>CM029278.1:20658721-21111221 GCA_016920895.1 Vaccinium myrtillus | reverse complement strand
TGTGTTAATTGACAGATAAAACAAAATAATTTATTCTATAATTTGCATTTTAATTTTTTTGTACAATTTTGAAAATTCTTTCTAATAGAATTAATTTAGACCTATCAAATAATTTGCATGTAAAAAATGTTATAAACAAAAATTTGGTTTTTTTTAGGAGGCTTGAAGATAGCGAAAGTACACAAACAAATTAGGATGGAGAAAGTAGAATGAAACAATGATGAAAGATAAGATTTGGAGCGAGATAAAAAATACGTAGACCAAGGCAAAGCCTTGCTAAACAAATAGATAAAACCCTCGATACAACTCGCATTCATGTTAGACAAACGGGGACATGTCAAAACATGCAGGGAATATTCCACGTGGGGTGTCCATTAAATTTTTTGTTCTTAACGATGGGACATAATGAGGACATGAGAGGGCATGATGGTGACGCTCTTGCAAAACCAAAAAGGTGACTTGGAATTTTTAAAAGGTTTTTTTTTTTTTTTTGCTCAGTGAATTTTTAAAAGGTTTTTTTCTGGAATGAAGACATTATACCTGAAAAGTATCGAGCCAAAACGGAATAGTATTAATTGTGTGTGTATTTATGCATGCACCATTAATTCAAAATGCATGCGATATGCATACAATACAAGTTTGCATAACTAAATAAAGTATTTTTTTTGAAAAAACACATCATACCCCTTTTCATATCCCATTACTTTTAAAATTGTCGTGTCTATTTTGTATTCGTATCCGTAATAATACTACTAGGCTAGTAAAAGCCGACACTCTAAAGTTCGACTTCTATGGACATGAGATTAACCCTCGTAGTAATATTCTACAACTAATACTAATATATTAACATCATATTGTCTGGTAAAACATACTCCCGCCTTGTAGCATTTTGCCTCTTCACGCTTCCAACAACCAAAGGTCTTATAGTTTTTCCATTTTCTCATCCAAGAGTGCTACATCCATTAAACATCATTACCCCTCCCAACTTGACCAAATATTAGGAAGAACCTTAACAAAATGTACTCCTATATTGTTTGATGACATGGACAATTTAACTTAAAATTACATCTGCCATCCCCCTTTTAAAGAAAATATTAAACTTGTTCACATGTCTCTCTACGTACAATCATGCTAAAATGTCGACCAAAACCTTCAAATTTTCAAGTAAAAAACTGTAAGCATCGATGAATATGACACAAACAGTGAGGCAAAAATTTAAATTCCAAAACTTTCAAACGTTTCTGTAACTCCAATTTAATAGGATCCTCTTAATGATGGACCACTTGCTATAGGGTCCACTATAGCTATTTCCTAACACTTCTAGTCCACCTAACATTTTTCTAACACATCCAGTCCACTCATGCATCCAAAATACTACAATACCCCTCCCTTATATCTGAAGTACACGCGACCTTCCTCCAGATCCAAACTTCTCCCCCATCTCTTTCTCTCTCATCTCATCGTCTCTCTCTCCACCATCACCAGACGATTTCCACCGTCGGCATCGATCAATGGCAGATTTCGACGTTGGCAACTGCTCGTGACGATCTAAACAACTCGAAGACCAGATCCGAAGCCGTATGAAAGTCAGACATGGTTGTTGGGAGCGATCGGATATCAGATCCGACACCGCCGACGTAGTACAACTCGAAGCTCCTCCTCTATTCGTCGCATTCTTTGCCGTCGTCGTCACGTAGGATGATGACCGGATAGAACAGAAAGCGGTCGCCGTGGGTTCTCCGATGCCCGCGGAAGCACGGATTCAGTCGGCAATTGATTCAATTGATTTGTATTCTGTCACGTGATTCTGTAATGGATCTCGTCTGCTAGCAATTTTCTGACATGTATTCAGCATCTCCGACGACTTTATGTACTGAAATATTAAGATGCGAAGAGGTGCTTTGGTCTTCCCCAACCCCAAGATGGTTATGAAGGTCATCAGGGAGGACTGCAACAGTTGGCAGTGGAAGAGGAAACATGTATTGGAGTCCCAATGAGAAAAGCTGCAATATCTTTCTCAGATATCATCTTTTAATGTTACTAGTACTGACTTTTTCAAGTTTTGTTAGGGTGCAATTGCAACGCACCACATTTATTTGGCATATTCTCATAGTACTACTGTTTGGGTATATTTTTTCTTTTCTAGTCGTTGTATTACAAATTACAATTTATCTTCAAATATGTTTTGCCTTACATGTGGAATGTGGATGGATGAGGATTTGATCCCAAGTAGGCTTTAAAAAAAAAAATTAGTCCAAATAACCACATCTTGTGAGCCCAAATAACCACATCTTGTGAGTCCAGATAACCACATCTAATTCCAATAAGACTTTAAATATATATATATATATATATATATATATATATACATATCATATAATATAATCTTCTAATCCGGACCCCCGGATTGAAGGTTTTTTGATTTTTTTTTGTGTTTGCAAATTGTTTTAACAAAATCCGAGCCGTCCAATGTGTCCAGAAGGTGTTTTCCAAGGTCCATTTACAATTTTTGCGAAAAATGCATGGATCAAGCCCTTCCCGGTATTTTTTTTTGAAGATTTTTCGCGTGGACCTTGGAAAACACCTTCTGGACACATTGGACGGCTCGGATCGTCAAAAAAAAAGCTCGGATCATGGAGTCCCGGAGTCCCGGATCCCGGAGGAGAAGTGGATACATATATATATATATATATATATACAAAAAACTTCCAATCCAAACTCCCGGATTTTATAACGTCCGGACCTCCACCTTCCCAATATTTTTTTGAAAATCCGAACCGTTAGATGTGTTTAAAACGTGATTTTAAGGTCCAACGCGAAGATTTGGCAAAAAAAAATACCCGGAAGGGCTTGATCGGGGCAGTTTTTCATAAAACTGTTTTTATAGCGTTTTTGTGAAAAACTGCCCCGATCAAGCCCTTCCGGGTATTTTTTTTTGCCAAATCTTCGCGTTGGACCTTAAAAACACGTTTTAAACACATCTAACGGTTCGGATTTTCAAAAAAATATTGGGAAGGTGGATGTCCGGACGTTAGGTCCGTAAAAAGGGGTTTGGATGTGAAGGGGTTCCTATATATATATATATATATATATATATATAGTTCAGATAACCACATCTTGTAATTCCAGATGTGGTTATCTACGCCGGCAACTTCTCCGGCGAAGTCTAAATTTCCGGCAAAGTCTAATTTTCTGGTGACTTTTCCAGCGCCGGCAAACTTTCCGGCGTCGGTGACTTTTCCGACAAACTTCTGGCAATAGTGTATTATGTTTTAAATTTAATGTGAGGGTGTATTTGTCTATTAAAAATAGAGAGTGGACATTACACCTTAGAAATTTCAAAAAAGTGGATTAGAGGTGTTATGGAAATATGAGATTGACTAGACATGTTACAAAAAGCTATAATGGACCTTAGAATAATTCTTTACTTAATGATTCCCTCATATAATCTCCTTAATAATGGGACTATCAAAAGGAGACTGCAATGAATCCCATTTCTCTTCAAATGTGAGAACACGATCCGCCCAAATGCAATCCATGGATCGAACAGTACTTAACAGCAATCGGATTAGGAACTAGGATCAATCACTAGAAACTAATACTTTTTTCTCTTTTGCTTTGTTCCTTGTTGTTGGTTTCTTTCTGTTTCACCACCCACCCTTTTAGGGACGCATGAATTAAATGTTCTTTTCTCTCGCGCCAAATATATAGACATTTCAAAATGAAATGCTTGGAGAATTCCGAGTCACCTTCAAATGCATTGTAAATAAGGAGAGATAGAGCCACACCTTTAGGGAAACCAAACAAGCCCCAACTGTCTTTTTTTTTTTCTTGGGGATCAATCAACCAATGACGGATACCAAATAATACAAGTTTTACCTTGCACATTAATTTTTATCTACTATCATCTGATGATAATTTTTTCGATATCCCTGGTCACTTCTTGTGCTCTTTTTGAAAAGATAAATAATGGTTCTCTCTCACATTCACAGCATACAACATATATACTGAAAAAATCAGGCACTAGTCAACTTCCATCTCTGGATTACTAACATTAGCCCTCTTGCTATGGAACACATGGAGAATCAAAAAATTTAAGTTCTATGAATCCGAAGAAAAAATAAACACCCTTGCTTTTACATTCTCAAAACATAGATTTTACCTGTTTCTTTCTACTGAATTACAAACCTTTCTCCTCAAAAAAGTCGGGGCTAAAGTTGCAGGGACCTCATGTATAGGGAAACACCATCACCTATAATCCTCTGGTAAACGAAAGCCAGTCATAACTATTTTATCAGCAAACATCTTGCCGGTTTTGGGCATGACATGCCAGTGCAAAGTCAAGTTGTATTCTTCACCCCGTAGATTGCTTCCCTAGACACGCGCGCACCAAAAAAAAAAAAAAAGGGATATAAAACCCCCCAAACAACCTGGGAAAAAGGTAAGATTGAAGCTATGAAGAACCGACACCTCTTGGGGTCCCCGTATCGCAGTGTCCCGACACGGGGACACGGCGGGGCACGTGTCCCGACACACCACGTGGATGGGGACACGGCTAATTTGAATTTTTGAGGGGGACACAAGGGGAACACGGTTGGGGACACGGCAGGGGTCAAACTAAAATTTTTTAAAACTTTTTGGGGTAAATTTATAATTAATCAATACTTGGGGTAAAAAAGTGTAATTTATTCATAAAATTTCTGTCATATGTATAGAAGTTTTTCTTCTCTTGTTTTGTTTATATTTTCTTAAAAAAATTATATATTATATTATATATAAATAAATATACACGTGGCGTGTCCCCTGCCGTGTCCGTATCCCCATTTTTTTAGAATTCCTGTGTCCCCCGTATCCGTGTCCATACCCATGTCCTTGCATCATAGGATTGAAGTATTGACGGACAAATAGGAGAGTAGTTCGTAAAGGGAGCTTACCTGATCGGTGAAACGATACTTGTTCTTGGTATGAATCAAGAATTGTGCATGCTCTTTTGAAGGTAAAATACCATCCCAAAGAGACACCTGCAGGAATATCTACGATCAGTAAACAGTTCACCAAAACATTTTCCATAAAATTTACAGTCTTCCCATCAGCATCAACTTAGATGAGTTACAAAAAGCCATGCAGAGATGCAACACTAAAGAAAATAAGAGAAAGTATTCCAAGACCACCTATGCCTCTTGATAGAACACCTGATGCACAATCACAGTAATCCGGGTGGAAAATCACACTCAATTACTGATAGAAATGATTTTGCAGACAGAAAGAAAAATTTCAAAAATAGAACAATTTGAAATTTCACCCAAAGCACATAGTATAAAGTTACTTGAAACAAGGAAAGTGGTCCACTTTCAATTACCGTCTCCCACTATACGAAGGGGCTGGCAGAGATTAAGGTAGAGTTCTCCATGGCCAAGAAAACGACAGACATATATAATTTTAAAAAAGAGCTTTGATTTGGAGTTTGGACTCTAGGACTAATTGTAAAGGGTTTCATAGGAGCCCAAAACAATAGCTACGCCAATGGGATTCATACAACAAACAAATGACAATTATTAGATCTTAATTTGGTATCTCCATGCCAAACAACATCACATGAGGACCTCCAATCAAGAACATCACATGAGATGAACTCCAACAATGGCATTTTCCCGGAGGGAACATGTACAAAACTAATTGACATGCTCCATGAGCCTCATGGAAGTTGAAATGGAGCCACGGTTATAGTGATACAATAAGTGCACAACAATGAACACAGGACTAAGCATTGAATGTTGCCAGTTACTAGAAAGCTTACCTGATTCAGGGAATTCTTTGGAGATTCATACTCAGCAGCTAAAAATACAAAAACCTGCAATTACAAAATGAGATGCAAATAAAGTACTACACAAGCATGACGAATACCACACCACAGAAACAGAACTGCAATAACCCACTATAATATGACCCCTTGGAACTTGCACCAGTAACCCTGGCTTCTGCTTATCTTTCTCCTATTCCTCTACATTCTCCTTTCCCCTCTTCTATTCTTGTTGAGGAAACAAACCCCCACCACAACCCACCATGTCCACCACCACTATCCCTCCACATCCCCTAACCCCGACACCCATTGACAAGCAACGGGTGGAGAGACAGAGATAGAGAGATGCACCTTCTAAACAAAAATAAACCACTAAAAAGCAGCACTAAAATCAGAACATTATAATTTGTATGGCTGTTAACCTGCTTTGTATTCCATGTGAACAATGACTCTAAATTTGCTGATACATTCAATGTCATGCTGACCTGCAGAAAATGATAGCACTTGACATCAAACCAGCAACAGAGGATAAAAAAAATGAACATACATTGAGATATGTTCCAACACAACTACCACATAAAAGCAATACGAAGAGTGGAGTATTATAGAAGTCATTTTGTATATTTTTCAAGTTTCTTTGGAATCCTTTATTCTCGTTTACCAAAAAATCCTTTATTCTCGTTAACCCTTCTCAGGAGTTTGAGGGAATTTCGTCCACCGCGCAAACATGCAACCTCTCCGCCCCAAATGTACAACCCCACATGGGCTGATGGGAATCAAGGGGCTGGTAGCCATTATTCAAACAGAACCACCCCAATTTTACAGTATGACTCACTCACTACCAACTATAAGTCAGAAAGCCCCTTAACCAACAAACATGGTAAAGGATCTAATAACAACACGACAAGGTGGACACACATAACGAATGACTATGTTGACTGCCAAATAAATCTGAAAACAATGGCTGAGTTCCACGAGCAACGGGGCTCATAACCAAGCCTCCTAATTATTAAAATAATCCCAATGAAAAACCACCACTTGAAACTTTTTTTTTTCTTTTTTACCCAGACTGCAGAGAATGGAAAGAAGAGGGCTCGAGTTTAAAATTTGCAGGGAGAGCTGGTCAGGCTTCATTAGTTCATTTTATTATGTTTACGTCTACTTTGTGTCTTTAACACAGGATTGATTTAGAAGTTTATTTATTAGCTTTTTAGGAATTAGGGATACTTTGAACATTTGATGTTTACTCAAACTAGTGTACACAACTATAAGGATCACCAGCCTAATGGTCATCTTATGGGTCATGATATGTTGGGTCTATGCTGATATTATAAGATCCAGAATATCTTGTCTATGGAGATAATCCTAGCAGAATTAGGAGATCTACCTGTAAATCCTAAATACACATATAACCTTTCTAGTCCCTTGATTGACAACTTTGAGTATTATACAAGCAAATCCAAGTGTTGTCCTTTATGCAATCTTACCAGTAAATCCTAAAATTCTTAGGTGAGATTCATTGAATCTTCTTCTCCTTTTTCTTCTATTACACAGCGTTACCACTCAAAGACATTGAGAAGTCCCTTCCTCCAGCCCCTAAGCTATAGGCTATTGATTCCCAAACAACCCTAGCTCATTACCCTACCAAGCCACAAACCCAAAATTTCATCTCCAAGAGGTTTAAAGCCTTCAGCACCTTCAGCCTAATCTCTTCTTTCCTGCATATATGGAGACTGTGAACAGAACTATGGAAGAACCAGGGAGAGAATTCCAGAGAACCAGAGAGAAAAGAACGGAGAATATTATGGAAATACAAACATAATTTCTACTCATGGCAGTTTCCACAATCTCCATGTGCAGCTAAATCTACCTCAAAGTGCATAGTCAAGATCCACTTATTTAAAGATCTCTCATGTAACGCAAAATGGGCCCCACGAGTGTCCCATTTGATGACTTGATCCGTTCATTTTGTAAGCCAACATGTGTTATTAGTTATTACTCATGCAAGAAAATCAGGTTAATTCGACAATGGCAAATGCTTGATCAAATCAACGTCAAAAGAGAAAATAACGGATCAATATAATTCTTTCACATGGATACTGATGTCCGATCAACTTAACTTTTCGTGAGGATGATAAACACATCAAGGCTGGGAAAATGAACCTCTCGATAGTCAAATATGACCATGGTGGGTTCATTTCGTGAGGAACAAAAAGACGGACTTCCATGTAAAATAATCTTGATTTGGGTATAAAACCTTAGCCAAGTAGCATTGGGATTTTTCGGTCTCTTTATATTGTGACAGGTTTGTTTCATATGTTGGTTATACAACTCTAGATTTACATCTAGTTTGTTATCAAATATTCAGATATGATCAGTTATAATCCATTTGTGTGTACTTCTATAACTATAAATACAACAATTATACAATAACATTCCTGCTAGTCTGCTACATCTATGTGAGGTGGGATGAGCCATATCTAAGAGACACGAATTGTGTATGAACAAACTTAGCATATCTTGTTGCCTGTTGGTGCGAACATTTTTCACAACAAATGGCTATCCAAATTTCACAAGATTTCTGGTTCACCAATGGAGCTACTATTTTTCCATTCACAAGCAAAATTTTTGGCTACCACAATAGATTTGGCACACCATTGTTAATGCTCTTGTAGGACTTCCAGAATCACCAAGAGAAAATGAGAAATACATATCTGCACCAATCAAAATAAAGAAAACGTACTAGACAAACTCATGGCCAATAATCAATCGAGAGGAAACGGGTTGCAAGGTGTTTGGATGCAAAAGCTTTTACTTCCTGTTTTCTTCTACCCTATCCATCAGAGTACAAGAACCATAGCCCATCAATGATCAATGCTATTCTTGGATTGTTCCGTATCTGTTCTGACTTCTGACAATTATAGAACTGTAATAAAAAAAGGTTCTAAATCCAATTCTTCAATACATTGGGTTGCAAATGAGACAAAAGGATATATATATATAAGTACCTACACTCTCTCTCCCTCTCAAAAAATTTCTGAGCGGCGCATAGAGAAACAAACAAACCTAAATACAAAGGCACCGAAATCTTTAGCGGAACAAAAAGTAAAAGGGATCGTTCATAAGGAACCATTTCTGTTTTCCTTTATTTATCCCGTAAAAGAGGGTGTCCAAGACTTCGCCCAACTAATGTCTCATGTACAGATAGTCTCCGTCCCATGTATACCAAGTAAATATCGAACTCAAGCCCTAGACTAACAAAGTCAAGGTGATTGAGGTATGGAACTTAACCAACCGTTCAACCGTATGATTCTAACCTGAGACCCCTTAAAAGAAAAGTGCAAGTGCGTAGCCCCAGTGATTACACAAGTAAAAACTAATTTTCACCATATCAAAACAGATAGCCTAAATATGCACCAATCATTCAACATAAATCCGTTAAACCCCAAATTTAGACAAATGTAAACCGATTCAACCACAAAGAACCCAAATTGACATATTTCAAAGAAGCATGAAGCCAGAAAATAAAAAATACCTCATCGTTTCCTTTGGACTTCTGGAACCAATTAATGTTCGAGACCTAAAATCACAAACGAGAACGAATCTAATCAACAACAAAGGTAATAAATATGACAATTGGGGGGCTTAAACAGATCTGGAAAAGTGTACAAATAGAGAGAGAGAGAGAGAGAGAGAGAGAGAGAGGAGACCTGAACATGGGCAGAAGGAGAGGGAGAGTTGAGATTGTCGGAGAAAGTAGCCATGGCGCAGATTAAGGCCAGGACAGTGACGGAGAAGGTAAGCAAGGCGTTGGCTCTGAACCCAAACGAATGCATTTTTTTCCCCCTCTCCCCTCCTTAATCTACCCTAACCCAATTTCCCAAACCCCGAATTTTGTTCTTCGTCGTCTTCTTCTTCGCGTTTTGGGCAAGTCAATTTCTCGATGTAGAAATTACTGTAGAAAGTTGATAACAGTCGAGTCGCTCTTTTATTGTGAACTCATTGTTCTGAGTGGAGAGGTCAGGAGCCACCCACTCACACTACTGGACTCGACTGAGTGGAGTTTTTTTTTTTTTTTTTTTGGAGAACAACTTGGGTGCCGAGAGGATTGCATCCGACGTGGTGCTCCTTCAGTACATTTTGGGTTGTCCAAAAGTGTATTGAACGGTCCGAATTAAAATACTCTCTCGCCTCACTCTCTCTCTCTCTCTTATTTTTCTCTCCAAGTCCGAGCCGTCCAATACACTTTTAGACGCCCCAAATGAGCCGACGTGGTGCCCTATTTACACCCAAGTTTTTCTCGTTTTTTCACCCCTCCCTCCTCCCTCTTATTGGTTGAAATATAGTATTGTGTTTACCATAAAAAAGTGAATTGTAGAAATAAGTATGACAACACTTTGCGTGGGTTATGAGATGCTTATCAAAAAAGTGTATTGCAGAGGTAAGTATGACATCATTTATTCATTTTATATGAATTCCACAATATTTTAACTAATAAAAGGAAGGGTTTTGTTCACCTTCTTTTAAAGAAGGTGAACAAAATTGCACTCGACTCGACTACGGAGGATTTTCGGATTTTTTTGGGAGAATGACGGATCAGTGGTTTTTAAAAGTAAAAATAACAAGGTCATGGGAAGGTTTTTGGAAATAACTGGATTCTTGACAAGGAAAAGAATAAATGACACCCAAAATTTATAGGTCCGAAAACCCGTCATTTCTTTTTCAATTTAGGGAACAAACCCACCGTCGAACAAGGGCTAGGAATTTATTCTCTTTTGCTCACAAATATGATTTTCTGCTTCTAAATCCCAAGGTCATGGACTGCATTTGTACAGAAGCTAGTTGACTTACGCGTAGGGTAGAAAATATGAAATGTAGAACTGGAAAATAGAAAGAGAAACTTGAAATTTTTTAAGCTTCCGGTAATATTCTTTCGGAGTAGAGTTAAGCTCGCTCTCTCTCTCTGTCTTACAAATTTGTTAAGAGGAAACGGATTGCTACGCTTTGGTGAATGATAGGCCAATAGTAAGATTTGCACACAAGATTTTCGTTGAAATGTCCACAAAGTGTTTGTTGGAATGCCCACTTCTTTAATTGAACACCCCAACCCACACACATACTTGAAATTTGAACACTTGTAAAACATGTAACAACTCAGTCCAATTAACATTGCACCCTTTGATATTTAACCCGGAGCAAATGCAAGCCTCAATATTGAAACAACATTGCACCTTGAGTTAATTGACATTACATTTTGTAAATTTCATTGCACCCGACTGAAGAAGATTGAGTTGCCCTAAACCCAACTTTTCATTTTGAAAAATATAATCATTGTTCATTCACTGAACAACGTTGCACCTAGACTAAATCAACATTGCACATTTTGTAAATTTCGTCGCACCCGACTGAGGAAGATTGAGTTGCCCTAAACCCAACTATTTATTTTGAAAAATATAATCATTGCTCCTTGACTGAACAACGTTGCACCTAGACTGAATTAACATTGCACCCGACTGAGGAAGATTGAGATGCATGTACAAATCCAACTTTAAAAAAAAAAAAAAATTACCATTGCTCCTTAAATGAACAACGTTGCACCTTGACTGAATTAACATTGCATCATTTGAGAATAGCATTGCACCCGAATGAGAACGATCGAGTACTTGTGTGATGTCTAAATTTAATTGTTTATTTTTTTAAAAAAATGGCAATTACACCTTAAATGAAACAAAGTTGCACCTTGACCGAATTAACATTGCCCCTTTTCAGAATACCACAGCACCCGAACCAGTAAGATTGAAAAGTGTGATGAATTCTAAGTCCAACTTTTTATTTTGGGAAAATGATCATTGTTCCTCAACTAAAACATTGTTGCACCTTATTGGGACTAGGAGTAGTTTTTTCAGGATACCATTGCACCCTATGAGGAAGATTGAGTTTCCTGTATGATGTCTAAATTCAAATTATTTTGGAAACGTTGCACCTTGAATGAATATTGCACCAGAATGAGGATGGAGAAGGAAAAAAAAGCACTTGCTCCTTTTATGATTCTATATATTGCACCTTTAATCAAAACCTATTGCACTCCGGATAAAACTATATTGTACTATGTATGGAATTATATTGTGAATTTACACGACACCCTGAGGGTGGGGACTTTTTTGAATTTTACAAATGGTAAACCTTGCCTCAATACCAAAAGCAGTATTATGTCAGCACTAGTAAACTACAATTCAGTGCAGTTAAGCCAGTTGCCAGTTACAATAACCCCTCCATTATACATTCACGAGAAACATATCAGAAAGCATACAATGGATGTTTTCAGTCTATTAACATTTTCTGCATTTGTAGCATACCATCAACATTTTTTTTCGCCAACGTCACTGTCGTTATGCAAAGAACAACCACCTTTTGTGGGGCTACAACTTCTTAGATTGATCTCCTTTCAATCAGATGAACAACAGAGTGGATCTTCCTTCAACCTGAGCTCCAAGCCTGCATGCTGAGCAACCGCGTTAGCACCATACTGGACCGCAGAGTCCAGAACAACACTCCAACGGTCAAGTAAGTACTAGAAGGAGGAGATGAAGCAAGAAACTCAGATCTAGGGTTTCAGGATAGAATGTCCGTACCTTCATTTGGGCTGAACATTATCTTATATGGGAAGTGAGTGTTAGTCACGCGAGATAACCGCTCGGCTGGCATCACTATGACGAATACAGACAAGTGGTCTACGAACACATGCCTCCAATAGTACGGTGACATATGGACCAGGCCGTTCGGCTGACGTCACCGTCATGATAGAAATGGTTATCACTACATGCTCTGTTATTCTCATGC
Source organism: Vaccinium myrtillus (assembly GCA_016920895.1). Taxonomy (NCBI): domain Eukaryota; kingdom Viridiplantae; phylum Streptophyta; class Magnoliopsida; order Ericales; family Ericaceae; genus Vaccinium; species Vaccinium myrtillus. Next base: position 21,098,581 of record CM029278.1, on the reverse strand, counting down.
ACTATACTGAGTAAGCGCTAGGTATTTACCCTCCGGAACCAACATTTAATTGGTTGCTCCTGCAACCGCTTACTCCACCGCATGGCAAGCCGAGCCCCAGTATTGTTGTGGGGACTAGATTGTCCATAACATGGTGTAATATTACGCACCCTCTCGGCCATACTGATAGGTGCTCAAAAGCACCCATTTAACCCTCTAATTAACACTTTAATAGTCCAATCATAGAGTTACTTGATCAATTATTATGGTTGAATTGTGTTTGTAGGCTTTGGAGAGTACCGAACAATTAAAAGTTCTAATTGGAGTCAATACGACGCATGGAACACAAAGTAGACGTATAGAGCTTCGCAACGGTCCAAGAATCGCATCATTTCGAGTTCGGATGAAGCCGGGGCGAGTCCGCAAAGTTTTGGCCTACAATCTGGATTTTTCGCCCGGGCGGGAATCAAAGCCGCCCGGGCGGTTTTACCCGAGTCAAGCATGGATTAGGGCGTTAACCACGTTTTTTGGGGTTTTATTATAAATAGGTCATTGCTTTGTACGTTTTGGGGGTTCTAGAATATTTTGAGGCAAGTTTAGAAGGAGAAAAGCAAGTCAATCCATGGGTTCTTCAAGTTCTTCATCAAATTAAGCATTCGTCTCCATCTCCATGGCCGGCTAACACCTTCTAGGGGGAAGATGAAACCCCGTTCCATGTAACTTTGCGTATGTGTAGGCGTTAGGTTTATTAACTCGAATCGATTGTTTAACTTAAAACATGTTTTCATTACATATGGATGAAATCGTTTTAATTCTTTCTATTGGTTGAGTATTTGTGATTGCAACTCAAATACCTAGTTAAACAATGGTTTTCTACGTTTGTGCTTGGGTAACTGAGATGGATTATGCTCGTAAGACGGATCGTGCCACTGGACAGTCCGTGAAAGAGACGGGTTGTACCAGCGAGACGGTCCGTGCTATGGGATAGTCCATGCCTGTTAACAACATAATTATCTTCTTGACAAATTGTGATTCGAATAATAAACCTAGCCTACACATAACTTAGTTACGTGGTAGGGGTGGATTCGAAACCCTAGATTTCTCCTACATTCGTTCTTCATCAATTCTATTACTTGTTCTTAAATTAATTAGTTTCCAAAAACCAATCACTCAAATCTCTTTTTCTGAATTAAATTAGAAATTAGTCAAAGTTAACGTAATTTAGCCAAATTGTATCCGTGGATCGATACTCGGACTTAGTCACTATTCTTCTGAGTAAGGGTTAATTCCTTGTTTTTATAAATATATTTTTGATACGGTACGACACGGTCAAATTTTGGCGCCGTTGCCGGGGACAGTTTGCACGGTTACTTAATTTGGATTAATTTTTATTTTAATTCTTAGTTTAGATTTTTATTTTTATTTTGGTAATTAGTTTAGGACTTTGTAATTTTGTTTGTTAGTGTGATTTTCAGAGTACAGTTTGCAAGGAGTGTGCGAAAGGTAACAGATCAATAACAATATTCAAAGGAGGGCACCATCACTGTGAGTATCAAATACTTTGCATTATGTTTGATTTGTTATGAAAAATATGGACTACAGATATGCTCCCCAGTATCCCGAATATGTCAAAGAGCAATTTAGTCATGCCCAATGGTTTCCTGAACCGAGTTATGGTTACTCTAACACTTATAATTCGGGAAGGAAAAACCATTCCAATTTTTCATGGACACAACACCCTTCGGACCCATATTATGCCCCATCCCCAAGGCCTAATTTTTTTAATATTTCCGATCCATGGGCCTACTACCCTACTTCTCCACAACAGTCGTATGAGCAACCACCTCCCCCGCCACCTCAAATCTATTCTTTAGATTTTCAGGAGAAGATGTTGCAAGTTCTTGAAGAGTTTAATGCTAGTAGTCAATGTTGTAGCCAAGCGCTTCAATCCCAATCCCAATCCCAATCTCTCGCAAATATGGAAGCTTACGCGAACCAGATCGAAATTGCAATTAATCGATGGGATGATGAAATTTTATTAAACAATGAGCAGAAAGTGGTCATAGGGCATGATGAGGATGCGTGGAAGGTAGTGGATATTGAGCAGGTAAAGGATATAAATTATGGGGAGAATACAAGGGATGTGGGACAATTAATCACCAACTTTGAAAACTCTAGAGTTGAAGAGCTAGACACGGAGTCTGAGGATGATCATGGTGATATGAGTAAATGGATGACTATCTCCACGAGTTTGAGGATTGAGGTTGTCATTGAGGAACAAGAACCTTTCGTTCACAAAAGTTTACCAGTAGATGAGGTTACCACCGCTTGCAAGATTGCGAGTCTTGTCAACAATTCTTTCACTAATTCAAGCAGTGATTTAGAGACTGACTTAGCTCATTGTGATGATAGTTTTGAACTTGAAGAATCTATTGAGCAAGTGAGTTCGTTGGTGGACTCTGCTCCTTGGTCAGTTATTGAAGAGTGGATATCTAATGGGGATGGTATCCAACCTTCTTCATTATCTCCACTTTCGATTATCACAGAGTCGCCCGAATGTGAGTCACAACCTTTGTCACCCGGTCCTAGTTTTGCATGTTTGGGGGAGTCTATTTTACATGAGAAGGTAGTTGTCTTATCTAATCCTGTCCCGCATCCACCATTACACAAGATTATCATATTAGAACATATTGATTTTCTTGGTGTTGATATTTTTTATGAGGGTTACCATCCATGCTTACTTAAACTCATCAACAACTTGAAAGTTAATTTGTTTTGGAATATGTGCTTGGTGGAATTTCAATTTCAAAAACGACTAAGGCAATTGTGATACTCTAAGTATTTGATCTTATGGCATGGTCGAGTTCAGTTTTTGAAAGAGAGCTCGAAAGTGGGTGAGATGTTTATGATAGTAACTCTTTATGTTGTGGTGGAAGTTCGAAATTCACGTGAGCGTGGTGTGTTTATTTTATTTTATGTTTTATTTTGTTCTTAGTGTTTAGTTGTTTAGTTGTTTTTTTTTCCTTTTTATTTTATTTTTTTTCTTTTCTGCGTTGTTTTTGTTATGTTTGTCTTGCGGACTAACACATGCCGGTTTCTTGGTTCAAGTTGGGGGGTCTCTTTCCCAACCTAATTTTCTCTTGTGTTGTTCGCTATTTCGAGGTGATCTCTTTCCTCTCTCTCCATTTATGTCCTTATCTCTTTGTGTTCTTGCGTTCAATGAGGACATTGCACTATTCAAGTTGGGGGGAGGGATTACTTTGTCATTTGTTTATACTTAGAGTCTTGAAAATCCAAAAAAATTAGAAATTTGAAAAATCCAAAAACAAGTGGGATCTCTTTTGCATGGAATTGAGACTTGTTGAGCTTACTTGTGGATACTTGAGTTGGGGTGTATTGCCTATTGCTTTGTTATACTTCGTGAGCAATGTTAGTTCCTTTTGCTAGCTTATTGTTCAAAGTGGACCACGGCACTTATGCATAGCACCACTTCACCGCACATTTGGATTTTGGTCACTTGTGAACTATTGAGTTGATTGCTTTTGATGGCTAGATTAGTGGAGACTTATGCCCATGTGAGCTTTCGAGCCTTACTTTCCTTGGAGTGGTGTCAAGTAATCTCTTGTTTGTCATGAAAAGAAGAATAAAAGCGGCATTGTTGTGATCTCATTATCTTTGTTGCCAAGTCTCGGAATTGCATGCATGTCATATTATCTTATTGGTTTTGGTAGGAATGGTTTAATCACCCCTTGGAAAGGATCATAGGCGATTTTTGATATGTTTGAGCCGGTTTGTTTCTTTGAAACATAATCATCCCTTGTAAACTATTTTGGGCCTCCTACACTTAAGTCTTTCTCTTGTTAAGCTCTACTACCTATATGGTGTCTCGAGAATGGTAAATTGGTGGGAATTGATCATTGAGAAGAAGGGGGTGAGTTGAAAGAACAAAGACAAATGTTGATTGGTGGTGTTTCCCCCATTGTTTGAAAAGTGAAATGTTAAAAATAAAAAATAAAAGAAATAATAAAAGAAAGGAAAAGAGTTGAAACTGTAATGTGAAGAAGGGGAACACCAATTTATTTCATTGTGAGAAGAAACGGTTGATTTCATTGTGGTTTGTGTTGAAAAGGTTGAAAAGAGAGATTTAGTGTATTAGGAAGGAAGAGGGCACAACATTGATAAATATGCCCCATGTGAGTTGTTACGAGGCCATTCTCTAACACTTGAATGTCTTACCTAGCCTTGAAACACTTTCCATTACCTAACGATATAACCAAGAACAAAGTCCTATTTGATCCTAGGGGTGATGGGGTGTGGTATGTGGATTGATTAAGCATTCCGGAACTTGGCGTTTCCGTTCATGAGATCGTATCCACTTTAAAGAGCTTTCTTTTTGTGTCAATGTGTGCGGATACTTTGCTTCCATTTACATAACTTCCAACCGCACACATGAGAGTTCATAAATGCACCATGTTTCGAATGATTTCTTTTGTTGAGTGCATGACACGGTGAGAATTGAAGTCGAGACTCGGTCCGGATATAGCGGTCAATCTTTGTTCACTCGTGATCGAGGCTTTTGCACACACACACACACACTAGGATTACGTGCCGGGGTCTATCTTCTCGATTTGTTAGCACTTGGAACTCTTGTTGCTTGCCTAGTATTCTTGTGGTGGCGTCGCACCTTGGTTTGAAGTATCTATGAGTTGCATGACAGGTTTTGGATTCCATGTTAAGGGATTCCTTGTGTTTTGTGGGTGATCACTGCTGAAAACCCTCACGAGACTTCACTCGTCCTACCGGGGCTGCCTGGGGGTTTAAAAGAATTATCTTTTCCCTTTCTACTTAGTTTAGTTGCAATGTTCTTTCTTTTGCTAGGGACTAGCAAAGTGTAAGTTGGGGGGTGTGATAGGTGCTCAAAAGCACCCATTTAACCCTCTAATTAACACTTTAATAGTCCAATCATAGAGTTACTTGATCAATTATTATGGTTGAATTGTGTTTGTAGGCTTTGGAGAGTACCGAACAATTAAAAGTTCTAATTGGAGTCAATACGACGCATGGAACACAAAGTAGACGTATAGAGCTTCGCAACGGTCCAAGAATCGCATCATTTCGAGTTCGGATGAAGCCGGGGCGAGTCCGCAAAGTTTTGGCCTACAATCTGGATTTTTCGCCCGGGCGGTTTTACCCGAGTCAAGCATGGATTAGGGCGTTAACCAAGTTTTTTGGGGTTTTATTATAAATAGGTCATTGCTTTGTACGTTTTGGGGGTTCTAGAATATTTTGAGGCAAGTTTAGAAGGAGAAAAGCAAGTCAATCCATGGGTTCTTCAAGTTCTTCATCAAATTAAGCATTCGTCTCCATTTCCATGGCCGGCTAACACCTTCTAGGGGGAAGATGAAACCCCGTTCCATGTAACTTTGCGTATGTGTAGGCGTTAGGTTTATTAACTCGAATCGATTGTTTAACTTAGAACATGTTTTCATTACATATGGATGAAATCGTTTTAATTCTTTCTATTGGTTGAGTATTTGTGATTGCAACTCAAATACCTAGTTAAACAATGGTTTTCTACGTTTGTGCTTGGGTAACTGAGATGGATTATGCTCGTAAGACGGATCGTGCCACTGGACAGTCCGTGAAAGAGACGGGTTGTACCAGCGAGACGGTCCGTGCTATGGGATAGTCCATGCCTGTTAACAACATAATTATCTTCTTGACAAATTGTGATTCGAATAATAAACCTAGCCTACACATAACTTAGTTACGTGGTAGGGGTGGATTCGAAACCCTAGATTTCTCCTACATTCGTTCTTCATCAATTCTATTACTTGTTCTTAAATTAATTAGTTTCCAAAAACCAATCACTCAAATCTCTTTTTCTGAATTAAATTAGAAATTAGTCAAAGTTAACGTAATTTAGCCAAATTGTATCCGTGGATCGATACTCGGACTTAGTCACTATTCTTCTGAGTAAGGGTTAATTCCTTGCTTTTATAAATATATTTTTGATACGGTACGACACGGTCACATACTCCGAGACTGTGGACCGAGGTCTTGATGCACTCAATCACGTATAGCAGTCTTTTAAGGTCTACGGTGGTATGCTTTGGGGGTTTCCCGATTTATCCTTTTGATAAGATCTTTAGTTATCTTCTCAACTACGACAGTAGCTCGGTATATCCGGCCCCTACACCTTTCCTGCATTCAGATTTGCTATTTTAACTTCAACATAGTCCAGCCAATAATCCCTAGCCTCAACATGTGAAAAACAATAGTTGATTAAATGTTCACTTTTAATGGCATGATTACAAAAGAACAAAATAAAGTAGTAATAAAGAAATTTGCAGTTTTTTAAAAACTGAGTAGTGATAAGGAAGAGTCGACAATTAGAGATAAGAATTGGGAGAGGAATTCCAAGCACCTGGGTGTCTCACACCCATACCAACTCTACGTGATGTGCCTGATTAGGCAAAAGCAAGTTAAAACTCTTTCTTTCTTTTCTTTAATACACTCTCCACTGCTTGGCCCTATAAGAGAATCTAATGGGGATGTAAAATGGGTTGCATTTCTATAATAGAACCAGATTATAGAACTGAAGGCTTCAATGCAAAGCTATAATCAACACACTTGTATATAAAGGGACACAAGTGTGGTCGCTTGCCACCTTAGGGTATTTTTGTAATTTCATTGCCACGCTAGGGTAGTTTTGTAAATTCCTCGACTGTCCTTTAACACTTTTGAAAGCTTCATTATTGTTTGGACGACCAACAGTACAGACAAGAGAGCACTTTCGGCGTGCCCAGTTTTCACAGCTTTCTCCGGTAAATTCTCCCTATTTTCTGTACCTTTGTCAGTTGGGGAAGGGGGAGAGACGAGGAGGGAGGGAGGTCGACGCCGAGTGGCCGCTCGGAGGTATGGTTCGACAACCCTTGCTATCTGTGGTGAATTTTTCTGGACAGAAGTAGCAAGAGAGACGAAGGGTGAAGGAGGAGTGATTGGGTGTGGTGTGATCTTGTGGCTTGTAGTAGGAGGGACACGTGTCATCTATTGAAGACCGGGACAGAGGATCCGCTGCCGGAGAGTATATTGTACTCTTTTTTCGTGTTGAACTAATTATACTAAATGATTCTTTCTTGAAGGCCGTAAATAATAGGGGCGAGTCACTACGTGAAGAGCTTAAATGATTCTTGCAGTTTTATTTGGTTTGGAAGTTTTTGCCGTTCAATTTCGGAGAAGAGGTAAGCGATCTTACCGCCGTACCCCTTTGTTTTTTGATGGAGATGGATTTTTTGTTGTTGGTTTCTCTGTTTACGAATTGAATATTGCCTGCATTTGCGGTTTTGCATGTTCAGAAACTTTTTTTGATTTGGAGATTTGGTTCTGTGTTAAAGCACCAACACAGTTGCAATGATGAGAATTTTGGGTTTCAGAGCAATGAATCAGCTCTTCGTAACATTGGGACTGAACGAAACCCAGAGGGATGGAGTTCCCAATGACTCACGTATGGAGAAGACAAATTTCCGACTTCTCTGCCTGTAATTTTTAACTTTTCAACAGCTCCCTCAGTATTCCATTGTTCATGCGGCTGATTCGTCCTCTCCTGGTCAATCCACTGTTGCTGCGGCAATGGAGGGTATAAAAAGCAGCCATTGTTGAAAGGCAAGAAGAGTGTTCGTGTGAATTCTCTCCCTTGTTTAGGTGGGGTTTTTCCCTTTAATTATATGCATTCTGTATGTCTGAAATTTGTGACTTCGTTCAGTCTTTTGTTCAATTATATTTATGGTGCTATTTTTCTTTGTTTTCTAAAGAGGAGGAAATTGTGCGAAATTGTTGAAGGAACAAGGAATCGTGGCTATGGAACTGGTAAATTTAATTTATGCGTGGGAGTTATCTGAACGATTTTGTAGATTAATTGTGCATGCAGATGTTCTGATGGTATAGTGTGTAGATGCTTTTGGATAGTTCGAGTTCAAATGCCACACAACATTGAAGTTTTTTTATGTTATTTTGGAGTAAAGGTTGTTTCTGGTAGCATATTGTGCTTATAATTTCCAGCTAAATTATTGTCGGTTGCTTGCATCTGTTCATTTTCAATCAAGATGGATGTGAAGTAAATTACGAGTGAGTGATCGACTACTCTCCCAATTCAGGAATCAAATTCTCCAGCTGGTTGGGATGTTGAAGTAGCCAACTAAACTGCAATGGATGTAAGACTTATCCAAAAAAATTTGTCATTAATGGTTGAAATCACTAACTTTCCCCTTTTGCTATCAAGCACTTTACGTTATAAGTAAAAAATAGGGAAAGAATTTTCGCTAACATCACAAAAAAACACTAAACAAAAGAATTTTCGTTTCATATGTGAGATGAAACAACTGCAGGAATGTTTCATTAATCTCCTATATAACTCCACTACATCATATGAGGCATTTGTGCCTATCACTATTACAATTATTCTGAGCCACACCTGTGAAGGTTAAGAGATATTTTAATGTTGTTTATATTTTTCTCAGCTACCGCTTTGACTACATGGCCACCGATTTGTCTTAGAGCATGCAGACATGCACTAAGGTGCGCTATAATACTAAAGTTTGCTGATCTAGAGAGCCTGGTGAGATTTTTTAACTGCATCATGCAAGTACAACAAAGGTGCATTGAAATTATGATGCATATCCTTCCAAGGGACGTGAGGAATTTACATTGGTGACAAGAGAACGAACATGGACTCCTAACTATGTGAATGGCCATCTGACAGGTGATGGTTGGATTCATTTGTGATTTCACACACATTGGTAACGGTAATGTCTTCATTGTCAGCCCAAATGCCAACCTTAACTTGTATGGTCACGAGCGTGTCTACGAATGGTACAGATATCTCAATGTAAAAATTGGCAATTATTTGCATGACATTTGTTTTATTTTGACAAAGCAACACTGGTATAGTCAGTTGTAATTTTGTCAACCTAAATACGATGTGTTGGGTTGCTCTGGACGTTAATAGCAACCTAAACGTTGCTTTTGAAAACTCAGTGGTTTGTTTTACGTTTGGATGTATCCACTTAATCATGAAATGCCTTTTTTAAGGTATTGTGGACCTTAAACGCCAATGGCTTTCTTATGTTGTGTTTTGCATATTAAAGCATTGAGTCCATTACAATCACATTGCATTTAACCCTGTTTCTCTTTGACCTTAACCCTGTTTCTCTTTGACCTTAACCCTGTTTCTCTTTGGCCAATCCTTATTTCTTAATCAGACTTGTCTAATTTCTTCTATCACACTCTTGCCAAAGTTTTTAGCATCACCCCTACGACAAAATACCAATGAGCACGCGGTTACGTGCGAAGCATGTAGCCTGACACTAGTTGGATGCAAAATGGAACAAATGCAAAGTTGGTTTCAAATATAGAACCAAGGATAGCCATCCTTGCCACATCACCAAATCCCAACTGCCATCTTGAAATTTTTTTAAAGTAATAATTATGTTCCATTACTTACATTTTTTACCCAACATTAGGTAAAATATCTAAAAAAATTAGGTAGAACGGGGGTTGAGAATAGTGGATTTAAAAATATCTGCAAAATTAGGTAGAACGGGGGTTGAAAAAATAGTTTGGAACAGGGGTTGAAAAATTAGATCACAATTGGGTTGAAAATAACATACTAGTTGAATTGTGGTTGAAAAAGTAATGAAAAGTGAGGTGGAGGAAAAGTTAGTTAAATTTGGAACTGTTTGGTTCTATTGTTCTAAAATAGAACCAACCATTGGAGGCTGGGTTCAATTTTGGCAGTAAAACTCACTTTTTGGTGCCAAAATATGGCAATGGCTATAGTTATTTTGCATCTAGCATTGGATTTTCTCTAAAAGGCTACAACCGAAAATACAATCACAATTACAAATTCGAAGAAATTACAAATAGATCCTACAAATCGATACTACGAAAATCTTTACTAGAAGAACTTATCCAGGCCGTTCTTGTCTTTGCCGGAGCCAACGACAGCAACGGTGGCTTGCTGGGCACAGATCTTGAATGCAGAGAGAGAGAGAGAGCGACCTTCGTGTTGGTGCTGGTCGCCGGAGGTGGAGAGGAAGGTGCTGCAGGTTGCGGTGGTCAGGGGTGATGGTGGGAGTCGCCGGTGGTCGATTGCCCCCCTTTGTTTCTCTGGTCTTTCTGTATTGGGGTTCGGTGAGTTTGGGGGAAAAAAAATAGAATGAGGTGTATTTAAGGTAGTGCACGTGAAAATTGTCGTGTACGTGTAAATTTGTTTTCCCTTGCCATGCTTTGGTCATTTGTGAAACCATGGCCATGTTTTGGTCATTTTTAGCCCTTTTACCATTGGCCATTCTCCCGATTTTTGGGGGGGCCTTTCTTTTTTCTTTTTTTAACTTTTCTACCTGTTCTATTCTTATATACTCCTGTTCTTTTTATATTCTCTCACTTTCTCCAATTTTCAAACATAGTTTGAGGCTCTATTTGGAATGAGAATGAATATCAAAGCCAATTAATTATTGTTAAAAACAGATGCAATTTTTGGAACGAGTGAATTTTTTATTTAACTTATGTCAAAGTTTTTTAAATTAAATTTCGTCCGAGTTGTTATGAGTTTGAAACTTAATTTGCATATTTGACTTCACCAAAATTATAATACTGCCTATAGCAATTTGTGCAAGTTATAAATTTGCCCAAATTATTCAACACAAGCTATAAAATTGTCATAAAATTCCAATCCAAATAAAAATGCAAACGTCTATGTCATGGAAATGGTGAAGATTCCATCATGCAATGGGACGAGGTTTCAATGATAAAGGACAGACTGCTTCAATAGCTCAAATAATTCTATAATGCATCATTGCATCAGCCAGTTATGAAAAGTTGTCAAGAGCTTTTATAAATTTGGCCTCCTAGTTGTGAATAGAAAGGGAAAGGACCCATTGGATTTTTAGGCATAACTTTTGATACGGGGTATAGTTTCGAGGATTAAAAGAGGAACGGGATTGGGATTGAGATTGCGATTGAGATTGATAATAAAGTGAATCGTGAATGAGGAAAATAAAATTTTGCCTCGTTTACTGATGACCAGTTTTATCCTCACAACTCCACTTCCTTGACTTTCTTCGATCTCTGGATTTGCACAACTGGCCATTTTCTTCTCCACTTCCAGTGCTGCTGGTACCGCAAGATCAGGGAAGAGATCGTACAAGTGACCACCAATCAGGTCAATGTCCGGCCAGCCACTGGAAGTGTGTCCCAGCAGAGGGCTCCGGATTTTGAGCTTTTATGGAATATTAGGGGTAGGAGGTTTGCTAGTAGGCAGGTTACTGGAGTGTTTTTTCAGATTTTTACCGCATTTTCGTGGATTTTCATTTTGCTTGTTAGAATCCTAGTCGCTATAGCCTTGTTGCTGTTTCCATTGAAGCCCTGCTTGGCAGGTTATTAGCTATCAAAAAACAAAAACCAGCGATTTTTATTTTATCTAAACTGCAACCAATACCATCAGTTACGAGTTCAGTTCAGTTTTGCAAAGAAACCGGTTGTTGAAATTTTTAACAACGTTAAAGACGTTGAATACCCAACAAAAATATCTTCAATTACAAAATATACAAAAAAAAAGTCAACAAATTAATACACCATAGAGTTCAAAGACACTAAATATCCATTAACCAACAACAGAATAACATAAAACTAATACACTACATCTATCAATTTTCATTACATGTGTAAGCGTATTTACGTAATTTTGTAAGCTTATTTACGTAATTATCTTACGGTTCGGTTCGATTCGTTATGGTTATCATACGAAACCGAATCGGCTGGGTTTTCTAAATCAAAAGTCAAGACCAAAATCATGGTTAAAAACTCGGCTAAAACCCATACTAATTGGTTCAGTAGGGTTTGTGCGATATTGTCATCCCTATATAGATTGACATAGGTTCGCTTATAAGTAAGGTTGTGACGACAAACATGGTGGGAAAAATACGGCATAAACAGCGAATTCGAAAGAACAGTTATAATTCACATATATTACAGAACTGAATTGTAGATTAAAGAACGAAATACAAATTGTATTGTGGAAACATGAAATGAACCAAGTTGTGTGAAACAACAGTCACCTTAAAACAAATTCACCGCCTACCGAAGGTATTGCAAGTTGCATAGGCGTTCGTTTCCATGGATAAAACGGCTAGAACCACTACCGTCAGAACACCATTGGAGATCGCCTAGGCGAAATGAAACCAGCGTCTCACTTTCTCTCACTCAAGGATAAGAAATTATGGTGTACAACACAATTCGTGATTGCACAAGATATCGGACTAGATGACTCTTGAGTTGCTCACCACCAATGAATGGGTGAAACTCCCAGAGTAAAATTGCTGCCATAAAGGTCACTTCATGAGGGGGAATCAATCAGTTGTAATCGCTGGCTTTTCAGCTACATTGTCTAGGTTCCGCGAACCTGGAAGGGACTCTTTGGTTTCCTTGAGAGACCCTCCGAATACCCAATTTTATCCACCCAAAAAAAAAAGTAATTGGCGAAAACTAACGCATACTACAAAGCTAACCCGGAGAGAGCGTATCTAGTTTTCGACCTTGACCTTCCCTTGTGATAGCCTATTGAGTTTACCAACCGATCAATGAACGCGATGTCTTGAATTGTTCTGCCGTGTGTAAACCAGGACACACAGACGTCACACAAGAACTCAAGCCCTAGACTTTCACTCAACTAATGTCTCATGTACAGATAGTCTTGGTCCCGTAAAAGAGGGTGTCCAAAGTCATATTCAAAGTCAGATTGAGACATTCACGCCTATTTGCAACTTGAACTGCAATCTATACCTGACACACCCGTGCAATCAGTTCACGCCGTTGTTTACTCGCTTGTGTTAGACGAGGAGGAAATCAAGGTCCCACAACTTTCTTGGTAAATAAACAAAAGTTGCAGGAAGTTAGTTTCCTAGCATTTCTCATCCTTTCCATGCAACTGAAAGGGTCGAACGGGGCCAAAGGGTAACACTAATCTAATGTAATGTAAATGCAACAGTTTATCGGGGCATTGCAAATTCAGATTGGTTGCAAAGAAAATAGGAGCACAAAATTTTTAAACTAACAAAATGGAAAAGAGGATGGTGAGGGGAGGCAAAGTTTTCATCATATATTTCATATCTTTTGGCTTAATTGCATCTTTGTCGAATCATATAAATACAATCACCATTCACAAATGCAATAAAAGTACAAAAACTGAAGAAACCCAGATGTTACTCCAGCGGTAATGAAAACCTCCTTTCACAAAGGGAATGGTTAGCATCCAACATTTTAAATGTGGTTTAAATGGCTGTACAAAATAGCACCCACCTGAATGGTTTCATATTTCCTGTGCCCAAGAATTGGTTCTTCCTTTGGTAAAACCTTAAGGTCATGATTGTTCTGGAACATATACAAGGAAAATGTTTTAAGCCAGTAGATTACCTATCTTCCAAAAAAAATCATTAACTGATGTGAGACACTTACTACATAGTTTCAAAGGGAAAATCGTACGGGTGTCTAGTGCAAGTACATGTCTAAATGTCGAATAATACTATGTCCTATCAAGGTTATAGGAACACAATAAAACATTCATATTCAGTAGAACATTTCTTTTATTTCCTAGGTTAAATGATGTTTCCAGATGAGCATGTCGTGCATTTGCTGTAAAGTTGAATGATTAGATATGTTTCCTAGATGATTCTTCAAATAAAAACGTCGAAGACATTACTGTTACCCTTACCCAAGTTCACAGTGTCCATGGGTGCTCTATATATTTACAGGAGTACATCCAATACAGGTTACACGTCTACAAATATAAGATGAAGTTGAATGGCAGGTAACAACCAGAAGTGCAGCATCAAGAATAGGATCTTTGACTATTACCTCCAATAATCTTAATCTCCATGAGTTCTTTAATGGGCTGGCGACATATTGGACACTTGTTAGATTGAAGCCTCAATGCTTGGGCACACTCGCAGCACAGGCACTGCAGAAGACAAAACATGCTTTATTAATTACACACACAGAGAGTAGCAAGCCATTATAAACCGAAAATCTCGGGAGTATCTTAAAATGTTTGCTTTAACACCTTTCAGGACATAATCAGACAAGTTATTGCGTTGCTCCCATTTTCTTTCACTCGGGCTCTTATAGAAAATCATTTCCTCAAATAAAAATCTCCAAGTGTAGCTGGATAACCGTAAAATCTTGTTTGGAGTATGCATACGGCAGCTAATAATACAGAATGTTTATCCAAGTTACATCATCCACAGGAAACATTACAGGGTATTCACAAAAACAAGTGGGCCACCACATATCCAGCGGGTAGGATGTATGGAATTACTTCCGTACTTGATGTTCTTTGTTAAAGACAATAATCTCTCCTGAGAATCTATTTGGGAACTACATATAAGATCACCCCATGAGATAAACAATTGCTTTAGCCTCTTGAAACTCCCAAGCCAAGTGTTTTCAATAACCTTAGATTAGTTGAATCAGCCAAGGACCCTGAATGGGCCACAACAGTGTCTCACCGTTGTTGATAAAATCAATGCAACTATGACCAACCTAATAACCCCTACAGGCAGTTCAATAAGTTGGTCTTTGTTTGGACTCGAGCATTGGTTTCACGTGGACACTGGAAAGTAATCCTATTTCATCATTAACATTTTCCTTATCCTCGAGAGTAAAAAAGGTGTTTATATGATAATATCGAGCATTTCATGCATAATATGGGAGTTTTGTGGATAGTTATGTGGAAAGCTCAAATTGCAAAATAAGTTTGTCCGGTGAATGTCCACCACTATATTAGACACAACCCACAAATCCTTACCTAAGTGCGAGTTTTAGACACGAACACTTTATACGAGAAGATTCCATTCAACGTAGATCATATCTTAACTATTAGGATAAAATCAAAACCTTCCAACAACAGAAAGAAAATAGACGCTCATGAAAGTTGAGTGAACTCCTTGGCCTGGTTACTGACTAGTCTGGTTTTGAGAACCTTTCAAGAAGTAATTAACTAGAATAACTTCTTAAACCCTTGAATCATGTATAAAGAGAAGTATTTGGGGTTGAAATGGAGATTCTCACCATATGCCTACATGGCAAAACTGTAGTATCCTTCGGCTGAGTCATGCGAATTACACATTCTGTTCCTGAATCATTATCATTGCTGGTTGATTCAGTCGAACTGCTTATTCCAAAAATTTCACGTAGCTCATATTTAACACCTTCAGCCCATAGAATCTGCTTCACTACTTTTACTCGAAAACGGCTCTCATCAGTCTTCTCCAAGACAGCTTGTGTAATTTGTGCATGGGAAGCTGTAGTTATTGCTGAATCATCGAGCATCTTATCATTTGACAGAGATGGTGAGCTTGACTCTGCTGATATAACAAGTGGAAAAACTTCTTCTTCTGGTAAAGGTTTTGCAGGGTTTGCTAAGTCATTGACGTCAAACAATCGCAGGTCAATACCAGTTCCTGAGGCCTGACAAAATTTCTGGCTCGCTCCTTTCTGAAACGGAATCCTCACAGGCATATGGATCTTAGGGTATAATGCAGTGAAGGTACAGTTGGTCCCTTCCTTGCCGAAGTAAAAAATGGTAATACTGCAAAAAATATTGAAAAAAATGTTTAACAAGAAAAGAAAAGAAGTTCGCCGTCAATACAGACCGAGCAATATTAAAATCCCACACAGATAAGAAAATCTTCTGGTCAACAATTAATCATAATTAAATGCAAAAGATGTTCAAATGATAATAAGACCAATCAATCAAAGGTTAAGCAAAAGAACTCAGAACAAGGTTTACAAATATTGTTCGTCAGAGAGAGAGAGAGCCCTAAGGTATCAATTGTTACATAACCAATTCTTTCAAGGGCGCCCGCGGATGAATCTAGTATATGAGCTTTTCAAATCGGGAAATGTATCGTGCATCATTTTTTCCATTTTATAAACTGTATCAGGCTACATATCGAGTATTTTAAGATACATTAACCATAATTAATACACAATTAAAAAGCCGTTATACCTCACAACACCAACAAACTATGCATATATTAAACAAAAAATGTTTTTCCGATGCAACATTTAAAGTATCTCAACTGGGGCGGATCACATTGAGGCTTCCTATTGGCTTGGTCATGGAAAGAAAGAAAAGCCCTTATATGATTCGGGTAAAACACAATCGAAGTATGGTTCTTTCTTCTATTCAAGCTCTAAATTGCGGTTGGATTAATGGTTATTTGTTGCCTTAATTAGATCAAACAAATTGATTAATGCATTTGGGAAAAGAGCAAAACAGAAAATTCTCATGCAAAACAGCGACAAAACATATTCAGAATCCGAAGTTTCAGACAAATTTCTGAAGAAAATAACACAATCAACTAACCAATAGACCAAGCTATTCCACTCGATTAACCAATTATCCATTTGCGCAAATCGCAACCAGTGGCGGACCAGGGGCGGAGCCAAGGGGGGTCAAGCGGGGTCACTTGACCCCACTGAGGTGTCAAATTTTAATAAAATATGTATAATATTTCGTAGAATTTTGTATTTTTGCCCCTTGTACATGGTATTTTTTCCCAACTACTTGCCCTCCTCAGTTCAAAAAAAAAAAAAACTATTTGCCCTCCTCCTTACCACTCCTCCTTACACTAACCAACCACACCAAATAATTTTCCTTGTAACTCTCTAATTTTCTTCACCACTACTTGCCCTCCTTACCACACCCAATTGCGTCGAGTTGTTGTATATTGTCATAGATATGCAACTCCAAGAGCTAAATAATAACTTTAATGAGGTAAACACCGAGTTGCTTCTTTGTGTTGCATGTCTAAGTCCATCCAACTCATTTGCAAGTTTTGACAACCAAAAGTTGAACCGCTTGGCCGAATTTTATCCTAAAGACTTCTCCGGTACTGAGCTTTTGGCACTTTCGGATCAACTTGAGAATTTCATCATTAATGTGCGGTCTAGTGTCAAGTTTTCAAACTTGAAAGGAATTGGTGTTATTTCTCAAAAGATGGTTGAGACCCGAAAAGATATAGGGTATCCATTAGTTTTCAGGTTTTTGACTTTGGCTCTAGTTTTACCTGTTGTGATAGTTACAGTAGAAAGAGCATTTTCTACCATGAAGATTGTGAAGAATTGACTTCATAACCGAATGGATGATCAATGGTTGCATGATAACTTAATTGTGTATTGAGAGAGAGATTTTTAATAGTATCACAAATGAGGCTATTATGCTACGATTTCAAAATATGAAAGGGTCACTTGTAAACGTTGTTATAGGTTTTAAATCGACACCTGCTTAGCTACTTTTTGTTGGCATTCAAGTATAGCTTTTTGTGGTCGGTTGTGGACGCGGTTATAGGTTGTATATCTAAGCTAATTTTTGTTTGGCATTTCAGTGTATCTTTTGAGAGATCAATTGTAAATGAAATTATATGTTATTAATAAATATCTATTTTAACTCATTTCTTTTTCGCATTTTGGTGATTTTTTTGGTTCTATTATTCTGTTTTAAGAATTTGACTCCATTGACATTTTGTTGTGACTCCGCCCCTGTGGCGGACACAGTATCTGTATCTATCGGGCCCGAATCACATGTATTTCTATATTAATAACAAAATATGTAATCCACAAGTATATATTGCTATTGCTGGATCCGAGAAAGAGACTAGATAGTGTATGTATGAAGCCACCATTTAATTTTATACACGTTTACCAAAAATGGCTATAATTTAGGATTTTAGGGACATTTTTTACTTAAGAAGTTTTTTCATTCAATAAACATACCGGGGCCAACCTCATAGAACTTGAAACAAATCTAAAAGGTTTATTTGAAGGAGGCCACAATACCTGCCATCAACCATAGCGTCAAAAGTGAAAGACACTACATGGTAATCTGGGTTCTTCGCGTCCGCATCAATCCTTATAGTATCCTTATGAATATTCACGTAACTCCTAATCTTCTTCGCACTCTGATGATCCACATACGGAGGCGGCGACGGCAGCGGCAGAGGATAAAAACCCGGCCCTGCGTTACTGTAATTTACGAAATTCGTATAGTAATTGTACTGACCCATAAGGGGCGTGGGGTAATTGTGGGCATTGAAGTTAGGGTTTTGAGGGTAGGGGAAAAAAGGAGCGGGCATCATTAGATTAGGGTTTTGAGGGGGCGCAGGATATGGAACGTTGGCTGCGAAGGCGTAGATTGGTGGCGGCGGCGCCGGCCGTGATCGTGGCGTCGGGGACTCTGGCTGTGGAGAGGGGGTTTGATGGTGTTGATTGTGGGTGTTAGGTCGTCTTCTGGAGCTCCATGAATGGCCCATTTTCTAGAGAGAGAGAGAGAGAGAGAGGAGAAAAAACCGTTGCGGCATAAACGGGAACCCAAAGTTGCTGCCGGTGTTAATTTTTGTTTCGCATATCTTTTTCTATTTCCGTATCATATCATCAGGAGTGGAGAAGTTACTTTTTATTTAACTTTTCCTTTTTTAGTCATTTAATTTTTTTTATTAAATTCTTGTTAATTTTTGTTTGGTATATCTTTTTCTATTTCCGTAGGATATATATCATATCAATGGGTTATATCATATCAGTGAAGTTAGTGAAGAAGGAAGTTAGTGAGTTTAACAACCAAAACTCACTTGTAATTTGTATTTAACTTTTCATCGTAATTTTAGGAATCGTTGGTATCGACGAGAGGATTCAAACAGTGATATAAAAATGTGGATCAAATGTGAAAGACTTTTCATGTAAGACAGCACTATACACAAAAAATAAAAGACAAATTATTTGGTATTTTTCTACATTAGTGAATTTTTTTTGCTTTTTAATATAAATTTTTTATTTTTATACTTCTTTTTCATTGAGATGGATGATTAGTCCAAAAAGTAAAACGTGAATTTAAAAAAATTCGATAAAAACGACAAAAATGACGAAAAGAAAAATGCGAAAAGTATTAATGTGGCATAATAGTTCTTGCCCTCTTGGGAATTTTTTATCTTGGGAATTTGATAACAATGTGAGTGTGTTGGAGACTTGTTGGAACTAGTTGTTGTACACTTATAATTTTTTATTTGATAAAAGAGTATGTTAGAGTTTTTAGTACTCCCTTTTTCCCTTCCCTTTTTCTTTTTTCTTTTTTTTTTTTGTGTTCCGAACTTTGTCCCTTTCCTTAGCACCCAATAAAACATATACCAAAGACTACCAAAGTACTTATTCACGACAAACACCCCCAACCCGACCCACCCCCCTTTCCCCCAACTGCCCTCCCCGCCACCCGCCCTTTTCGGCCAAATTACTCTTCTTCTTTTTTTGGTTAATGACTTGGACACCCCCTGTAAGTATATGTTTTCCATCAAACACCCCTGCAAGAAAAAAACCTACGACGACACTCCCTTTATCTTTCAAACTTTACCCCAAGACCCCTTCCGTCACCCTTCCGTCTCGAATCTCAAAGTTCCGGGTCATGTTTTGATGATCCAAACCGTTCAATTTGTTTAAAACATGCTTTTAAGTGTATCCAGAGGCGGCTCCACCTTAGGGTGTGGGACCCGAACACCCTGAAATTTTTTTTTGGTTAGAAATACATGTAATTTTTAAATTTTTATTTATTTTGTCATTTTGAACACCCTAGCCACAATTTTTGAACACCCTAGCCAAAATGTTTTTGAACAAATAAGCCCACAACATATTTGAATACCAACCCAATTAGAGCCCATCCTAAAATAAATAAGGAAAGAGAAAATCAAAAATAAAAAGAATAGAATAGAAACGGGAAACATATGGGTTTTGATCATTCCGGAGCCCCTATTCGACCTTGGTGCAAAGAAACTCGAAAAATAATGTAGGGAAGTATATTTTTTATCCGAAAATTACACATTTTTTTTTTGTAGGGAAGTACTTTATTTTTACTGTGAAAAAAAGGTTTTTTAAACATGGGAAGTAGGGCTTTAACCCCGTTAAAGATCTTGATTAGTTCTTTAACTTAGTATAAAAAAAAATGTACAAGAGTACTTTATTTTTTATAAAAAAAATTACACGTTTTTTCGTAGGAAAGTAATTGTTTTTGCTGAGAAAATGGATTTTTTTTAATGGGGGAAGTGGGGTAAACCCCGTTAAAGTACTTCCCTACGGAAAAAGCATGTATTTTTTGAAATAAAAAATAAATTACTTCCCTATATTATTTTTTAAGTTTCTTCGCACGAAATTAAAGATCTCGATTAGTTCTCTAATTTATTACGAAATAAATAAATAAATAAATCATGTACGAGAATACTTTATTTTTTTATCCGAAAATTACAGGGTTTTTATTATTATCGGGAAGTACTTTATTTGGTGGCATTTGTTGATATTAGTTGATATTTTTTTGTATGTATAGTTATGGTTTCTCGATGACCTTAGTAGAATTTTTGAACACCCTGACGAGAATTCCTGGAGCCGCCACTGAGTGTACCCGTGGAGAAATCGACTCAAAATATGATTGGGAAGTGCTTCATCCAAACAATTTTTCATGTTTGGATCATAAAAAAAAACTGATGGTTCTAGACGATTTAGACGAAAGGGTGACGGAAGGGGTCTTGGAGTAAAGTTTGTGAAGGCGATATCCGATTTTTCTTCTAAATAATTTGAGCATTGTTTGTATTACAAATGAGATGTTTCAGTAGGCGCATATTCCGTTTTTTATCCTTATGTGTATTTGCAGTAGCGCTGCTCTGGACAATCATCCTGTCAATTGAAGTTGGACTATTTGTCTAAAATGCCATCCTTTTGATGTGTTGCATTTAGAGATGGTTGAGGACTGTTTGAAAAATGCAATGGACTTGAGTGGTTTGTTACTACTCTACTCTTCCTTAGGAGATGCAGAAGGGATATCAAAACTCGCATCTCTGGCTATCGAGCATGGAAAAAACAATGTGGCCTTCCTTTGTCAATTCATGTTGGGTAAATTGGAAGAGTGCTTACAGCTTTTGGTCGACAGGTGTTTTTTCTTTTAATTGTTTTCATTCTCTAAATAGCCTGCAGTCATGGCCAGTACTAATCTGGATGTTGTTCTGAATGGGAAACTTTGCAGCAATCAGATACCTGAGGCTGCTTTAATGGCACGGTCTTACCTTCCGAGCAAGGTTTCAGAGATAGTTGCAATTTGGAAAAAAGACCTGAATAAAGTAACTTAGCATTCACCTGCCTATGTGCTTGTCTATGAATAATTCATGATCAATCTCAAATTTCTGACAACTGAATCATTTGGTTTAGAATTATGTGGCCCTAGGTTACATGGACTCGGATAAATGTGTCAACTGGGGTTTTGTGTTAAGTGTCAGATTCATCTAATTCTTATGCTCACTAATACCCTGACTCTGCTAAATTTTGTATTTCTTAAGTACCAGTTCCGTTTATATGTGACGGAATGTTGTTTACAGACTTACATAGCGCCTTTTATGCATAGAAGAGAAGTCTTTTTCTTTGCATAGAAGAGAAGTCAAGCATACTATCTTCGTGGTGGACAAGTTGGAAAAATAGCTGCATTAAAGCGTTCGCTCTTTCCCTCGCAGTCCCAGTGCTGAACCCACTTACGGCAGTAGTACATGAATATTCAGCTTCAACTAGGAACAAAAAATGGTTTGTTCAATTGTGTGCAGGTTTGTATGCGTTGTTTGATAAGTGCAATTTTGTTAAGTCTTTTCCTTTCCAAATGGGAGTTCATGAGGGTGGTCTTAAGTCATCTAGAACAAAGGAAAAAAATTGAAACTTATTGATCACTGTCCTTAGCAGTTTTAATTGTGCATAGCTCTGTTGTAAGAGTTCCCTGAGACCCTTATAGATCTTTAGTTCAAAACCATTAGGGTGCTTGTGCGGGAGTTGTTATGCCTGACCCAAGTTCTGATGGTCCATTATATTCTGAAACAAAAGACAAATGTTTCGGGACAGCAATGAAGAGAGAGAGGGAGATGAAGTTGTGTTCGGATCTTACTCTTGATGAAGACAACATTGAGAATTTGAGATTTCGGCATGCAAATACCTTGAAGTGCCTCTAAGTATCTATTCTTATTTATTTGTGAATGTTGGAGTGATGACTTTGATTAAATAGATTGTTTGTCTCGTGTGTTGTTCTTGTATGTGTGCAGTGTCCAAGTGATGCTCAAATACTTGATGATGCATTTCAAATATGTGGATTGAGGTACTGCTATCTTCCATGGGAAGTCAAAGTCTTGAAAGATCACCGCTTATGCAATTAGTAATCTTTCTTTACAGAACTTAGGTTATAGATTGTACAGTTGTAGTAATCTTTCGTTACAGAACTTAGGTTATAGGTTGTATAGTTGTGTTAGTAACCGATAAGACCCATTCTATGGATATCCCAATTAAGTTGTAAACTTCTCTATTTTTGTGTTGGTAACTTCTGTAAGTAGCTTTAATTTTTTTATTGAAATTATGCTTGTTTTGTGTGTAATTGATGTATATTGGTGCAAATAAATAGTTCAGATTAATTGAAATAATATAAATGGTTGCAATATACATTTTTTATATTGTGCTAAAGAAAAGATGTCACTTCTTTCAAATAAGTGTGATCTTAAATAAGAAAAGATCACGCTTATTTATTTTCTATCTCAGTTTTAACCATAAAAGATCACACTTTTTGGATGTGATCATATGTTACATTCAACCACGCTTTTATAAGAAAAGCGAGATTGAAAACCAAAAAAATCATGCGGAATTAGTTTTAATCTCGGTTTTTACAAGAAACGATCACTCTTTTTGACCATGATTGTTGTTGTCTTTCCATCATGCTTAATAAGCGTGATAGAAAACAATGACTTACAATCACACCTGGATCCACCACGCTTTTGGGAGCGAGATGGAAAGTGAAACATCACGCCTAAAAAGCGTGATGTTTATGGTTTTTTGTAGTAGTGATACAGTCCATCCAATTTGCCTATGGAGTCGTAGGTAGGGAATCGTTCAGTGATTGCAGTAGCTCATTTGTCAAATTCTGTTGTGGATAAAACACATCGTAGAGATCTTTATTCTGTTGAACATAAGCCAGTAAGTTTGATTTGTGGATGTGATACCCACAACCTCCAGTAGTGGTTTCCGATACTCATTCGTTTTGTACGTGGCATCAATTACCAACACGGACGAAAAGTTGACAGATAGCTCTAGACTTGTAGGATGAACCCAAAGAATATCTGTGATTTCGTTGGTGTCTTAATTTGTAATAAAGTCATGGAGGTATCCTTTCTTAATTAATTGGTCTAACACATACTGAGTAGCAGTTAGACCGCCACGTTTGGCTTCCTTGTTTGTGAAAATAGCGTTGTAAATGCTTTTAATTCCCGTAGTGTTTGACGGGTCTTTTTGCTTCAAAATACTAAGAATTTCACGAGGTGCGGTGTTGTTGGTCATGTCGACCACAAATTATTTCTCCATTGGTTTTAGCCTTGATGGGTACTCGTGGCCCTCAATATTTTCTGCTAGTTCTTGGTTATGAAAACCACAGGAAACCCTTAAACCCCACTTGGCACCGTTTGGAGGTATTGGTATACCTCACAACTCAAATGGACAATCACATTTTTTAGTCCCAGTATTCCTATGCAAGGTTTGCCCTTCAAACAAATACCGGTGCGGTTTGTACTTTCCTCCTCTCTCACAACCAAGAAAGCACTTCGACAGCTTGCCGCCTTTTAAATTAGCAGATTTATTAATAACCACCACAATATCATTTTGGAGACCAACTCTCCGCACCCAAGCTAACATATCTTCTCTACTTTCAAAAATCTATATAAAAAAAAAATAACGAATATGTATAAGTAAAACATTATCCAGTCTTACCATATTTTATCTACTTTCAAAATAAATGATGAATATGCATAAGAACAACGGTAATAACTAATCTGATCAGTGCTAAATTCGGTTGTATAATCATGACTGCTGTAGGAGATGCTCTCTTCACTGGGAACATCATTCTCAAATGACCAACCATCTGAATAGTAGTAGTCATCCATAATGTTGTTCAATGAATTACGAAAAAAGAAAGAAAAATAGTGGAAGATGTTCTGTGAATTTTGTGAAGTAGTGGAAGAATTAGGAAAAAAAAGTGTGAAGTAGTAGAAGAATGAAATAGTATAAATAGATAAGAAGGTAAGAAAAAAATCTGAATGAGTGGTTGTAAATGAGGATAAGAAGATAATCTGAATGAGTGGTTGTAAATGAGGATAAGAAGATAAAAAGATAATTTGAATGAGTGGTTGTGATTAAAGATAAATAAGTGGTTATAAATGAAGATAAGAAGATAAGAAGGTAAAAAGAAAATCTGAATGAGTGGTTGTAATTGAAGATAAGAAGATAAAAAATAATCTGAGTATACGAATTAAATAAATAAGATTAAATAATTAAGAAAAAGAGGTAAATAAACAATATTAAATAAATAAAAGAGAAAAAGAAAAAAGATAATAAATAATTAAATAAAAGAACTGAATTAAATAATTAAATAAATTAATATAAAGAAATAAATTAATATAAAGAAATGAATTTATATAAAGAAATGAATTTATATAAATAATATAAATAAAGTAATTAAAGGAGGCGAGGAGAGGTAAAAGGGTAAAAAGGACTAGTAGCTTGAAACTCACTATTGGCAGACGAGAACATGGGATGTGGTCAAAAGTGGTGATGTAATAACCCGGAATTTCGTAAATAAAATTTTCAATTTATTAATTCAACTATTTAGTTTTAATATCGCGAATTGCAATAATTTATTATTTAGTTTAAATAACTCAAATAAAAATTCGTGTATTTCTTTTTATTTATTTTCCACGCCGTAAATCAACCCGTGCACACCGGGTATTACACCGTTTCGCGTCCGAGAAACCCTACTAATCCCTCACCACACATTTTGTCCCCTTAAAGCTAGCACCACCTCATTTATTGCCTAAATTAGAATCTATTCCATTTTTGGAAACCTATTTAGCCATGTGACCTTTTCTTTCCAAATTTGACTTAAAGTACACCGCTTTTCCTACATCCTATTTTGGCAATTTGTGACCTAATGAGAGGGAGGGGAAGGGGGCGGTTGGAAGGTAAAAAGGGAAGGGAAATTACTTCCCTCGCCGCGTAATTTTTCGAGCGTGTTTCCGTACACACGTTCGCGCACATTTCGGCGCCGTTTTCTTTATAAAACCCTAAGTTTTGTACTTTTCTAAATGTCCTAATTATTAGGAAGACTACCTAGGGATTTCCGAACACACCTATTTGTTTCCTTAAAATTAGTAACCCTATATTTATTTTTGTAGTACACTAGTTTATATTTTTAGCACACAAAACCAACTTTAAGGGTATTTTTCTTCTCATTAATAGGGAGACATGAGCTAGATAGCCTTTTTATCCTATTAGAACCTAGCTACATAAGACTATTATAGTTGACTTATTAAGGTAGATATATATGCATATATATGTATGTATAATTATGACACCCCGTGACTAGTTTTGTGTGTATAACTAGTACCCAAAACTCCCCATAACTAGGTGGCCATGCACAAACCCAACGAACCTAGACACTTTAAGTCACGTTTGATGAACCTACGATCCCATTTCTTAAGACGGAAACACTTTAAAACCCAGAAAGGGTTGACTTATCCTAAAACTACCTATTAAAGCCTATATTACACTATTTCATAAAGTTTTTTTGTACTACATGGGGAGAGAGAGGGGGACGGCTAAAGAGGGGGAGGGAGGTGCCTTCATTTTTTCCCTGTAAATAGCTCCCCACTTCTTGTTCATTCTCACACCAAAATCCTCTCTTGCCACCTTTGTAGTAAACTAGTTTTCTTAGGAGAAAAACAATGAGTTCTTCTTGAAACTCAACCTTCGACCACCACACTCGACCACCCTTCGATCTTAGAAAAGTAGAAAAGTTAGCTAGAAGGCGTTCGAGCGGAGGTCGACTTGTCGTTACGCCGCCGGAGTCCAACTAGCTTATCGGCTTCCGACTAAACATCGGAATTAAGGTAGTTACTATACCCTAACTTTAAATTAGTGTTCCTTATTTACTTTTATATTATGTAGTTATAATGCTTAAACGTGTTTAGAAATGACTAGTTGAGATTATGGTAGATAATTAGCGATAATATGAAAAGTTGCTCTTTGAAAAACACACGTAGTCGTTATAATTGAGATTGACTTTTGCAAATACGCAGTTATAATGCCAGACGATCTTTTGGAAAATGAAACGCATTCATTACTCTGCTCGAATAGAAATCGACCTTTCAAATTTACGCTATTATGCTGCCCGACTGATTTTCTGAACAAAAGAGCTTTTCAAACGAAACGAGATTTCCAGGAATTACTAAATAAATATTTTAAATCTATTGAGGCTGACAAATAGAATCCATGACCAGAATTTCTAGTCAGGCTCTTTCTTGGTTTAGCCCAAACCAAGTGGCGATTCGAAGAACGGGTCTTCAAACACGCCAACGGATTCAAATTACTAGAGTTTCTAGTAAGGCTCTTTCTTGGTTTAGCCCAAACCAAGTAGCGAACGAGTCTTAAAACACGCCAATGAATCTAAAAGCAAGCAAAACCCCTAATGTTTTTTTAAATTCTCGGAAGAAAGAATTTTTGTCTTAGAGGATTATCAGAAAACGATTTGAAACGGAAGATATTTATGAGATTCATAGCATATGCGCGATTCACGAGACGATACGACACAACACGTTTTTCGAGGAAAGATACGATTGATTTCACGAGGAGAAATAGAGATGAGATCAGAATGAAATGATGATGTGATGAAAATTGAGACGGTAGTGTTGTTTGAGTTTCGCCTCAGTTCCGCGGGGAGAATTTGGTGGTCAAGACTCAGCGGTACAACACGTAGTGGACAGACCTTATAAACAGACTGGGTGAGTTCAGTGATATAAGACGGTCGGGACTATGTCGTGTGAGACGCGAAGTGAACGGGTCTTATAAATAGACTGATTGAGTTCAGTGATATAAGCCAGATGGGACTTCGAGTGGAAAGGTTGGTGACCGTTAGAAAGGGGAAGTAGAACGGGCCAATAACTTTCGAATGGTGGGAAATGGATGAAATTTGAAGAAGAATGCTGATATGAGAAATTGATACGAGATACTGACACTGCACTCTGATTTTGAAAATGATACGAGACATTGATTTAATTAAGCTGCACTGTATTCTATTTGATCATGATGTTTGGACATGCATAATTTTATTGTAATATTCTGCCACCTACTATATTGTTCTAGAATTGCTAGTTTAAGGTTTGGGGTAGAATTATCTATTGAGCGTCCCCGCTCACGGTGTTGCACTTGTGCGACCCTAACATAATACCACGATGTTGTTTTCGACTCCAACGTATTATGCTAGATTATCACAATGGACAAGAGGACTATTACGGAGAACACGGAGCCGGAGGAGCTGTCGAGATGGAGATCAACCAGACGGAGGAATTTGCAGAGCCGTAGAATTTACCCGGTCTTCCTTTTTGTAATCTCTGGAGGACAGATTATTTGTACTGAACTTTATATTATTATTATTATTACTGTTTAAGTATTTCGGTTGTAATAATAAATAAAGTTTCCCAAAATGTGGGGCGTTACAGGTGAACTTCCAAATCAGAAATCGTTCTACGCGGTAATTATTAAAACAAACACTAGCGGATTTCATACACAGCTTCAAGGTGAGTTTCTCTTAGGAGATGCTCTCCTCACTGGGAACATCATTCTCAAATGACCAACCATCTGAATAGTAGTAGTCATCCATAATGTTGTTCGATCAATTACGAAAAAAGAAAGAAAAATAGGGGGAGATGTTCTATGAATTTTGTGAAGTAGTAGAAGAATTAGGTAAAGAAGATGTGAAGTAGTAGAAGAATGAAGTAGTATAAATAGATAAGAAGGTAAGAAAAAAATGTTATTGGTGTTAATTAGTTTCAAAAAATCTGAATGAGTGGTTGTAAATGGGGATAAGAAGTTAATTTGAATGAGCGGTTGTGAATAAAGATAAATAAGTGGTTATAAATGAAGATAAGAAGATAAGAAATAATTTGAATATACTAATTAAATAAATAAGATTAAATAATTAAGAAAAAGAGGTAAATAAACAATATTAAATAAATAAAATAGAAAAAAATATTAAATAAATGAATTAAAATATATATATAAAGAAAGAGAATTAAAAGATATTAGAGAAACAAGATATTAAATAATTAAATAATTAAAAAAGAGAAACAAGATATTAGAGCATATTAAAAAGATAAAAGACAAAAAAAATATTAATAAAAGAGATAAATAAATAATTAAATAAAAGAACTGAATTAAATAAAAGAAATGAATTAAATAATGAGGTAATTAAATAATCATCCTTTTTTTGGGCATCACGTAAATTTTCATCCTGCCCACTTTTCCAGGTTATATTTTCATCCTTTTAGTGTGTGAATTACCTTTCTTACCCTTTTACGACGTTATATATACATAGAGTCCCGATCTAATCCGGGAATCCCGGATCCGGGACTCCACCTTCCCGATATTTTTTTGAAAATCCGAGCCGTCCAATGTGTTCAAAAGGTGTTTTCAAGGGTCCACGCAGGAAAATCTTCAAAAAAAAATACCGGGAAGGGCTTGATCCAAGCAGTTTTTCGCAAAATTGTAAATATATACAGTTTTTGCGAAAAAACTGCTTGGATCAAGCCCTTCCCGGTATTTGTTTTTGAAGATTTCCCGCTTGGACCCTTGAAAACACCTTTTGAACACATTGGACGGCTCGAATTTCCCAAAAACAATTTTTAAAAGCATCAAAACACCAAAAAACCTCCCATCCGGGATCCTTGATTGGATAATTGCCGTACAAGAAGTTTCCTATGAGGGCTCCCTCACAAAAAAAAGTGCGGGAAAACAGTTGTTAGCCGTTGGACCGCGTGAAGGGCATAGGATCCAACGGCCCACAACTGTTTTCCCGCATTTTTTTTGTGAGGGAGCCCTCACAGGATATGTTCTGTATATATATATATATATATATATATATATATATATATATATATATATATATAGGAGGCCCGATCAAGTCCGGGAGTCCGGATCCGGACTCCACCTTCCCGATATTTTTGACGATCAAACCGTCAATGTGTTCAAAGGTGTTTTCCAAGGTCCACGCTGGAAATCTTCAAAAAAATACCGGGAAGGGCTTGATCAAGCGGTTTTCAAAACCGTAAATGTACATTTTTTTGCGAAAAACCGCTGATCGTGCCCTTCCGGTATTTTTTTGAAGATTTTCCAGCGTGGGACTTGGAAAACACCTTTGAACACATTGGACGGCTCGGATTTCCCAAAAACAATCGGTAAAAGCATCAAAACGCTTAAACGGGAAATCCGGGATCCTTGAGATAATTCGTGTATATATATATATATACACCGAGCTTCCAATCAAGGATCCCGGATGTTACTGTCCGGACCTCCACCTTCCGAATTTTTTTAAAATCCGAACCGTTAGATGTGTTTAAAACGTGATTTTAAGGTCCAACGCGAAGATTTGGCAAAAAAATACCGGAAAGGGCTTGATCGAAGCGGTTTTTCACAAAACTGTTTTTATAGCGTTTTTGTGAAAAACTGGCCCGATCAAGCCCTTCCGGGTATTGTTTTTTGCCAAATCTTCGCGTTGGACCTTAAAATCACGTTTTAAACACATCTAACGGTTCGGATCGTCAAAATTCGATCGGGATCAATGAGGTCCGGACGGTAGGTCCGGATTTATGGTTTGGATAGGAAGTGGACTCTATATATATAGGCAAATTTTCTTATCCACACTCCCGGATTTAAGGAAAAAATGGGGTTTTTTTGTGTTGCAAATTTTTTTTGGAAAATCCGATCCGTCCAATGTGTTCAGAAGGTGTTTTCAAGGGTCCACGCGAAAAATCTTCAAAAAAAAATACGGGGAAGGGCTTGATCCAAGCAGTTTTCGCAAAAAATGTAAATATATATATTTTGCGAAAACTGCTTGGATCAAGCCCTTCCCGGTATTTTTTTTTGAAGATTTTCCGTGAGGACCCTTGAAAACACCTTCTGAACACATTGGACGGATCGGATCGTCAAAAAAAATTTTGGATCACGAGGTGCGGAAATTAAAAGTCCGGATAAGAGCCGGACCCTATATATATATATATATATATATATTGTTTCCTAACTTAATGGGATTCAACCATTTCCTAATTTAGTGGGATTCTTTTTTGTTGAACCATTTCCTAATTTAATGGGATTCAAACGTTTCCTAATTTAGTGGGATTCTTTTTTGTTGAACCATTTCCTAATTTAATTGGATTCAAACATTTCTAATGTTGAACCATTTCCTAATTTAATGAGATTCTTTTTTGTTGAACCATTTCTTAATTTAGTGGGATTTAATAAAAATCCATAATAACCGATCCTAGTGATTTCATTTCCTTCTTTAGGAATACTAAAAGTTAGGAATTTATCAAAATAGTGGGGGAGTAATGAAATAATCATGGCAAATATATGTCACAACATTTTCCAATGAACATGATAAAAATCACAAACGACATAGTAATTATGGTAAATTCACAAAAAAATCATGATAAAATGTAATAGAGCACAATATAATTAGGGATTCTATGGGATGAGATTTCAAAACGAATGGCTTAGATTCATTCCCATTTGTAACTGATGGGGTTGGTTAATACCTAGAATTAAGGAGGTTTCGAAATTTGAAGTAGTGGGGGAAATATTAGTGGGATGATTTTATCCCATAATCAACTAACGGCTTAGGATAAGGAGTATGTACGCTATCCATGTACATACCCTTTGTCTATGTAGGCCCGCGCTGCGGTTATCGTATAGAAGGCATAGTTAAAAAAAATCATTATTCTGGTAAAAATAAAAAGCAAACATGGTAAAAACAAAAGAAACATGGTAAAATTCAATGGGAAAATGTGGTAAACTTATAACTAGTCAAAAAGCATGGTAAATATAATATCCTTTTAGAACACGAATAATGGTAAAAAATATATATATCACATATCACGGTTTTTATGGTAGGAAAAAAATTAATCACTTGTAAACATGGTAATAATTGTTAACTTAACAACTTGAATCATGGTAAAACATATCAACCACATAATCGACATTTCATGGGAAAAATAAAAAAACGATCAAAATCATGGTAAAAATATCAAAACACATCCCAATTTTATGGTAAAAAAGACACTTAATGACCTATAAACATGATAATAATTATTTAATTAATATCTTAAATCATGTTAAAAAAATGTCAAAACCATGGTAAACAAGAAAGCCCTACTTAATGTTCATGGTAAAAATTCTCGGATACTATGACCGCTGCGCGGGTCTGTTTAGATAAGGAGTATATACGCTCTCCTTGTACATACTCCTTATCTATGTAAGCCCGCGGATCGGCTCTCTTATAGAAGGCATAGTAAAAAAATGATAAAAAAACAAAAGGCAAACATGCATGGTAAAAAAAACAAAAGAAATATGGTAAAATTTAATGAGAAAATGTGATAAACTAATAACTAGTCATTTCCTGGAGATCCAAAACTTGGAGAAGGAAAGCTTGAAAACCAAAATCATGCTATAATCTTTACTCGTGGCGAAGCTGTTCAAACCATTGGGTTGTTTTGGGTCATCAAATTAAACATGGGTTTTTCTTCTTTGAACAAAGAAAAGATAATTGGGGTTATGGGTCATGAGGTGGAAGTTCCGGCCAAATCATGGCATTTGTTCTTTTGGGATTTCTAGTGTTGGATCTTTGAATCAGGATCACTATCTTGAGTAGGCCATGAAATTGAGAAATCTGTTTGAGGACTTCCGGCCAAATCATGGCATTTGACCTCCTTTTATTCTCGGCATAAGAGGTTTTAAAAGGAAGGAGAAGAGTGTGGGAGTGATTTGTGGGATTAGGATTTATCCCCCAATCCCGAAATTATAGGAAGGATCCCCGAACTTATAAAATAGTCTTATTTCCTTATATATATATACAGTCACTATCTAATCCGGGAGTCCCGGATCCGGGACTCCACCTTCCCGATATTTTTTTGACGATCCGAACCGTCCAATGTGTTCAAAAGGTGTTTTCCAAGGTCCAAGCGGGAAATCTTCAAAAAACAATACCGGGAAGGGCTTGATCCAAGCATTTGTCCGCAAAACTGTAAATGTACAGTTTTTGCGAAAAAATGCTTGGATCAAGCCTTTCCCGGTATTTTTTTTTGAAGATTTCCCGCGTGGACCTTGGAAAACACCTTTTGAACACATTGGACGGCTCGGATTTCCCAAAACAATTTTTAAAAGCATCAAAACACCAAAAAACCTCCCATCCGGGATCCTTGATTGGATAATTTGTGTATATATATATATATATGTAGTTAGTTAGTTAGTTAGTTAGTTAGTTAATTTGAATCTCGGGATGGAAACATAATCCCAAAAAAAGGTCAGGATGATTTTCTAATTCCATGTAATTTAAAGGATGATTATTTAAGTGCCCCTTAAATAATTAAATGAATTATTATAAATAATATAAATAAAGTAATCAAAGGAGGGGATGAGGGGTAAAAGGGTAAAAAGGACAAAAGTCAGGGGGTGGGGTTGTCAGGGGGGCGCGGAGCAATTTGCATCACGGATTATGACTCAGGTTTCTAGTAGCTTGAAACTCAATATAATCAGACGAGAATATGGGATGTGCCGATGTGGTCAAAAGTGGTGAGCTTCCAAATCAGAAATCGTTCTACGCGGTAATTATTAAAACAAACACTAGCGGATTTCTGACACAACTTCAAGGTGAGTTTCTCTTAGGAGATGCTCTCCTCACTGGGAACATGATTCTCAAATGACTAACCATCTGAATAGTAGTAGCCATTCATAATGTTGTTCGATGAATTACGAAAAAAGAAAGAAAAATAGTGGGAGATGTTCTGTGAATTTTGTGAAGTAGTGGGAGAATTAGGAAAAGAAGGTGTGAAGTAGTAGAAGAATGAAATAGTATAAATAGATAAGAAGATAAGAAAAAAAATCTGAATGAGTGGTTGTAAATGAAGATAAGAAGATAATAAGATAATTTGAATGAGTGGTTGTGAATAAAGATAAATAAGTGGTTATAAACGAAGATAAGAAGATAAGAAGGTAAAAAGAAAATCTGAATGAGTGGTTGTAATTGAAGATAAGAAGATAAGAAATAATCTGAATATACGAATTAAATAAATAAGATTAAATAATTAAGAAAAAGAGGTAAATAAACAATATTAAATAAATAAAAGAGAAAAAGAAAAAGATATATAAATAATTAAATAAATGAATTAAAATATATATATATAAAGAAAGAGAATTAAAAGATATTAGAGAAACAAGATATTAGAGCATATTAAAAAGATAAAAGAGAAAAAAGATGTTAATAAAAGAGATAAATAAATAAATAAATAAAAGAACTGAATTAAATAAAAGAAATGAATTAATATAAAGAAATGAATTAAATAATTACATGAATTAATATAAAGAAATGAATTAATATAAATAATATAAATAAAGTAATTAAAGGAGGGGAGGAGTGGTAAAAGGGTAAAATGACTCTGGTTTAAAGAAAAAGATATATAAATAATTAAATAAATGAATTAAAATATATATATAAAGAAAGAGAATTAAAAGATATTAGAGAAACAAGATATTAGAGCATATTAAAAAGATAAAAGAGAAAAAAGATGTTAATAAAAGAGATAAATAAATAAATAAATAAAAGAACTGAATTAAATAAAAGAAATGAATTAATATAAAGAAATGAATTAAATAATTACATGAATTAATATAAAGAAATGAATTAATATAAATAATATAAATAAAGTAATTAAAGGAGGGGAGGAGTGGTAAAAGGGTAAAATGACTCTGGTTTCTAGTAGCTTGAAACTCAGTATTGGTAGACGAGAACATGGGATTTGGTCAAAAGTTGTGAACTTCCAAATCAGAAATCGTTATATGCGGTAATTATTAAAACAAACACTAGCGGATTTCATACACAGCTTCAAGGTGAATTTGTCTTATGACATTTTCGGTATTTTCGCCAGTTAATATGTGAGCGCAAGAATATTGAAAATTCCAAAAATACCGAAAGTATTTTTAGTGGAAATTCAGCCTCATTAGGTAATAGAATTTTTTTTTTGCACGGCAAAAAAATTTCATTAATCATCGAAGAGGTTACAATGACTAATAGGAACAAGGAGAACGCAGCAAATTCAAAGAATTCTATGCCTAATCCGAAACCCAATCCTTGATTAGCAAGGAGCCAACCAAAGACACCCAATGAGCCAAAGCCCACACGGCCACTGATAAGCCCCTAATATTATAGATATTTTGACTTATCTAGCTCATTTTTATCACACACTTGCATATTTTGGCTTTATACAATTGATTTTGCGCGAGGTGTGTTTTTGATGAGTTTCAGGAAATAGGAGCCAAAAGGCATATCCTAAAGCTCCAAATAATCCCCGGTTGTATCCGGAAGGACCCAAAGTCCCTCAACGCCGTGGAGGACAATCAACGGAGCTTAGAAGTCGATTCAAGAAGCTTTGGAAGGTTCAAGGAAGGCCCGGAACAAAGGAACAAGAAATTTGGAGCTATGAGCCTCAAAGAAATTTGACACACTGATAGGAAAAGACTCATTTCTCTCAAGATACAAAGGCTATGAAGATGAGATCAATTGGGTTTGAAAGTAGACTCATAGAGCTTTCCAACAATTCAAGAATCGCCTCATTCCGAGTTCGGACTTAGCCGAGGCGTGCCCACGAAGTTGGGTCAAAATTTTCCTAAATAGACATTTATGGATCGATCCAGAGTTAATGTCGATCGACCACTTACCATCAAAAGTCCATCAGAGCCTAAGGGTGGATCGATCTACTTATGTTCGGGTAGCATTTTTAAGCCACTTTTTGGGCTTTCTATTTATGGCAAGTTTTTCTCTCATGTGAGAGCTTTTAGGATATTTTGTTAGAGAGAGAATAAGGAGGAATATAACTCTCTCCTCTCTCTTTTCTCTCCCACTTTTCATTTTATTTGCTTTTAGTCTATTTTGCTCTTTCCCCTCTCCTCCATTGTTGCTTAGCTTAGGAGCTTCATTTCCTTCAAGAATCTTAGTAAGTTTAACTTGTCTTTCAATTTCTCGTTTATTAATAGTGTTTCTAATCTCCGGATCTCCATATTAATCTAATTTGTTTTCGTTTTCATCGGTTAAATCTTGTTCTTGTTTTTCTAGCTTTTCCTTTGAAAACCCTAGCTTCTAAGTGTTGTTTGTGATTTTCTCAAGTATTAAAGTTGTAGGTAGACTTAGAATCTTAACTAAAAATCAATCTTTAGGTTTATTAATCATGTTTTTAGTTTTCTTCAAATTCCTTGGCTTAGTTTCTAGTACAATGTGTGAGTAGTTTTAATAGGCTTAGTCATTGGGTGATTAACACTCCATGATTTGGGTTTAATCCGTTCATCTCGTTCAAATGGCATACATTGCTTGTTTATCAAAGATTTGGGGTTTCATTTTCATGTACCAAAGTTTGGGTTTGTTAACCCCCTTTGATCCCACGTAGCCAAGGGTTTCACCACTTGGCACGTGGGATGCTTTGGACGATGTCAATTCAAATGTTTGCAAAATGACCCAAAACCCCCTAATCTTTGTTAAACACATTTTCTAGTAAAAGGTTTTAAAATCTAAATCCTCCGTTCGGGGGAATTTGACGATGCCCCGAGCCGGTTATCAAGAGGGGACGGATTAACCCGAGTCATGGTCGTTAAATACTCCTAGACTTTGCCTTAGTTTAATTAGACATTTTTAAATTTTTCCGAGTCGTTCTCGAAGTCGAGAGAATTCCACCAAACAAATCACAAAATTTCAGTTTGCCGCTTTAAAGCTAAAACCCTCATTCGCGAAACAATCTTCACGCAAGGCGCATTTGGTCTCTGTGGTTCAACCCGGTCTTACCGGTTATTATGCTACCGCCGACCTAACTCTACGCTTGGGGCGACACCAATTATAATGCAATCTAAGGTCGCAAGCAGCCACACCTATTGGGCAAAGCCCACACCCAATGGCCCACAAGCCCATAATGGAAAAAATTACGGCCCAAAGAAAACCCTAAAACATCCCAACATTTGTCGCCCCATCTGGGAGGGAGATGGAGGAGAGAGGAAGGGATAGTGAGAGGAAACCCCGCTAGCAAACCGCCATTGATGCCACCCGATCTACCTCCATGAAACCTGCAGAAAAAAAGAAAGCAAAAGAAAAAAAAGAGAAAATAGAAAGAGAGAGAGAGAGAGAGAGAGAGAGAGAGAGAGAGAGAGAGACGGCCTGGGGGAGGAGCCAAGCAAATCCCTAGACGCTGAAAGTTTCTTAGAGAGAGAGAGTGTCATTTTCCAAATGGGTTTCAGTTGGTTTCACTTTTCTCTGGCTCAATCCTTGCCCCGCACCATTAGGTAATAGAATTGTGTGTGTTTTGTCCTTTATAATCTAATTTTATCAATTCAATCAACTCAAATTGATTCTCGATCCCCTTTCTAATTTTTTTTAAATTGAAACATTATTTGATCAAAATTAAAATTTGAATAAAAACAAACAGGACTACAAGATAAACACACTTTAAGCAAATTATTTATTTAAAACTACATTTCTTTGGTTTAAGTAATAGGTGTGTTTATGACGGTGAGGTGGGATGGCAGTGGAAAGGTGGTAATGAATAGGGCTACTGAACGATCTACACGACTTGAGCTCGGCTTCAACTTGAGTCGACTTTTGGCTTGTTCAAGTTCGTTCAAAAAGAATATAAGCCAAGCTCGATCATTTTTTATTGTTTATTAATGAATTCAAGCCAAGCCTCAGCATATGAGTGTTTGGCTCGATAGGCTCACGAACAAGGGGTTATTCCATAAATATTCTAAAGATATGAGTTAATCCATAATATCGCAAAAACAATAGATCTGACTTCCATTATGATTTTTCACCACTAGGCTTCCAATTTTTGTATCGAAAGTGTAAAATTCTTCAATGAGAAAAGGAAATGACCTATCATGAAATCCCTGTTTAGCCCTTTTATTAGCACTTTTTAGAAAAAAAATGGGAACCCACCCCTAGCAGAATTCCAATCTTTTGATCATAACTAGAAGGAGAGGACTTAGGGTGTGGTTAGAACTTGTGGAAAGAGGAGAAAATTTTAAAAAATTCTCCCCTTGTTTGGTTCTTAGAAACAAGGATCTGAATCCCGTACCAGCTTGGGTACCGATTTTCCGTCTGGTATTGTATGGTACCGGTACCAGTCAATACCGGATACCGTTTCGGATTTAGCGGTACTACCTGTACATATATAAATCAAAATTCATTGTCTGCAAAATTGGGTTAGAGTTATATGAGACCTTTTTTCTTAGTAGAAAATATGTAATATATAGAAGTTGTAGGGTGAAATTTGTAAAACTAAGTTTGTTTGAGCCCTAAATTACGACTTGAACTCTTCTTTCTTCGATCAAACAAATCTGGTAGTAGCTCCAGTAACGGTGCTGTCCCAAATCTAGGCGGTGGCTTTGCGCGGAACAGCTCCTGACCGACGAGTACCAAATCTGTCTCAACTTCTTTGTCGTCAATTTCCATAGGGATGGCAAAATGCCCCGCCACGCCCCTAACCCGTCCCGTTCCGCCCCGATCAGGAAGGGTTTTTTCTCAAATTTTCGGGTACCGGGGCGGGTACGAGGAGAAATTAGAAAAACCCGACCGGGGGGTTGGGTCGGGTATTTTTGGGTACCCCCGTTCCCGCCCCGCCCTGCTTCATAAGTAATTTTAAAACATTGTTAATCTAAAAAAAAAATTAAAAGTAAATACTTATAAATAAAGTGATATTTTAGTGATGGTTAGGTAAGAATGAAAGTTCTTTTAGTAGAATGATAATAAAATTAGGATAAAAATATAATATCTTTAGTAAAATGATTGTTAGATTAAGGTAAAAATATAATTTTACATATAAATATATTTCGGGGCAGGTTTGGGGCGGGTAAGGGTCGGGTCCATGTAATAATTTTCGGATCGGGGTCGGGTATGCCCAAAACCCGCCATGTCCCGCCCCATTGTCATTCCTAAATTTCCATGCTCTGTCTAGAACTCGACTCCGATTGTGGCCTTCGAATGCAAGTTGAACTCGTTCTTAGCGTAGCGTGATAATAGATTGAATTTTTTGACGAGCGAGTCTGTTATTATGACTACTTTGAACAGGTACTCCTCTCCTTCTTCGTCGTTCAAGTACTCACTGGAAAATTACAGGCAAAATCCATCTTTCTGCCATCTCGGGTGGTATTGTCGGGATTAACCGGTATCGTCCATTAAGGCCCGGTATTGAGACTGGGACGGAATTCGAGGTGCATCGTACCGTTATAGACAATCCGGTACGTACCGATTGGTCCAAAACGAGATTCAAGACATTGCTTAAAAGTAAAAAGGAATGTTTTGAATCTTAGTTCAACTCTCTTCTAATTTCTCCTCAACTTTACCTTATTTTGTGACGTGGAGGCCGGGAGGAGAGAGAGAGCATGTCTAGGTTTATTTTATTTTATTTTATATTATTATTATTTTTATCTGGCCTTTATTTTTTTCCCCAACAAATGTCCACTTAGCCATCTTAGCTTTCAAGCAAGCCACATATTGACTTTCCGTTACCACATGGACGAAAATTGACATCAAGTGCCCAATTTATAGGAGTAATAGCTAATTAGTTCAAGCGTTTGCAGGGTTTTTTTTTGTTGAA
This sequence comes from Vaccinium myrtillus, assembly GCA_016920895.1. NCBI lineage: Eukaryota > Viridiplantae > Streptophyta > Magnoliopsida > Ericales > Ericaceae > Vaccinium > Vaccinium myrtillus. Next base: position 21,059,771 of record CM029278.1, on the reverse strand, counting down.
AATTTCCCTGTGACTAATTCTGAATTATTTTTCCTTATTTTCCATATCTTTCCCTAATTTGGTACCTTGAAAAGGAAAAGAAAAGAAAGGAAAATAAAAAAATTTCCTCTTCTTTTGATTGGTTTGAGAGAAAAAAGAGAGGAAAAATAACTAAACTATATTATTTTAACTGAATTTTTTTCTCAATATTTCCTTATTTTTTCCTTCCTTTTCCTTTTTTTCCCCTAGCTATCAAACGAATAGTGCTATGGGTACACCACATATGGGTACCCCATATGCACCCCACCTCATCGGGCGTCCAAACGCTTTTTTCGACGGTCCAGATTTAAAGTGATCTATTACCGTTACTTTATAAGTTTTTTATTTTATTACGATCCTTTATATCTTTGGTATCAGAGCCAGTAATGGCTTGCTAAATCAGTAGTTAATTCATATATGCGGGGTGTAGTTATGTGTAGTCTTTAATTAAACAATATACTTCTGATTAATATGTTTAGGTCGAGATTGAAAATAAATTACAAGCATACTCGTTTGTCAACGGTTTACGAGTCAAGGCCAATATTTCCCTTCTCGGGACCTAATGGCACACAAAACCTCAACGTGACTTTGGTGACGAGCCATGTGCCTGAGAATTTATCTTCAAATTCGAGGTAAACATATTAATCAGAAGTATATTGTTAATTAAAGACTACATATAACTACACCTCCGCATATATGAATTAACTACTGATTTAGCAAGCCCACAAAGTTATTAATACTATGTGTCCTAACCTAGTTTTACCGGTACTTTTACCGGTAATAGATCACTTTAACTTTAAATCTGGATCGCCAAAAAACATTAAGACGCCCCGACGAGGTGGGGTACAGTTGGGTGGTGTATCCAAATCATTTCCGCGCACACAAACGCACACAAATCGCGATCTCTGTCCCAGCATAGACGGGCGGCGATCTCATGCCCTCTTCCTCTCCGGCGACGTCTTCAGGTTTTCCATCACTCCTACGGCTCTCTCTCTCTCATTGATTTCTGACTACTGTTAATTACAATCAACATAGGACCTGCCATTGGTTTGCTTAGAATACGTATATTGCAATCATGTTCATCGTGGTAAATATTCAACTTTGCTCGTGGCAGTTGCCGAGCTTGGATAGCGTGACTAAGTGGAAACGATACACCAGATTAAATGGGTGATACCCATGATAAAATGGAATCCGAGAAGAGAATTGTTTTTGTGACTGTAGGAACCACTAGTTTTGATACTCTTGTTAGAGCGGTAGACAACTCAGAAGTTAAACGGGAATTGTTCGGCAGAGGTTATACCCATCTTCTCATACAAATGGGTCGTGGATCATATACCCCAACCAAGGTAATTTGTTGTTTCGATTTCAATTTTTACTTTTAATCTATCTTCCATGAGAACATCTAATGTATAAACTATAAAGTACACTTGTTCGACAACACTTGGTAAAGGTATGAGATGTATCCAGTATTAACTTTGACATCCACCTAGGAAGCATATTTAGTAGCGTTAATCGTAGAGCTATGCCTATACCATCCTAGATTCGTAGTCCGCACTATATCATACTATTGCCTTATATAAATGGGTATAAGATGAATCTAGATTCCTAGGCACACTGCACCCAACACTTGTACTCGGGTCCACATTACTCCAGTATTAACTTTGACATCCACCTAGGAAGCATATTTAGTAGCGTTAATCATAGAGCTATTGCCATATATAAATGGGTACAAGATGATTCTAGACACACTGCACCCAACACTTGTACCCGAGTCCACATTACACAGCTTTTGATTGGTGTAATTGACCTTGCGTTGGATTTAACATCTTTAGTGTTTTTACTTTTGTGCATGGAATTGTGTGGATACTCGTTGTCCATCTTTATTTCCCTTCTGTTATTTTCTGTGAGTTGTGGATCTTGTGACTCTCTGAAGTCTTTCTTGACATGTCGCTCTTTTCCTACTTATGTTCCAAGCTAAGTTCAAGATTAGAATGACTTGGAGTTTTCTCCCCAGGATAAAGGTTGCATACTTAGAACACATGTCAAAATGGATATGTAGTAAGGACTTTATGTTCTTCTGGATTGATGTGCTTGGAACTAGTTTAATTTGTCTTTTACTATTTTAGGACTTCTGCTTAGATTTGCATGAAAAAAGAGAACAGATTGGGTTGAGAGCTTTTTATTTCTGTATTTGTTTAATAAAATAATGAAGGGAGTTGCTTAAAAGGTCACGGATCACAATGGCAAAATCCCACCCCTTGCATTTCAGCATCCCCAACTGGCCTGCAGCTAATGCTATGAAGGCCTCTTCTGCAGACTGAAATAAATGGAAACGTGAATAGTTGTGCATGTGTATCACCAAAAACTTACACTAGTGTCATCTGTTTGTCTGCTTCATTGAGTAACTCTCAGGCTGTTATTTAACTTTTATTGGCTGATCTTGGACTAATACAAACTGAAACACAAGAGACTTTCCATTTGACGCTTGTCATTTCAGGGCTCCCAATTTGTACCGTCATGTTGGTACAGTAATTGGTGTTATGACTAACTATGCAAGTTAAAGGGAAAATTTCAAAAAAAACCCCAAATTTCAAAAAACCCTCAATGTCTCAAAGACTCCTGAACTTCAATAAATTTCAATTACACTCCTAAACTATTGCTCCGTTAGTCAATTACACTCATGCCGCCTGGATCTGTCAAATTGATAACAGATTTTGGTACCAGAGTTAGTTTTTTCCGTCATGTGCTAACTTGGGGTTCTCTCTCCCTCACACACACACACCGACACACGGACCTTCACTTTCAGAAACGGTAGCCCTGGTGAAACCAGCACCTCCACTTCTTCTTTTCCCACCCCTGGCATATCCGATTCCCCCCTTATGTTCAGACCCTCCTCGGTTTATGAGATCACATTGATTAACCACAACAAAATAAAGGCATTAATGAATGAATTTCAGGCAAGAAACAAAAATGGACAGAGAGAGGAGGAGAAGAGGAGGGATATCTATATATTTATATGTTGTCGGCGTCCTTCAAATAAATAAACTCCCCGCCCAGGCCGTTGTCGGCGTGACCGGAGCCGTCGGCCAAAATTCCTCTCCGTCCAGATCGACAACTCCTTCCCCTCCCGCTCCATCGAAGAAGACTGCTACTACCACATCGAGGAGCTGCGAGAGTTTTCATGGCGTCGACAATGCTCTGTTCAGCCTCTGGGGATCGATTAGTATGAAGTTTTGGCCGATTTCAATGGAGTGTGTGTCGGTTGTAATGGATAATAGGTTGGTGTTTTGGATGGACCATAGAAATGGGTTTTGTACCCAATCAAGCAAAAACGGAGACTCATTGGATAACAGTGGGTGAGTTCATGATTTGTGGTTTTAGATGGTTCAATGTCTTGAAGTTACAAATGGAATTTTGAAGAGGTTTTGGTTAAGCATGTGTGCAAAACCCAAATTGGTTTTGACAGGGATTTTGCAATCTGGGTTTTGGCTTTGATTGTTCTCTCTTTTTCTTTTCTTTTTTTCTATTCTTTTTGGCTTTGATTGTTCAAAACCCTACACACCTTAATTTCTCTCTCCAGTAAACTAATTTCCAATTATCACTAAAATCTAAGATTTTTTTTCTCTCTCTCTCTATCTAAATCTTACTACACAGTTGTGAGAGAGAGAGAGAGAGAGAGAGACCATGCCAGCATTTAACAGAAAAATAACCTTGGTTAGCAATTTCTGTTAGTTATTTGACAGATTTAGACGGCAGGAGCCTATTTGAATAACGCCTCAATAGTTTAGGTGTCTAATTGAACTTTATTAAAGTTTGGGTGTCCACGAGACATTGAGGTTAAGGTTCGGGAGGTTTTTTGAAAGTTAAAAGTGCATTTATTTTGTATATTAGTGACGGGGAGTGGGAAATGTATTTGCTCTTGTTCACTTTTTTTTTTTTTGCTTGTTGGTATTCTATATTATTAAGGAAAGCGTTAGACCATATAATAAGATTCATGAAAGTTTTATTTGATTAAGATGGTATGACTTTCAGGATAGATCCTGGATCTTTTGCAGCTGATTAAAGGTTCTTTATGTTATTCTCGTTCAGCAGTTTTGTAGCCTGGAGAGAATTACTTTTGAAGATTGTGTGGAATATATTAGAGACAGATGAAACTATATTAATATTTTCTATCTCCTCAAAATTATTTTCTTCACTTAAGTTCTCAAATCATCTTTGGTTCATCTGTATGACAAATTCTCGTGAATGCAGTCTAGTGGAGAAGATGGGTGCCTGGTTGTTGACTACTTCACATTTTCGTCTAGCATTGCGGACACTTTGAGATCTGCATCTCTTGTTATTAGTCATGCAGGTAAGCATAATTGCGTGTTCAATTTCTTAATTGAAGGTTTATTGAGATCTGTAAGTTAGTAATGCGTGCCATGAACTTTTTTTTTATATTCATCCAATGAAGAACTTAATGAATGGCATAGGGTGCGAAATGGTGTACATTGTTGCCTTGGAACTTCACAGATTGTGGATCTTACTACCCTGGACAAATGCTGAAGAGAAAATTTCCTTTCAGTGTCATTTTGGTTAGCTCGGAAACAAAAACATTTTAGTAGCACAAAAGAAGCTTGATATATGTCAGTTTGTTTGGGTGGAAACCTACTGATTCACCATCAAACAGACATTTTTGGCCATTTTGACAGCGAAGAATGAAATTTTGTTCATGACAAACGCTTTGTGCTTCCTGGTATCTGTGATATAACTAATGTGGCATATTGCTATTCAGATATATGAGGATGTGTATAGTGGTTAAAAGAACCCCTAAGAGTAGGGTTGAAATCGGTTCGATCTGGTTCGGTTTTTGGGGATTTTAGAAACCGAATAATAAGTTCGGTTTCCAGTATGTAGCTACCAAAGCCGACCGACGAGGACATCGGTTTTTTCAGTTTTGGTTAGTTCAGTTTCGGGCTTTCTTTTTTCCCCAGTTTTTTCGGTTCATACACAGAGACATACATATATACACATATATCCAACTAGCAAATTGCTGCTAATAAAATGAAAAATCCCTAGCAAATCTACATCTGATGGAGACCGAAGAGAAGCTGGTGTTTGCACCAGGGGATTGAACCTCAAATACATGCAAGCAACAAAGTTCAATTGTGTAAGGATCCGACCAAGTAGAAATATGAAAACAGAAACCCTACAATCTCCCACAGCTAAAACATCCCAAATCTGAGACACAAGGATCTAGAACTCTACCTCAATGATCGATCTTCAACGGCGGGCGAGCGAGAGAGAGATGGAGTCGATCGATCCTCTTGCTTCGTTTTCTGATTCTCTTGGTGAGATGCGTTCCTGGGGTGGAACTTGTAGAAGATGTGTTCCTGCCTTCCTGGTGCGGGGAGAGAGAGAGCACAGCAGACTTCTGACTGCTTTACCTTCGGTGTAAAGTGATGTGAAGTGGGTTAGAGGATTTTTAACGGTGGAGATTTGATACAGATCAACGGTGGAGATTTACATAAATCGGTTCGGTTTGGTTAAACCGGTTCCTTTCCCATCAAAACCGAAAACTGAACCGAAAATTATTCTTAATCCCCCCAAAAAACCGAACCGAATGTGTAACATAAACTGAACTGAATATTTCGGTCAGTTAGGTTTTTTCGGTTAATAGTTCACCCCTACAAAGGAGTGTTGTTCCAGTATGTGGATCGGGGAAGACTGAAGATAAAAGATGAATAGAACCTTGGAAGCGTTTATCCTCTCTTTGCTTGTGTTTAAAAAATGAGGTGAACCTTCTTGACTTCTTACACTAAGGGTTCAACTCCTATTTGTTAGTCATCAACTTGCTTATGCGATTTGTTCCAAAGCCCATTTCCTTCTGAATCTTGGCCTTCTGAAACTTGTGGAAAACTCTTTTATAACTTAAAACCATTTTTGCTTTGTACCAATATTCTTCAAATTTCTGAATATTTTAGATTTGTATCTGTTTATCATTTAACAATAGGAATCTCGAATTTATCTGAATCAAAACTTGTTTAGCCAGTTGTTTCTGCTTACTGCCATTGAGTTGTCTATTGCCTTATACCCGGATTCCTTTTTCCTTTCCCTTTGGAAAAATGGAAAGAAAATGGACAAGAAGTGCCGATGCAAAACAATGTGAATGTGCATATTTTTGACGTTCTTTGGACTTATAATTTATAACCAGTGAAACTGTCACTTAAGTTGTGAGTGAATCCATTTGATGTAAAACCATGGATTAAACATCCGTTCTATCTTGATATTTATCTTCTGAGCTTATAAGAGAATTGGAAAAAATTAATACGAGAAAATGTAAATCTATGCACTCCTAATCAAGTTTATTATCTTCCACCTCCTGAGTAATGCCTATTGTCTGTCAATCTTGGTGTTTTAAGGTAGTGTAGGTGGCTTCTTTTACTATGTATGAGTTTCTAATCTAGCAATTGGAAAACACAGAGAGAGTAGAGAAGAAGCAATTTAAGGAAAAACGGGTGGGGTATCTTTGAGATTGAATTTTATCACAATGCAGGTTCAGGAAGCATATTCGAAACGCTACGGCTGGGTAAACCTTTAATTGTGGTAGTGAATGAGGATTTGATGGACAATCATCAAAGCGAGTTAGCCGAAGAACTAGCTGACAGGAAGCATTTGTTTTGTGCATCCCCTCAAACTCTCTTGCATACTATAAATGGTATGCGTTTGGAGAGTCTCATACCATACCATCCAGGTGACGCCAGACCAGTTGCCAAACTGATAAACCGGTTCCTGGGGTTTCCAGATGATTGATCAAGCTGCAGAATTGAGTTATCCATGGGTACGTATGTTGCTCTTCAGTTTTTTGATTGCATGTTTTACAGGGGGTCACTGGTTCCTTGTTAAACGTCAACTTCTTAACCTTAATGGTGTAAGTTGTATGATCTAATCTGAGTGCAGACAATGCTCAGGTTAGGTCTATGCTATTTAGTCCTCCTAGACCTCCATAGTGGGGACTACATGGTGTGGTTTGGAATTGTTGAGGCAATTGCATTCTGGAGCATGTGTTGTCAGGGACGATGAGCCTTCTATTATTTTCGATAAACTTCATGCTTTGCTAGTAACTTTTAAGATTATCATGAACTTATAGGGTTTGCCCCTCAAATTATAGGAGCTCGCATGCTTTGCTAGTAACTTTTAAGATTATCATGAACTTCGGGTGTTTTATTTTTCTAGTTGCATGTGGTTTAATTAAAATTTCAAGAAACTGCATATGTATTTGGCTGTTCTGAAAATTAGTGCAACATTAGAGGAATTTTGGAATCTAGAAAGTATCTGGTTGATTTGCTAAGACGAGTATCCAGTAGGTGCCTTTAGTTGGCCCCTAAAACTCCCATCTGTTGTTTGGTGCTACCAAACGGGAGGAATTGGTAGTCCCAGAACATGAACCTGTAGGAATATTCGGATCCCAGATTCTACTACCACCCTCTATATCCCTCATGCTGTGAAACTAACGTGACCTAGAACTGTCAATTGACTGCACCAAAGTGATTGATCAACTACTAAGAAAGTCCAGATCAAAAACTACTAAGAGAGTCCAACAATATGAATCCACGCACTTATACAATCAGTCCAACGAAGAATCCCATTCGACGGATGAATAGTGAGCCAAAGGAGAAAGTCTAAATCATTCTCTTTATGCCTAATTCTCAAATGGAAAGTACTTCAGGGTGATTAACTGGATTTAATCGAGTTGATTGAGCTCTTGATCTGCTTAACCTCTTCTGTTAATCATCTATTTTTTTTACAAGCAAGCTAAAGTGTTAGGTTCCTAGAAATTAATGCACCCATTTGACATTTGAACCCCGAAAATTAAGAACAAGTTTGTCAAATCGTGAATCAAATAGAATATCGGATTGACCATTTGCAGAATAGTGAATCGAATTGAATTATTAATCATAATGATTCGGTCCAAATTTCAAAAATACATTGGAAAATGTCTCTATGAACCTACATATTAAAGATACATTGATGATCACATGATCTAACAGGAAAGGTGCTTGTACATATCAGGAAAAGAAATACAATAGCAAATTGGGTGTGTGTAGATGTTAAAGATTTATTGTAAAAATGAAAGCTTTGTTTTAACACAATAAAAGTTTGTAGCCAGTAGCTTATATGGCTATATATTTGGGTTTGTCTACGGATCTGAGCCTTGCACTGATCTATGATTCAGAGGATATAAGAATTGAAAAGGTCGATTTGGGAAATTATGCATCCATTTAGGATATTATCCTCAACAATATTCACATGCACTTGTATAACAATAAACCTATGGGTACAAAGGGGAAGGGTACATAAAATGTATCGACGGCTTGCAGGGTCCACTTTTGGGTCCCACACAAATGATCCGAACGGTTCAATGATTTTAAAATAATTTTTCGAGTGTCCCTTCAAAAATTCAGCTCAATTGGATATGTGTAAGTGAGTGATCCAATATTCCAATTTCTCATTTAGAATTTAGGATCCTGGATTCTGAATGAAAACTTGAAGTTTGGATCACCCACCTATGCATATCCAATTGAGTTGATTTTTTTGCAACGACAGTCGAAAAATTATTTTAAAATTATTGAACGGTTTGGATCATTTGTGTGATACCCAAAAGTGGGTCCCGTAAACCGACGGTACATTTTCTGTACCCTTTCCATCGGTACGAATAGCCGGGTCGTTTGTATAATTACCAACTAGCAAATTAAAACTATAACATCTTAAAGATGTCTAGTACATCTTATATTGTTATAAAATATGAAAATTTAAGCAAAATAAAATAGATAACTCATGAGTAAGGTAATCTTTGGAATGACTTTTTTAATGTTCAGGAAAAAAGTGTTAACAACACCCTGAATTAAAATAAATACCAAATGATTAAAAAAGAAAAATTAACAAGGTTTTTCGCTTGAAAATGTATGATTTTATATTCTTGCTTTTTTATAAGAAAAATTAATGCAACGTGGTTTCATATTAGTCGAAAGTAACAATTGTGATAAACCGTGATTCACCTATAGATTCGAGTTGTTTTTACGTGAATTGTGAATCGAATCCTGGGATTTTGAGCTTCCAATCAGTCAGTTAAATACGATTTTCTCACTCCCTATGCACCGTACTTGCAAAAGTCATTTTTCCACCAGTATACTTGCTCACGATTCTCCAAGGAAAAGGGAAAATTTTGAGACGATCCAATTTGTCATTCAACTGAATGTTCATGAACATCAAATAACTGGTTTTGTGGAAACAAAATTGTGCAAAAGCGGCCAATTTTTTTCCTAATAGGAAGACAGATAATACATCCTATCTTACTAATAGTAAAAAAACAAAAACAAAATAGAAAACGTGAGTATAAGAAGCTGCCTTTTACTTGTGAATTTATGCATTGATTCTGTCTCTTGTTTCGATCACTTGTATTACAGGAGTTCCTAGCAGCAGCATTCTCGATGTGTTCTGGACGATCTCCCTCAAGGGCAAGGCTTTGGCTAACTTTGCAGCATTCTCAAGAGTTCATCATGAAGCCAATATTTCCTTCCCATTTGATGCAGATGCAAAGCAGCCCCTTCTAGTAGGAATTGTGGTGCAGCAGTTGAAGCCGCAGTAGATTTGATGTTTCTAGCTATCATAGTCTGTTTTCTGCTGTTGCTTTTTGATGGCTTTGTTTGAGCTTATTATCAGCTGTATTTTTGTTCTTTTGTGTCTGTATCTGGTCCAATCTGCAGTTCTGAACTCTATGTTTTACCTATATATAAGTATATATAGATTGATGTTCTCCTTTTCCAAAAAAAGATGAAAGGAAAAGAAAAAAGGAGCTGCCTTAGTCCAGAGAGAGAGAGAGAGAGAGAGAGAGAGAGAGAGCGCTGAGATAATGGGTAATGTGTGCTACAAGTTTGCTAGGTCATGGATTCTAGGATTATTGGGAGATGGGTTACTTTGGTTCAATTTCTTTCGGTTTAATTCGACCAAAATAAAAACCGAACATAAATAAAATTTCCTTAATAACACAACCAGAATGCAAAATTGGTCTTGTATTTGCTGCGATGGGAACACATAATAAGATGGTTGGGACATTTATCATCAGGTCACTCTTGGATCCCATAATTACTATCAGGTCAAGCTCAACTCTGAAAAATTCTCATTAGGTCAAAGCGATACCATATGAAAGTGTCTAAATCACTAAAACCCTATAATAGGAAAGTGCACCTTAAACTTAAACTCTAGGGTACCCTACGACTATGGTACTCCTATGACTAGGGTACTCTACCACTAGGGTACCCTACGACTAGGGTACCCTATGAAAGTGCCTAAAATCCTAGGGTACTCTATGAAAGTGTCTAAACCACTAAAACCCTATAATAGGAAAGTGCACCCTAAACCTAAACTCCAAAAAAGAGTGACTTACCTTAGTGGTAATTAAAAAAAATGACTTACCTTAGTGGTAATTAGACATCTCTTTTCTAGATCTAGAGGTAATAATCCCTTCTTTTTTAAATGTTATGAAATGGGCAACCCCAAGGTCAACACTTAAGGGTTTATTCCCTCCTAATGTCTCGGGTTCAAAAACTCTTAGGTGCTATCAACTCATTTGGGCAAGTTCATACGGAATTTTAGTCGACGGTGGGATTAGTCGAGACGCAGCAAAGCAGCCCAAACACTTCAGTTATCAAAAAAATGAGAAGAAAGGTTATGCAATGGGCACGGAACACGGATAGTGAACATTGACTATGGTGAAAATCATCCCCTATTTTTCAGCTTACACTGTAAACACTGTTCTGCTACATGTTCCATGTTTCACACATCTTTTCAAACACCAGAACCTAAAAAAAAAAAACACATCCCCCTGAAACACGCCCTTACTAGTTGGGTCAGCTTCCAGCCTCTTCGCTGCGATTCCTATTCTCTCCTTCTGCTTCCACAGGGCTACTGCACTCTTCAATCTTCTCCTCTACTGAAATATTGTTCTTCTTACCAATTTTATCTGAATACTTAGCAAAAGCAGCTGATAGGGCTGATTTAATGGTTGTTTCAGGTTCTTTCTTTGTACCCTTCTTTGCGTCGTCCTCTTTCTCACCTTCATTTCCTTCACTCACAGGGCGCGGTTCAAAATTCTTAGGTGTAGAAGTTTCTGGGACAGAAAGATGCTTGGGAACCACACGCTTGAATGGTTCATGAAATGTCTCATACAAGCGCTTTACCTGATTCATCATCAGAGCAAAGTTCATTAACTCTCAACTGTTAAACACCTTAAAATTTGTAAATTACTGTTTATGTCAAACTAGTTTTAAAGTCATCAAAACATCTAATGCGGAGGCAAGGTTCTGAATACCATTTTTCTTATAAATTCCAGTACCAGTGTAATTTCAGATACCGTTCAGATTTTGTGTTGTAAATAATATATATTCACACACAACACACTCACTCATATGTACGCTTAAAAGCTTAAAAAGTTCAACCAACATGAAAATATAACTACAAAATAGTAATGATTTGAAGGCCATGCAGTAAGAAATAAAGAAAATTGTAATTTTTTTTTGGTACAACTTAATTATGGAATTATCTCCTAAAAAAAAAATAGTATGACCGGTACCACCCGGTATTTGAACCGGAACAAAATTAGAGGGGTAGGGGTACTGATTTTAGGAAAAAACGGCACGTACTGGCCGGTGCGGAATGATATTCACAACCTTGTGTGGAGGTCTCCTAGGTCCATCCCAAGGTTCCTTTTGACCAAAAGGAAGATGCACTTGTTTTTTAGCAGATATGGCGAAGAGTTGAAAAGCGCGTGGTGCATGAAAACTGGATAGAATAAAAGAGAACGAATAACAAAGTTAGTCAAATCTAACCTTGCGCTCTCCAATGCCAGGGCAACGTGCAAGATCTTCCATGGATGCATCCATGATATGAGAGAGAGTCTGAAATCAAAAGATAGTCAATTCCAAAGAACAAAAAAGAACGTAATGAAATCAATAGCTTGTTGCACAAATAAGTATACCCCGAATGTAGAACCGAGGGTGACCACATCAGTCTTGTTAACATGCCGAATTGTCGTCAGAGCATGATTTAACTACAAGCAAAGAGAGTAGCCGAGCTCAATCACTCAAGTGATAGTGTGGAACAAACTTTTTCATTCATATTTTACAAGTACTTCATATTAACCCCCTGGATAGAGGCTCTAACTTCCCAATAACATACCAGAATCACAATCCAAAGACCTCGATGAGATAGATATATACCCGGGATAAGTAGTCTGTATCCATTTGCCCTTGGATGATGTCTGCAGACTTATTTTCATATACTTTTATTGTTTCCAAGTACCGACCACATTCCTCCAAGCTAGAATAAGGAAACAAACTAGTTTAAGAAGCTATTCTACACTCAAAAACAATTTCAAAAGAGTCATTCGGTAGTTATCTTTATGAAAACTAACTCGATACCATAAAATTGCGATGCATTTTTCTGTTAATGATAAAGTTCAAGCGGCATTTGTAATGACATGCAGAATAATTGGATGATTTCATATAGAACAAATCCAATGCTATCAGAAGTTTGTATAGTCTTCTCAAGTAACAAGCCACAATGACGTATGATAGAGGGAGTTGCATCCTTGCATAGATAACAAATACTATAGTCTGCATAACCCCATGGGCACGACAAAAGATACCTCCAGGCGCACAAAAGGGTGCAATCATGAAGTAGAGCTGTTTTGGTGACTTCAAGTAAAGGCTTCACCACATCCTCCTGGAACAAATAATGAAGTGAGCAACAAAATCCCCCAAATTACACGCAAAGACGCAATGAAACAGAAAATACAATTTGTCTGCAAGAAATGCATATTCTGAAAAGAAAAAAAAAGTGTTTGAATGAAGAGCAGCCAAGAGTCATGAAGAACTTGTCACTGTGAGGAGGCAGGAGGCTTACCACATCAACATGGCACAAAACAACACGAAGCTTGAATGTCTTTGGCAATTCCCTTATTCGATAATAAAGGTAATCTGGATGAAGTAGATGATACCTAAGACTGCATGTGAACTAAATCAGGAAATTAGATAGGCAAACTTCAAAAAAATAATCGTAATCTCTCACACAATATTGAAATATTCAATTAGAGTTTGTTAATATCAAATCCAAAAACGAATAGCACTTGTAAGCTACATGAGCAAATGTTCAAAAAAAAGAACTTTTCTACATAGCTGCCTGCATTGTTGGAGCCATTCAAGAAAATTTACTCCCTCTCATACAGACACAAAAGAATATATAACACCTACCCTTAAATCACAAGCATAAACAGATGAAGCTATAGATGAAGAAGCCAACCAAATTTTACAACAGAGATTGATATGCTATAAAAGACATTTATTTTTCCCCAAACATGCAGCTGAAAACTGGTCCATCACGGTACGAAGCCCAAATACCAGTTTCAAGAGAAAAAATTCCCTCCAAGAAAAAGAGTAATTTGTGATTTGACCATATCCTCACATAAGAAGTCTAAAACTTTATACCAAAATCAAAAAGTTCGGAAGAACCATAGTATTGTCGTCAAGTACTACCATCCAATTCCAAAGTTCAAGGACAGATGGATATAGTAGGTATTTAGATTTGTTAATCAAAATTCTAAGATCAAATGGAGTTTAAATTTTAATAGATGCAATTGAACATTTCCTGCGTACATATGGGAGTCTTAGCACTGTTACTTGGAGTTCTTTCCAAAGTTGTTTACGTCCAATGCCCAAGTCCAACGACACATGGATATAGCAAAATATTTAGATTTCTTATTCTACTGCTCGAGTTTCTAGGATAATAAATGGTGTTTAACAGATGCAATTGAACATTTCTGGACAAATATGGGAGCTTAACATTGTTAAATGGTGAGTCCAATTACAAAATATGCTTGTTACATGGACATCCGCCCGCTTAGGTAAGACTACATCCCCTACTCGTACCCAAGAAACCTGGGTACGTCCTACACATAGAAGAGTCCATGAAACATAGCTTATCACAATTCATTTCCCATAGATGTAACAAAGAGACATCAACGAGGAAGGGCACATAAGCCTTATTTAAGTTGGATCAGTCACTCTATCTGTTTTCAGTAGTTAATTGAATGGTTAATTACGGCATTTAGATCGGACAAGAGCCTTTGACAGGCCGAGCCTCGTGTAACTAGCATTTGGGGCAACTTGAGGAAGTAATACAGATAGATGTAGTTTCATTTGAAATCAAGTCAAATAAGGGTTAATGCCTTCCACAATCCAAGACAAAACACAGGCACTAATCATCAACAAAGAAAGAGACGAAAGACAAATCAAAATGGAATTGTGAAAAGCATTACAAGTTAATCAAATAAAATAAAGAGTATGGTAGGATCATAACGAATTTAAGACCTCAAATAAAGTGCACATGTACTCCGCCCCAAGATGTAGTCACAAACAACATCTGCAAAAGCCCACCTCACATTTCTTATATGTTTCAGCAACGGATTTCCCTTCTGCATGAAAAGAAAAGAAACATCAGGTTAGTGGGTTAATAGATTTCCCTTGACAAGGTACTCAGTAAGTGAAACCCAAGTCACCCATTTGTCTTCTTCGACTCTCTCTGTCTCTCTGCATCTATAAATAAGTGCTGCCAACTGGGATTGATATATAAATAGTTCTTGGATATATTTTTATTTTTTTATTTATTTTTTGTGTGTTCTGTTTTGACAAGTAAAAAGATGCTTGGGGTGAGAAAGGCTCAAACTCGTGACCTGAGGAAGCTTCTTGGTTTTTGCTTAAATGTATATGCAATATACATAAGAATTTATTCAGAAATAGTGGACAGAGCTTCTTTCACTCTGGTTTTTCTTTTTTTGTTTCTTGGTTCACTTTTCTTGTAAATTGACTACATTTGAGTCTTTGATATCTATGTATTTTTCGTGTTTTTTTCTCACCTAAGTGCGTCTCGCCTTGTGCCTACACCCCAATAGAAGTTTGCGCCTCGGTGCACCTCTCACCTCTAACAACTATGCTGTAAGTGCAACTATCGAGCTTGTTGGTTATTGCGCCTCATTCCTGAATCCTCAAGCCAAATCCCAAAGCACAAGGAGTCTGGGACACCAATGAAATGCCAGTATGCCCCAATTTATCCTCATTCCTCAACATCCAAACTAAGTTCCAGTAAACTTTACAAAACAACACTCCACCAAACAACCTAGTTGGTAACATGCCAACCAGTACCATATCTTAGAACGTTAGACACCATCCTCTTCAAGTGAAATGTAGAGTAGCGCAACAGAACAGACTGGGAATAAATGCTAGATTGCTAGCTACAAAAAACAATACAACGAGAATAAAACAGAACAGGCAAAACAACTAGTCGATTCTTCTGATCAGTGTCACTACCAACCTGCCTATGACTAACAAGAATTGCATTGCGGTTATTCGCAATTTGCGACGTCGTTGAGGAGGACGAAGCAACAGCAGACGAGGACAAAGACGGAGCCTCCGGTTGGTTTCCGAACGGCCTGAGTAAGAAAGGACAAAAGTCAAATTATATAGAGATATAAACTTCAAATCAAGCCCTAGTTCCCCAATCTCTGTTTGAAACAAAAAAAAAAAACTAACAGTATCTAAAGCGAAGCGAAAACCTAGAAGTGGAGGCGGCGGCAGTGGACGGCGGAGGAGGAGGAGGAGGAGGAGGGGAGTAGAATTCTGAGTTTTTGATGAAATTGAAGGCTTGAGAGAAGGAAGGGGAAGGGGTGAAGAGAGAGGAGGGAGGAGGTGGTTGTGATGATTGAGTGGTGTCGATCACTTCTTTGTATGATGGTATTTGTATTACGAACGAACTCTTCTTCTCTCTCTGGTGACCACCATCATGTGCTGCTTGTTGGCGATCATCGTCTTCGTCCTCCATTTCTCTGTCTCTTCTTTTCTAATTCTGGGTTCTGTTTTTGGTTGCAGAAATGTGAATTGCCCGAGCTCCAACAGCCCCCTTTGTACGGTGAGAATGAGAGCGCAATAGCTTAGGACGACGACCGAAATGGGTACTCGGTGTGCTGTGCGGCGGTTACGGACCCACTGCATTTGATCCAAACCGTTCACTTTGTTCGTCTCATCGACTACATAGTGTTGGTGCATGTAAAAATTCAAGTTGATCGGATCTTGGTAACTACGTTTTCAGACTCCATTTTCCTGAAAACGAAACAATTAAGGAACCAATTGTAGGTGATATTTTTTCACAAAATCGTAAGTTAATTAATCACTGATCAAGTAGTTACATCCGATCAATTTGAGTTTTTATGTGGACTATGCAGTCGATGAGATTAACAAAATGAACGATTCGGATCAAACAATGAGACCCCGGGTGGGCCCTGTAATTTTCACGCGGCACGCATGTTTTGCGGCGCATGCACAACACACACATGAGACCCACAAATGCTATTGATACATCACTCATGCACATCAGCCACCATTCATGCACGTCAAATACACACCAAGTTGATGTGGTGGATGAGGAGAAACTCACTATAGAGCCCATCAAAAAAATGAGTTTCTCCTCACCTGTTACATTAGCTTGGTGTGCATTTAGCATGCATGAGTGGTATACCCATAGTTTTTTTTCCATTACTATGCGCTCTCACTTTTTGTGGATTTTTTTTTAAAGACCTATATTCACATATGCGTGTTACGTCACATAAGTACAATGAAGCAGAGGGAGGGTAGGGAACAATGGCTTCTTAGTTGTTAGAGAGAGCGGACCACACCCTGTGCAGTTTGTGGTTTTGGGATCCATGACCGTCTCCTTTAATTATTAAAATTGTTTATTTTGGAGAAGTATTCGAAAAGGTCAACGTTTACTAAAATTTGACTTCAGTCAAAGGTTGACCGTCCAACCCCGTGACGACGTGTGACATAATTACCCACTCGACACGTGTCGACATCATATGAATGATCTCGCGATACTTCACTAGTGCATGATGCTCGCGAGAAGGGCATAGCCCGTGCTACCCATGCGAGGCCCATAGAGGCATGTACCCCCATGTTAAGGTTCAACCACGAGCCTTCCGAACAAAATGAAAGCCAAGAAACGTAAGTAACATATTGACGCGGCCCCAAGATTCATGGGCGATAACACAACTGGCCAACCAATTAATACATGGCCCTTACATCCGTCTACTCCGGTCATAAGGCAGGACCTGAGGGGTTCGCTAAGGCTTGGTTGTGGTATTGGCATGACTGTGCAAATTATGACCTTGCCCAAACAATATTGGAAGGAGATCTAGTGGTTTAGTGGCTATAAAAGAAGAGTGTTCACCAAAATATAGGGGAGTTCCGTAGTGCGCCCAAGTGCCGCAAGGGCAACCCTCGCGGTGGGTGATGACCTCACATGCGGTTAGGGTATACAGAAGGGTCACGTGTCATCATGTCATAAGGACCACCTGACCCCTATAAATATGAGACATTCTTTTCACAATTTTCCAGAGATCTCCACAAAGTCACGTCCTAGAGAGAGAAAGTTGGTAGAGATTGATTTTGGAATGAGAACATTCTTTAAATAGTGATTCTATTCCATTTTCTATAGGAATTCTTGGCGACCCACATGGATTAGTCTTAAGTTCTATATTGCCTTATTCTCTTCTTGTACACTCTTGCCGTTTTTTCACATTTTTAGATTACTCTATTTTCCCATTTTTTGATCATTAGCTATTTCCACCTCTCTAGCTCATATTATTCTCAGCTATTTTCACCTCTCTAGCTCATATTATTCTTAGGAATATTGACTATTTGAAAACAAGATATATTTTTCTAAGCCATAAAAAATTATATATGTTTATATTTTTCTAATTTTTCTCTCAAGCTGAATACATATTTCCAACGAGTTTGAAAAAGGAAAGATTTAATAGTTAAAGTTGGCCCCCCAAACTTTCCCGACTTGCTAGGTGTAGTTCAGGTCACTGCTGAGAAGGCATCTTCAGTACGAGTGATTGGTGTGGGTCCACACACTTGGCAGCATAATTCCGATCAATTTGGCAGCATAATTCAAATCAATGTATGGTGAAAAAGGTCCGTGGAACACCACATAGCAATTCTCTAGATCAAAAGCAAGTTTACATTTGAAACATCCCTTTGGCATAACTTTTTGTGACTTCTTTGCACATTATTTTTTTATAGTTTTCTCTCAATTTTTACATCATATATTTTTTCCTTAACGAGAGGAATTCAAAAAAAAAAAGAAAAAAAAAAGAAAGAAGACAAGTTAAAAAAAAAATTATACGAAACAAAGAAAAAGACTAAAAAAGATAGTAGTTTATATGGATAAAAGTTCCTTTTGGGTCTTTTCTGTCATCGTATATGAATTTTTTTCAATCTTGATCTATATGTATATACTAATATTTTTCTAGTTTTTCTCTCAAGCTGAACAATGTGATGCAAAATTATTCCCCAATCTAGTAAAAATAAAAGGAAAACAACTAGAAAGACCGTTAAAAGCCCCTAAAAATTTTGGTCAAAGGGCCAAGTCTTTTTTTTTTTTTTCTTTCTCCCCAATAGGTAGAAATGAGGAGTGCATAGATGGGCTTGTGGGTCCCACATGAATGATCTGAGCCGTTCATTCATCTTAAAATAATTTTTCGAGTGGTTTTACGAGAAATCAACTCAATCCGACGTGCGTAAGTGGTCGATCCAAAAACCCACTATTTCATAAGTGGTCGTTTAATTCGAAAACCCTCTATTTTAAACAGCAGGGGGTTCAGGGGTTTTTCGGATGGACCACTTACGCACGTCAATTTCTCTCAGAGCCACTCGAAAAATTATTTTAAGATGAATGAACGACTCGGATCATTCGTGTGGGGCCCACCAAGCCCATCTGTACCCCATCTGTACACTACTCATCTGTACGAATAGCGGGGCTGTTTTTCTCGAGAAAGGGTGTACTTCATTGATATAAAAATATTACAACAAGAAGCAAAACAACCAAACAAACAAGACAACTAAAATAACAGGCAAGGACCCAACTACAAGACGCCAAGACCAAACCAAGACTCACCACCATCAAACACAAAACACCTGCTCAACATGCCTAACTATGAAGCAAGCTCGCCTTCTGAAACACAGCATAACTTGCATAGCAAAGGTGAAGAAAACAGGAAACAAAGGCAAAGTCAATACAAAGCACGACGTTGTGGGAGGCGAAACGTATGAGGATCGCCACAGCTATCTTTTATGACGCATTCACATTTGTGCTTTGTCCGAGTGTAGAATTGAAACATGTCATTGTCACAACTAGCATTTTGTTTTCGGTTGTAGCAATGCATAGCAATTGTAGCAATGCATAGCAATGGGATGTCCATTGTCCTTTGGCCTGTGCTTCCAGATGACAATTATTCGTTCAAACTGCAAATTTCTAATTCCCTTTACCTTGTCCTGGTGTCTAATCTCCATTCCTACTAGGAGAAAGGTAAACATTAATACATTGACGAGGTTTAGGTGAAGGAGCGAACTCACAAGTAGACAGCCGAGATGAATCATCTTCCATCTTAGGAGGAATAAGAAGCTCTGGCAATCCATCCATAGAAGTGTCACCTTCTTTGGCATCGAGTTGAACCTCACGAGGCAAATGGGCATCAAGTAGATCGACAGGCTTGACTAGAGAAGATTACACCCTTACTTTAACCTCCACCACTGAAAAACTAGGCCTATGGAAGAAATGATACTCTTTACCCGTATCTGAATCTCGAAAAAAATCACAACTAACGAGAAGAAAGTTTTGTCCCATGATGATCTTTTTATTACACTTCCTAAGCTTGATAAGATTACAACACTCCATGAGCTCAGATTACACCAACACTGTATCATTAAACTCCCGTGTACAGCAAATGATCCAGAGCCGTCAGGTAAAGGATGAAGGGTTGCCTCACAATCCATAGCAGCATGATTAAGACCTCACTTGGTGCAAGACTGAGATGACTACCCTAAATGAAATTCAAGGTAATCTATGTCAGACCAAGATGACTCTAAAAATCTAGTAGGTTCACATTATCATTCATTTCTTCCCATGGGGCTTGAATCGGAGCAACAATTTCTCCACTGGGTCTAATAACATCAAAGCAGACTTCCATTCAAAATTAAAATCATCAGCAGAAAGGTCATTCAAAACTAAAGCAGCTTCCATAGGATTGAGAGTAGAAATCCTGCTCATTATCAATAAAAACCACAGGGAATCCTCTGGATTCTCCATGTCTCGGGGTCTAGCACTACCCTTACCCTTATCTTCCTCAGATAGGTGCCGTGAAGTAAAGGTAGAACCAGTAAGGAGCCCCTTCTTCAGCATCATAAATTATACAGGGCCAGGTCCAAGTGCCACACAGAGCCCCAGACATTGTACATATACCAATGTATTGTGTAGTATCCATACTCTGTGAATATTTTGGTAAATATTTGTACAGATTCTGTTTAAATATTACTGATATTTTATACATTTGACCTCCCAAATATTAGTGAATTGATGATCCAAAGGAATTAGTGAATTGTCCTTACTCTTCAAAACTGTGGAGTATTTTTTTTGCCCTTTATCATTGACAAATGAACCCCAATCGCAACGAAATGTGTGGAGTTTTAGGATTTGACTCAACTATTTTTTTTGGATAAATGACTCAACTATTAACAAATCCCCTGCGAAAGAGCCTTTTCAAATGATTTTTTCAGGCACTTTTTTTTTCTTTTTTTTTTTTAACTTCGGTTTTTAGGCACTTTTGACAATGTATAATGTTAACATAAAACTCCAATAGGTCGTCTTATTTTTTATTTTTAGCCTAAACAGGTTTCCTTCGAAAAGCAATAAAGATAAAATAAACCTAATTTACGATTCACATTTTCCAAAAAGTAAAATTGGTATAGCTGTTACCTTCTAATTTATGGATGCATGACTTCACTTGAGTATATTAAATTGAGTAGTGGCTCGTTCCAAAACAGCTGCACAAAGATGACGGGAAAACAAATGAATGAAAAATAATGAACAACAACTTAACTTCTTTCACAGGCTTTTATCCTCCATCAAGTGCCATGGTATAGCACACATAGGAAATTAGCAATCATCTTCCAAAGAGCAGCAGACAAGACACTGATAAAAAGGAGCAAACAACCTGAACTTTGAGTAAATTTTTCTTCCACGTCTGTCAACCAACAGCAGAAAACCAGAAAACACCAAAACTTTTGCACAAGGAGTTGTTACCCTTCCACTCACCTTGATCAGCTCCATGAAAATATATACTCATTGAAGCCAAGAAATCTTCATGACAAGTTTACAAGCTTTGCACGACGAGTTATCTGATCCACCTCTACTTTAAGACCAAGACCAGTAATTTCAGGAACATCAACAGAACCCTGAACCTCCAATTCAGCTACTACCCGTTGATTTTCAGCATTCCCTTCCAACAAGTTCCTCACAGCCCAAATGCCCCATTCCCTCAAGAATGGGTTGTCTTCATCTATGACACACTGTTGTAGAAGCAAAAGTATTCCGTTTCTCTCTCTCATTTCATCTTGAGCGTGCTTCCTTCGATAGACACAATTCCCTATGAGTGCAACTATATCTCTCCGAAATCCTTTGTATGGACACCGTTTGGATGAATAGGAAGTTGTTCGTTTTTTGTCCTCACTTTGTTTCATTGCTTTCCTAATTGTTGTTGGAGGCTCAAGGTCGCGTAGAAAACACAATAGCAGTTCCAAAAGTCCGGAGGATAGTAAAGAATCAACATCCACGGACCCATCCACCTTAGAGACTCCTCCACTATCATGGGCACATAAATCTCTCAAAATGGTGAGTGAATATCCAAGAATATCAACAATAGTACATCCAGTTGGAAGATCACGCTGCTCACTTGTCACACAATCAACAGCCCCCACAACTTGCTTCAATATTCCAGTAACAAACATAGCAAAATCGTGAGAAATGGGTATTTCAACAATTCGCTCATTTAAGATTTCTGATACTATACTCAATAAGAATGCTTGTTCTGACACAAAAACGTCATTCCTAAAGTTAACATCTGCACCGTCTTCAGAAGCACCAACTGGGTATAATCTAGAGAACAGTTGAGGAAATTGATGTTCCTCCAAGCAGATTTTGGATAGAAGCAACTTTAACCAGTCTTCTCCAAAGCCAACTAACAAGATCCGACAAGAACAGATAACGTAAAAGCACTTTCAGTTCATGTAATTAGGCTCAAAGTTGGAACATGAAAAGAAAATTAAACAAGGACATAATATGGGTGAGCATAATTAAATTCGAAAATATTTACCTGCTGAAGCAGTTCGTACAATTTCTACCAAGATGGGCAAACCCTGATCTCCACAAAGCTTGTCAAAAAGTTCATTACTTCCATCACAACATATATAAATAACCATGCACAAAGGATCACAAGTCTCCCTTCTACGTATACTAGCAATTTGAACAAACATAAGTGGAAAAAACTTATCCCAAATAGCAAGCTGATGTAGTTCTCCAGCCAATGAAACATTTGCCAAAACTTGCAACCCCATACGAGTCATCGCAAAATCTGAATCACAGGTGATCACTGAATGCAATGTAGTCAGGAGAATTGCTACTCCATTATGTTCAACAAAGGAGTTCTGATTGGTTAGTTCCCCCGCACATAGGTTTCTTAAAAGCTTCAGAGACAATAAAAGAAGATGTCTACAAGAAGGGTAAGACAGATTTTGATAGAACAGTTGGACTGCAGGGAGGATATTTTTGGAAGCAAGGTCTGAGCGACCATCTGAAGTTCTAGAAGCTTCTATTAAAATTTCTAAAGCTTTCTCTGGGGTCGATGAGTTTGATGCTATCAACATTGGCTGAACGATATGTTGTGGTAGGATGTGTATCGATGATGGATTATCTTCCATTATGAAACAGGGCAATGAAGATCAACTTAACAGAAATAAAGGCGAGATAATGCAGGAACAGTCATTTCATGACCACTTTTGGCATCAAGAACATCAGTGAGACTTCTATGGCAATTCCAATAATCCTATGACCCATCCTGCATTGACAATTCTGAGATTTAGGCCAATTGATGGCAAGGAAGAAGCCGACTGTCAATCATAATGCAACACATGATTTCTGAAGTCCACCAACACATGATTTTTGAGTACAGACTTTTCTAGAGATACAATGAGAAATCAAAAGCAATCAAATAGTTGTAGATTCAATGACAACTGATCAATTTGAGACTAACAATTCAAATACCACACACGAACAGTGTAAGCTAAATCATGTAGGTGATGTTGCTGCATCAATCACACAGTGTCCCTCACAGTTCAGATACCTGTGATGGCAACGTATACGCCTTGACATTATGGCGTTCTCAAGGCGAAGTCTGTCGCAAAGGCGGGAAAACTTGGGTAGATGATACTGTGATGGAGTGAGGCATGAGTGCAACTAACACCTTAAGGTGGAAGTGATGGAACTAAAAGGAATGCAAGACAAATGTTCTTATTTCTTAACCTTTCATTCTAAAATCACGTTTCAAAATAAATAAGTTATTATTTCCCACTCCATTCATGCAGTAGAAAGTTAAGTTTCAAAGGAAGTTCAATTGATACTTACACTTTAGTTTGTGTGTGTGTGTTAACTAAGTCAAATTCTACCTTAAAAGTGATCGCTTACGAAATTTTCAAAGGAATTCTTATGCTTGGTTTTCTTACAAATTGTATGATTAAATGGGTCTTTAATTGCAGTGATTGATACTCAAAATGGAGAGTACGTTCTCGATTCCCTCCGATCAAGGCACTTAAAAATTACAGACATAGTTATAATGGAAGGCTGAGCGAATTTTTTTCTTTGTTAATTTCTAGAAAAAATATGCTACTATCTTTGATTTTGACTACTTTAACTTTTAGTATGCACAGTTATAACCACACTTAAAATACACCCATATCTTGTATATTGAAACTGATGTATATTCAGGTAAATGGTGAATGGGGCAAGATATTAGTTGGGTTTAGTACTCATTTAGTTGGAGAATGTGTTTTACTGTGTAGAATAAATCTTGATAGACATATATGAGTATAGGTCTAATCTTGTGTATAATAGTAGATAGTGTGTGTAAGAAAATTAGTAGGTTAGGAGCTATGGCTCTTAACAAACTGGGAAAGCGAGAAAGGTAATTAGTTCTAGGATCTGTATTAGTATTAGATTCGTTACATATAGAGATATTTTAATGAATCTGATTGATCTAGGAAAGTTGTAGAAAGTCACTTTTGCACGAAGACATCTTTTCATTTTGGATTTGTACTGCTTGGTGATTCATTCACAGTTCTGTCGCGAATCCTAAAGAAACTATAAATTTAGTTTTGTTGGCAGAGGGAGACTGACATCGAAATGAATGGTTTGCATGCACACGAGGCAAACATATCTATTAAGGAGGATCTGAAATTCTCTTCGAATGATGATGTCTTGGACAATTCAGATTTGTGCTAAAAGTATCTCTTCTGTTGTGGAGCTTAATCATCGGGACAAAAGCTGTCTCAGCTACCTTTGTAATGTTCTTTATTATGTATTCCTATCCTCGTTATCATGTAATGTTCCTATCAAATTGTCATGTAATACTTTGTTTCTCATAGTGGTCACTAGGGTACTTAGGGCAATAGAGATGGCTGCCTATGTGATGGCTAAGGCACTCAGGTTATCTCATGATATAGTGTTCTTATGTTATAAAAAGAAACAATCAGATTAACAAGTACTATTATGACTGATTTTTAAATGGTATTTTGTTAGCCACTCTGTTGCTTCCAACAAAAGAAAAACAAATTCCGAAGGTATGAAGGATTGTTAGGCAATGCTTTCACGGTTCGTATTCGTACTGGAACTTAGAATCAAACAAGCTTTTACCCTTCTGTTCCACAAGAGTATACTTTATGAAACAAGAATTTGAAAAAGAATGTCATGAACTGATGTTTTGTATTACTAACAGGCCAATAAAGGTATAGTTTCATGCTTTACGTATTTCTAAGTCCATCACAAATGGAAAATCGAAAACATCAACATTCACTAATGGAACAATAACTATCACATAATTGTAACAAAAAGTGCGGAAAAACTTACCAAAGGTTTCGAATTTAACAAGCAAAGTTTGGGTTTTTGGAATTTCCTTTGTCCCTACTTTCACACAGTCTCTACCAATTGTGGATTTATGACTCTAAATGTGAATTTGGAAAAGGGAAACAAATAAGGTTAAGCTGTCTCCATGGCGATTTCATCTTCGTGCAGAGAGGCAAGAACAATCGCACCTTGTTTGGTTTGTTTACCCCTATTTCCCTTCAATCATTATCTCTATTCTAATCATTACCCCATATTTTCAATCATTTATCTCTCTATCTCTCTCCAATCATTATCCCCTACTTCTAATAATTACCCCTATTTCTCTCTCCACTCAAAACCCAAATCCCAAAACCCAAACCGAACAAGGCCTCGGTGTGTCCCTGTAACGTTTGAGGATTTTTCTTGGGAAAATTTAAAAAAAAAACCCCCAAACTTCGACCTCAATGTCTAAGAGACTGCTGAACTCAATAAACTTCAATTGCGCGCCCACACACACACACACACAAAAAATGCACTCCAGATCACATTTTACATTTTTCAATACATTTACACCTACTTTTAATACATTTTCCATGCATTTCAACACATTTTTTTCAACCTTTGACATAAGCCCAAAGAGCATATGTTAGCATTTTCCAAAAAATAATAGCAAATAGTAATGACCAAATGAATACTCCAATAGCAAACAATTATATAGCTGCTCTGTTAAAAGAAAAAAGAAAAGGTTATATAGCTAAGTACAGTCGATCGATCGTCTTCGTCACAGAGTAGTTACCTGAGTGTGAGCTAGGGTTCAAAAGAGAACAACAGTCTCGATTCACTCGCTGGCTTCTTCCCGGCTTGGATTCGAAGAGGAGGATGACTGAGGAGATCAAGAAGAGCAGATGATTTGGAACTTCATATATAGCGAAGCCAAAGCCTGGGGAGTTTCAGAAGAGTACTCAATTGGAACCCGACAAGTACTCACCCAAGCACAGTGAGTAGTTTAATTCGACGCCGGTGCCGGCGAGTGAGACGATTGGTTGCTGCTAGAATGGGATTTCGATTTCCACGATTGTTTTTGAACTGATTGTATGGGGGTGTGGGTAGTGGAATTGTTGGCGGCAGAAAAGAGGTTTGGGAGCATCTCCGATGCATTGTTTTTGCTTCAAAATATGAAGAACCGAGTGACATATTAATATTAATGGTAGATTTTGTAATTTATACCATTTTCTTAAAAAAGTTGTTTCTTTTGGAGGGACCTATCCTCTTTTTGTCACATCCATTCTTCAAATCTACTTTTGGTTTTTCAAATTTGAAGAATCAAAAGTAAATTTAAAGAACCAATTCTCCAAAAAAGAAAATGTGTCCCTCAAAAAAGTAAATTTTTCAACAAAAGAGGACAAAAATTACAAAATCTTCCCTTGATATGTCATTTCGGTTATTCATTTTGAAGGAAAAACAATGCATTAAAGATGCTCTAATGCAATTGCTAGTTGTCTCTTGAGTAATAGTAACAAATGCAAGCTCTACGACATTTCTATTCGTCTCTTGAGCAATAACAAAACATTTTTCTTTTCTCTAATGTTCCCCATTGTGGATATAACGGGATAATATCCCATTGTTTAATTGTCACACGTAATAGCGTAATTGACTTGAGAAGCACGCCTTTGAGGAAGCTCTCTAAACACTTAAGACCTTTCTAATTCATTGATATCATTATTATGAGAGACAGAGATCCGGGAAAAAATTTTGATATATTCAAAGATCAAGTGAAGCTATTCATCTAAAATAATTGTTGATTCATGTGCGTGACCAGTATATATGACGCGGTTGGCAATTCTTCCATGTCCAGTGCATACAATCAATGCTCCCTAGCAAAAGCCATGACTTTCACAATTGCTAGATTGTCTAGCAATGTCATTGTTGTTTGGTGATCTCAAGTACTCGTCAGAAGAAAAAATCACTCACTGCTTTGGCATTGAGGCTTTTCATTGTCATGCATTCTGCTATCCTATGTAATCATCTATACAATCAGTCACTATTCTGCCGCAATTGCCTTCTGAAGGAAAGACGCACCAAGCACTCTAGCATTATTCTCTTTTGGACAAAATAAAGTTCGTGAGCTTCTACCTCATAATGAATACGAAGGAAAAGAGAATGTGTTATTTGAAATCTCCTCCAAAGTGCATTGGGAGGAAACACAGGTGGATCATCAAAATAGTCGAGAAAGAGCCTTTTCTGTCCTTCCAAATGATTACGTCGCATAAAAGTGCAACATTGATCAGATCTTAGTTGTTCTTCACTAACTCTCAGCTTCTAGTTATTTTGCTTCCATGGCAGCTACTTACAATAATCTCCAACTCATCATCGGAATTAGTTATAAAGAATTATATTGTCTAGAAACTCAAGATCCATATTTCAAAACGGGAGATAGACGGAAAGGAAAGTTAGGTCGTGGTAGATCAAAATTAAACACAAGGTCTTATATATATATTGCATGAGAGAATAAGACCGTTCAAATAAGCTAAAAAAAAAAAAAAAAGACCACGGACTACAGCCGTTATAAAAATATGACCATCATAGTATAACCATTACAAATATGACTTGAAATATAACATTAAGAAGTACAATAATAGCGCTGTTTAGAAAATATGCTACTAACAATTAAAGAAATGAAAACGAACATTTGAATAGAAAATAGAAGTATAAAGACAGCATAATTTATTACACTGAAGTTAGAAGAGAGCTTAATGCAGCGTGCTTTTAAAAATAATTCGGACCAAAATTTGCTGAGGCTGCTCTAACCCTAGCATTTTTAGAGCATAATGAGCTCAAGTTTACCTTTGAAGAGAATTTGGAGAGGCTAATACAAATACAACTGTGAAATCATTTGGGTTCATGGTGGCTTTATGGATTTGTGTGATAATTGATTAATATCCATGTATGGGTATTTGTCAAATTTACAACACATATTTATAGAGAGGCCTTCAACAAGTTTCACTCTGCCAACACCACATTTATAGTCTGGCGCAATGCGTTCAAATGTTTAGAAAAGAGACTAAAATCATCACCCTTTGTCTTTGAGTTTTATGCTTGTGTCTCACAATGATCACAAATTTGAATAAGCCAATACAAGATTTTTATTCGTTTGCGACGGGAAGAAAAAAAGAGAAAGAAGTAAAGAAATAAGGTTTTGGACCCAGGGAGAATGTAACACCTTGGAAATGAACACGATTCCCCAACACTCCCAAGCTCTTGCAATTGGTCCCTCCCTATTACTTTTCATCTTCAACCTCTGATTCTTCCCTCTTTTTTTTGTGGTGAAATTCAACCTCTGATTCCACTTCGCCTTTTGTTTGCCGATCAATTATGGCAATCTGGTAAAATGAATTTTATTGTTAGAAATACTAACATTATATAGAGAAAAATATGAACACAACCTCCAAAGAAGTTATAACTAGAATTTATAACTAATATATTATATAAAGAAACAAAAGAATAAGAAATGCTAGGCAGTTAAAAAGTAACTGGTTGTTCAGAGTATAAAGTGGCATATGAAACTTCCATTATTCAAGCACTTTCATTAAGACCCTTGCAAAAGTGCACTCATAAAACCTCCTATGGGAAAACTGTGGAGGACAGTGTCCGCATGTTCAGAAAATGCAAAGCAAGATCAGGTCAATGCCAGAAATTTTATTTCTTTTCCGTAATTGGCCTGTACGTGGTTTGAATTTACTAGATCCACAAATTCAATAAGCAAAACAGTAGTAAATAAGAGTGAATATTTAGTTGGAAACAAGAAAAGCTGTAGATCAGTGTCCTCACAGCTGCTGGAAAAATAGGAAAATATTATAGAGATGGTCAAAGGTGAAACCAGAGAGAGAAAAGCAGCATGCCTTGTGGACTTTCAAGCCTTTTGATAAGTGGGTATAGGCACTCCTGACTCTTCTGTAAGTTTACTGAAAGCACTTTGCAACCTTCGAGTCATTGGTCCAACATGTCCATCACCAATTATGCGACCATCAATCTTCACAACCTGGTAAAGGAAAATCACATACATCAATTATCCTGAAAAGTAACATTCTAATATAAAACCGGGAATCAGCAGTTTAGCACTATAAAGAATTTTATTTAAAAACAAAATAGTTGTTTTCTCAATGGCGCATTATATGCAACATGATTCATTTCAAGTGTTAATGTATGCCATGCATAATTTCTAGGGGCAGACACATGCTACAACAATATATTCAGAGTTAAAAGACCAGACCAACTGCTAAGATAATGAGTTTTGTGAATGTACATGCCATAAAGAGACCACGCTTGACTAAGTTTGACAATGATCTTTAATTTGGGAATGTCCAAAAGAAAATGACCTTAGCTATAACTGTTCAGGTTTGCTAAGAAAAATGGAGGGGCCATAACGCATTTTCATGCCAAGATAAACTCCAAGTTTCAACAGTATTAGGACCGGCCTCACTAACTAGAAATATGCTGGAAGAGAGCCCACCAAACTGCTTTCCCAGAACCAGAAGTGCATAACTCTTTTCGTTTTTTATGGTTTCCTATTTTTGGTGGTTGTTCTATTATTAGTTTTGGTAGTACTGTAAAACTCTTTCGGCAGAATGAACATACCGGGCTGAGTTCCCCCATTGTTCCTGTTGTCCATACCTGCAGTTAAAGAAACAAATGCACTTAAATTTCAAAAGAAAACCTGAACAGGCTTGCATTGTCATGAAAAAGAGAAGTACTCTTTTATTTTGAACAAGGAGAAAACTACTCTCAGGAGACCATAAAAAAAGCAAGTATTAGACTAAAACAATGAACGTATCCCACACTCATCTGAAAGAAATTGGATAGTGCCCTTAATAACGGGCGTAATGTATCCCACATACTGAAAAGATCAATTCTTGAGAACTGAGAAAAGTTCACTAGGGAACTAATTACTGAAACTTTACTGTGCTGGTGCTATTATCAATTCCTAATGCACAAGACCAACAAATTAATCAGTTAGAAGTTCCAAGAAAGAAAAACCATTTAGAGTTTCAGAAGCACAGGGCCAGGCTTGAAAAAGACTATGGTAGACCAGTTTAGATGTTAAATATCTACAAAGCATTTTCAAGATTTTCTCGACCATCAAAAGAGATCTATTGACAGTAAGTAGCTGGAATACGTAAAAGGAAAATGCTAGCCTCCACCCAATAGGTGGAGGATAATGTACAACAGGTATATTGATATCCGTGAAAGTGTATAGTTATCCGTGAAATGTGTATCCGAACTCATTTGTCTTTATGTAACTATTATCCTCCACCTATTGGGTGGAGGTTAGCAAGACCCTTCGTAAAATTGTGGAAATTTTGTGTACATATGTTAAGCTTGAAGGCACCAAGTGAAGAAACCAGTTCTTAAATTAAACATTAAAAAACACGAGTCACGGTGAATATAGTTTCACCATTGCATCTGTCTTGGCATAAATCTGCATATCACGAGATTAACAAAGTTCTTAATCCTACTTTTGCAGTTCTTTCAGTGTTGTTGCATCCTTGTGTCCTTTTTTGTCTAACTATCCATGCTACTTGGGCTAACAACATGGTCCTGGAGAAACATTAGTCCACTGTGGTGACTCGTTGAGTATAACACAAGGTTGTGATTTCATACGTAGATTCCTTCGATGTAATGAACACCATTTTTATTGAGATGCTAAGTTCTATCACAAGGGCACTGTTAGAATATGTTATGTTATGTTTTGTCCCACATTGGTTAATCACAACTTGTAAAAGGCTTATGCCTAATATAAATAAAACTTACGTGTGTTAGGGTTTGGTGAACACCCTACATACACTTTCTTCTCACACAAACAACATGGTATCAAAGCATGGTCTTGATCCACCATAGCCGCCACTGTCAACCACCATTAGCCGCCACCCACAACCGCCACCAGCCACCGTCGACCATTGAAATCCGTCACCAAACAGCCCTACAGCCTACATCGACACCCCTACAGCCACTGAAATCCGTTTTCCTCCTCACATCGATACCCATACAACCTTCTCTCTTCCTGTCGACAACCATACAGCCTCTGTACCTTTGAAACGACACCCATCTAGTCCTCGAATCTTCAAATCGACCCTCATCCCAACCTCCACACTCTAAACCGAGAGCCCTACCACCTTCGAAACCCTAAAACATCGCCTCTATCACCTTCGACCAGTGAATAATTCCAACCTTAACCCACTCGAGCCCTAATCGAGCCCCAATTGCGCCTTTTCAACCCTACTCGAACCTGACCCAGTGCATATCGTCTGCTTCTGGTACTTGAAATTCCCCTTCACCTTCGATACTCACCAGATTCTGCTCGAACGTGTTACTGTGTTCCTTCTCAGTGGTCGAAATCCACTGCCTCATATGTCGACTTGTGTTCAACATTCAGTATTTGGTGCTGATTGATCTTCCGTTGCTGCTATTAATGTTTTCGTGGATATTTGGTGTTGATTGGTTGTCTAGGTTGATGGTTCTGATATGATAGCCGATTGCCTTTGTCTTTGTTGGTGATGCTACCTCTTCTCTGCATAGTTGGTAGCTGTTGATCATTATTTTTTGGATTTATTGTCTGGTATTTGGTGATTGTTGATTGATTCAGTACCTGTTATTGGCTTTGTGCTCCTCCATTACTGTTGCGATGACTACTAGTTCTGCTTCCAGTATTTCTAGTTCTGTTTCTAGTTCTCCTACTGCTGATGTTTCTCACCACTGGTCTCCTAACATGTTGTCCATCACTACTATTCGTTTGAATGGCAAGAACAATGCTACTTGGGCTAAATCTGTTGAGACATATTTTTTGGGCGCCAGACAACATGATTTTCTCACTGCTGATCCTCCTACTGACGCTACTGCACTTGCAAATTGGAATATTGCGGATGCACAAATTCGCCTTAAGTTGTGGAATAGTATGGAGACTGATATTAGTGGTCCACTCATGTTTTTAGACACTGCTAAACAGGTTTGGCGACGAACTCAGGAGTTATACTCTGGGGTTAATAATCTGCGTCGCACTTTTGATTTGTATCAGGACTATTTTTCTTTGGGCCTGGGTGACTCTTCTTTGGAGACATATTATGCTCAGTTCAGTCATGTTTGTGAGGAGCTCAATATTTGTCAGCCTCTTTCTACCGATATTCAGGTTATGCGTCGACAGCGTGAGTCTCTTAATGTGACTTGCTTCTTGAATGGATTGCCTAAGTCTTATGATCCGATTCGTTCTCAGTTGCTAGGAGGTCGAGAGTTACCTTCTCTTAGTGAAGTGTTCAGCCGTCTTCGTCAGGCTTCTATATCTGATACTGGTTCTATATCTTCATTGCCTTCTGATCATTCTGCTTTAGCTGCTTCGGTTACTAGTGGCCCTCCTTCCCGTGGTTTTGGTCGTGGTGGTCGTGAGACCGGAGGAGGGGCCCGTGGTAGTTTTGGTTGTGACTCTGGCCAAGGTGGGTGTATTTTTGATAGTGCAGGTCGAGATTCTGGGCGTACAGGTCAGCCGTCCGGGGTTACTGGTCGTGGTCGAGGTCGTGTCCCTCGGCATTGTACTTATTGCAAGGGGAATAATCATACAGTTGATCGTTGTTGGATACTTCATGGCCGCCCTTCTGCACATCAGGCTACTGTATCTGAGCATGATGGGGTTCAATTCACCGGGGCGCCTAGCTCTGCTCCGCGTGTGGTTACTATTTCAGAGGATGAAAACCATCGTCTCACATCTATGCAGACATCTCATATGCCATCTTCCTCCATTGCTACATTTGCTCAGACAGGTTCTTCCTTTGCTGGCCTTGCTTCTCATTCTCCATGGATCATTGATTCTGGTGCTAATGATCATATGACTGGTACTTCCGCTATTTTATCTGGCTCTCGTCCTATTGGCCAGTCTTCTCATGTTACCTTAGCTGATGGTTCCACTTCTCACATAGCTGGTTTGGGTTCTGTTACTTTCAATTAATCACTTTCTTTGGATTCTGTTTTTCATGTTCCTTGTTTTCCATATAGTCTCATGTCTGTCAGTAAGCTTACTAAATCATTAAATTGTTCCGTCGCCTTCTTTCTTGGCTATTGTGTTTTTCAGGATCTCAAGACGGGGAGGAAGATCGGTGGGGGTACTGAGCTTGGTGGTCTCTATTACTTTTTTGCTGATGAGCTACCACCTCCTGTTGCACTCCAATCTTCTATTTCTCCATACCAGCATCATTGCCGCCTTGGTCATCCATCTCTCCAGAATCTTAAACGCTTAGTTCCGTCTTGTCGTCGTGTCAATAATTTACCATGTGAAGTCTGTCAATTTAGTAAGCATTACCGTGTTTCTTTTTCCCCTAGATTAGAGAGTCGTGTGTCGCGTCCTTTTCATTTAGTTCATTCGGATATTTGGGGTCCTATACGTGTTCCGTCACGCTCAGGATTTCAGTATTTTGTCATTTTTGTGGATGATTATTCCAGACTTACTTATGTTTATCTTATGAAAGCACGATCTGAGTTGTATACCATTTTCAAATCTTTTTATCAAGAAATAAAAACTCAGTTTGATGTTCCTATTCGGATTCTTCGTACTGATAATGCTGCAGAATATTTTCGTACCATTTTATCTGTTTTTCTTGATGATCATGGTATTATTCATCAATCTTCTTGTTCACGAACACCTCAACAAAATGGTGTTGCTGAACGGAAGTTGCGTCATATGTTAGATGTGGCCCGTGCACTTTTATTTCAGCATCAAGTTCCTAAATCTTTTTGGAGCGATGCTGTTCTTACTGCAGGGTATCTAATTAATCGCATGCCATCAACAGTCTTAGGGGGTCAAATTCCATATGAAATTTTGTTCCCTGGTCATCCCCTGCATTCTCTCCCTCTTAAGGTTTTTGGTTGCACATGTTATGTCCATGCTTTTGGCCCTGAGCAGGATAAACTGGATCCCCGATCGATTAAGTGTGTATTTGTTGGGTACTCTTGGACCCAGAAGGGATATAAGTGTTACTCTCCGTCTCTCCGGCGTGAGTTTGTGTGTGCTGATGTCACCTTCAATGAGTCTTTGCCTTTTTTCCCAACTTCTAACATCATGGATCCGTCTCATTATATACTCACATTAGTTCCACCTCCCCACCCCTATCCACCTGCCCCTCCACCCCCACTGTAGGTATATACTCGTCGGCCGACAGTTTCATCAGCGCCATCTCCGCCCCCGCCCATCTCATCCGCCTCATCGCGTGATCCTGCGCCGTCGCCCAATTCGGAGCCAGCGTCACCACCTTCTCCTGATTCTCTTCCTATTGCTCTTCGCAAAGGTACTCGTGTTTGCACTACTCATCCCATTGCTCGTTATGTTTCTTATGCACAATTATCTCCTTCTCTTCGTGCCTTTGCCACTTCTGTTTCGTCCATTTTTGTTCCTACTACTGTCCAGGAAGCTTTATCTATTTCTGAGTGGAGGAAGGCTATGGAAGATGAGATGTCTGCCCTTCACCATAATGGCACTTGGGACTTGGTATCTCTTCCGTCTGGCAAAACCACCGTAGGGTGTCGCTGGGTGTTCACTGTGAAATACCATCCAGATGAGTCTATTGAGCGCTACAAAGCCCGACTTGTTGCTAAGGGTTATACTCAGACTTATGGTGTTGATTATGCTGAGACATTCTCTCCTGTTGCCAAGCATGGGTCTGTCCGTATTCTTCTCTCTCTTGCTGCTAATCTTGGCTGGTCTTTATTCCAATTAGATGTTAAAAATGCATTTCTGCACGGTGACCTTCACGAGGAAGTCTACATGGAGCAACCACCAGGGTTTGTTGCTCAGGGGGAGCGTAATCTGGTATGTCGTCTCCGTAAAGCATTGTATGGCCTTAAGCAATCTCCTAGAACTTGGTTTGGCAAGTTTAGCGATGCTGTTATGAGGTTTGGCATGCGTCGTAGTGAGTCAGATCATTCTGTTTTCTCTCTCACATCAGCAAGAGGAAAAGTATTGTTGATTGTCTATGTGGATGACATTATTATAACTGGTGATGATCAGAAAGGTATTGATGAGTTGAAAATCTTCCTACAGCAGCAGTTTTATACCAAGGATTTGGGAAAATTGCGATATTTCTTAGGTGTTGAGGTGGCGCGCTCTAAAGATGGTATTAGCTTGTCTCAGAGAAAGTATGTGTTGGATATGTTGCAAGAGACTGGACTATTGGGGAGTAAACCTGTTGAGACTCCTATGGATCCTAACGTGAAACTATGTGTTGACCAGGGGGAGTTACTCCCTAATCCGGATCAATATCGCCGTTTGGTTGGTAAGTTGAATTATGCTACAATCACACGTCCTGATATTTCCTTCGCAGTTAGTGTGGTGAGCCAGTTTATGTCTGCACCTCGTCTTCCACATTGGGAAGCAGTTCTCAGAATTGTGAAATATCTTAAGGCTCATCCAGGGCGTGGTCTGTTTTATCGGGCAAGTGGACACTTGCGTGTTGAGGCATTCACTGATTCTGATTGGGCAGGGTCTCCATCTGATAGGCGATCTACCACAGGCTATTGTGTCTTTCTAGGTGGAAATCTTGTCAATTGGAAAAGTAAGAAACAGACTGTTGTTGCTCGATCGAGTGCAGAAGCCGAATATCGAGCCATGGCTCATACTACATGTGAGATTGTGTGGGTGCGCTCTTTCTGTTAGAATAGCTTTTGTCCCACATTGCCTAGCTACATATTGTATTCTTCTCTCTCATAATATAAATAAAGTCTTATGTGTTTGGGTTCGTTAACACCCTACACTTCTTTCTCTCTCTCTCTCTCTCAAATAACATGGTATCAAAGCCACCCTTAACCAAACCCTAACCTATAACCAGGCAACCAGCCATCATCAATCCCAAACCAAACCCTAATCCTAATCTATTGATTACTCTTCGTCGGAACCCGTCAAAGCTATTGATCAATCTTCTGATCGGTGACTACCTGTTTATGGGTCTTCCGCTGCTGTTCAATCCCAAAACAGTTTTTGTTCTTGATTTCGGTATGACTTGAATTGGTTACTACTTTATGTTGGGAATTAAAATTCGTGTCTGCTATGGTTCATTGTTGATGTGTTGGTTGGTTGATGAGAACAGTAACAGTATTATGTGTGTTTAAGCTGGGTTAGTTGATTATCTCCGTCTGGTGTCCTTTGATGTTCAAGTCTGATTTGTGGATATCGAATCTCTCCACCGGTATTTTGATCATGCTCACTTGAGTTCTTTATTATTCACATGTTGATTATTGGAGTTGTTGGTGGGTTAGTCTGATGTTTGCAGTTGTTGGTTGGTTGTTGAAGTTTGTGCTTTGGTTGGTTGTTTTGTTGGTCAATTTTTTGATTGATTGGTAGATGTTGATTTCATACGGTGGATAGTAGCAAGCTTGTTTGGTTACTAGTAGATTTCGAGTTGATTTTTTGGGTTTGTTTATGATGAATTCTGCTTCAGTTGTTTCTGGTAGTTTTGGCCCTGGTTTTGGTGGTCGTGATTCTAATTTCCATCGTGGTGGTGGTTTTAGTCGTGGTCGCATGTCAGGGGGAGGTAGTTCTCGTCGTGGTAGTTCTGATTATGGTACCCGACAGTGTACCCATTGTGGGGGTACAAATCATATAGTTGAGTATTGTTATGATCTTCATGGTTTTCCCCAAGCTCAACAGGTTGCTATTTCTGAGGATGCTGGACAGTTTACTCATTCTTCTGCCAACAGTAGGGTGACTATCTCAGCAGAGGAGTATCAGCAGTACCAACGCCTTTTGTCACTTCAGACAAATTCTTCCATTGCTACGTTATCTCAGACAGGTTCCTCTGTTGCTTGCATTGCGTCTTCTCATTCTTCTAATCATTGGGTTATTGATTCTGGTGCATCTGATCATATGACTGGTACTCCTTCTATTCTTTTTGGTCGTCAGTCTCTTGGTATACCATCTCGTGTTACCTTAGCTGATGGTTCTACCACCAATGTTACTGGTTTGAGTTTTGTTCATGTTACTTCCTCTCTTACTTTGGACTCCGTACTACAAGTTCCTCGTTTTCCATTAAATCTTATGTCTGTTAGTAAACTTACCAAATCTTTGAATTGCTCAGTCACATTCTTCCCTAATGGTTGTGTGTTTCAGGATCTCAAGACGGGAAGGAAGATTGGTGGCGGTGTTGAACGTGGTGGCCTGTATTACTTTACCGATGATGTTTACCCTGGCTCAGTTGCTCTTCAGTCATCAGTGTCACCATATCAACATCATTGTCGTCTTGGTCATCCATCACTTGAGAACCTCAAAAGGCTAGTGCCTTCATGTAGTCATGTGAATGCTTTGCCATGTGAAGTCTGTGAGTTTAGCAAACATCATAGAGTGTCTTTTTATCCTAGGGTTGAGAGTCGTGCATCGCGTCCTTTTGAGTTAGTTCATTCTGATATTTGGGGTCCAATGCATGTCCTAACATTTTTGGCTTTCAGTATTATGTTATTTTTGTCGATGATTTCTCTCGTGTTACCTATCTTTATCTCATGAAAAAGAGGTCCGAGTTATCTTCTATTTTTCAGTCATTTTATATGGAAATCAAAACCCAGTTTGATACTTGCATCCGCATATTTCGTTCTGATAATGCCCGTGAATATTTTAAAAATACTCTTTCTCAATTTTTTGACGATCACGGTATTATCCACCAGTCCTCTTGTGCTCGGACTCCACAACAAAATGGAGTTGCTGAACGCAAGATTCGACATTTATCAGAAGTTATGCGTGCAATGTTATTTCAAATGCAAGTTCCCAAGTCTTATTGGAGTGACGCAGTTCTTACTGCTTGCTATTTGATTAATCGTATGCCCTCTACTGTTCTTAGAGGTCAAATACCCCATAAGGTATTCCTAACACTGTTCGGGAGGCCTTATCTGTGTCTGAGTGGCGGAAAGCAATGGAGGATGAGATGTCTTCTCTTCATCATAATGGCACTTGGGAGTTGGTTTCTCTTCCTGCTGGTAAAACTACTGTTGGCTGTCGTTGGGTATTCACTGTCAAGTATCATCCGGATGGCACTATTGAGCGGTATAAGGCCCGCCTTGTAGCCAAAGGCTATACGCAGACATATGGGGTTGATTATGCAGAGACCTTTTCCCTAGGTGCCAAGATAAACTCTGTTCGGATTCTTATCTCTCTTGCTGCTAATCAAGGTTGGCCCTTATTTCAATTGGATGTCAAGAATGCCTTCTTACATGGTGATCTGATTGAGGAGGTCTATATGGAGCAACCTCCTGGGTTTGTTGCTCAGGGGGAGCGTTCTCGGGTTTGTCGTCTTCGCAAAGCTTTATATGGTCTCAAGCAATCCCCTCGAGCTTGGTTTGGTCGATTTAGTGATGCTGTGATGCAGTTTGGTATGCGTCGATCTCATCGGATCACTCTGTTTTCTCTCTTGATCCGAGCGTGGGAAAATAATATTGATTGTGTATGTAGATGATATCATTATTATCAATGGCGATGATCGAAAGGTATTGATGAGTTGAAGCATTTTTACAATGAGTTCCATACTAAAGATTTGGGTAAGCTACGGTATTTTTGGGTATTGAGGTAGCAAGATCCAAAGATGGAATTAGTTTGTCCCAACGGAAGTATGCATTGGATATTCTTGAGGAGACAGTTTATTGGGAGCAAAACACGTGGAGACCCCAATGGATCCTAATGTGAAACTTTGTGTTGATCGGGGAGATATTTTCTCATCCGGACCGTTATCGTCGCTTAGTTGGTAAGTTGAATTACCTTACCAATACACGCCCCGATATCTCCTTCATTTGTAAGTGTGGTGAGTCGGTTTATGTCGGCTCCTCGTCTTCCACACTTTGGGAAGCTTGTCTTCGTATTGTGAAATACCTTAAGGCTCATCTGGACGTGGTTTGTTTTATCGGTCTAATGGTCATTTGCGTGTTGAAGCCTTTACCGACGCCGACAAGGGGATCACCATCTGATAGACGGTCCACTACTGGGTACTGCACCTTTGTTGGAGGCAATTTAGTTACATGGAAAAGCAAGAAACAAACAGTGGTCGCAAGGTCCAGCGCAGAAGCGGAGTATCGAGCCATGGCACACACATCTTGTGAGATTGTGTGGTTGAGAGCTTTACTCAAGGAGTTAGGTTTTGATGTGGAGTTACCTATTCCTATGTATTGTGATAATCAAGCGGCGATTCATATTGCTTCAAATCCAGTATTCCATGAGAGAACAAAACATATTGAAGTTGATTGTCACATTGTTCATGAGAAGATAGATGGTGGTGTGTTGTCTACTCCATTTGTTCCTACAGGAGCTCAGTTGGCTGATATCTTCACCAAACCATTGTTTAAACCGCGTTTAGAGCTTTTATGTAACAAGCTGGGATTTTGTGATATTTATTCTCCAGCTTGAGGGGGAGTGTTAGAATAGCTTTTGTCCCACATTGCCTAGCTACATATTGTATTCTTCTCTCTCATAATATAAATAAAGTCTTATGTGTTTGGGTTCGTTAACACCCTACACTTCTTTCTCTCTCTCTCTCTCTCTCTCTCTCTCTCTCTCTCAAATAACAGTTTCCTTGAGGAAATAGGATTCAATGTGTAGTTGCCTATGAATCTATTTTGTGATAATCAAGCAGCAATCCACATTGCATCTAATCCAGTTTTTCATGAGAGGACTAAGCATATTGAAGTTGATTGTCATCTGATTCGCGAGAAGCTGACAGTTGGTGTGATTGCTACTCCCTTTGTGTCTACCGGCGCTCAGTTAGCTGATATGTTTACTAAACCATTATTTAAGCCACGGTTAGAATTATTGTGTAACAAGCTGGGACTTATTGATATTTATTCTCTAGCTTGAGGGGGAGTGTTAGAATATGTTATGTTATGTTTTGTCCCACATTGGTTAATCACAACTTGTAAAAGGCTTATGCCTAATATAAATAAAACTTACGTGTGTTAGGGTTTGGTGAACACCCTACATACACTTTCTTCTCACACAAACAACAGGCACTACTAATCTTGAGGAATGGCAGTTCCGTACAAATAGTTAAAATACACGAACATAGCTTGGCTATTGCCGCACTATATAATTGCTTGACTATTGCCGCACTATATAATTGCTTGACTGTTGAGTATAATTGCTACAGAACAATCTTGATCAAATAAATTAGGAGGTCAACATGGCTTCTTCGTCCTTAACAAGCTAGAACCTCCTAGTGTTTCTCTGTCTTTCCACCCAAAACGCGGGCAAGCTCTCGTCGGGAGTCAGCCCGCTAGATCTTTTTATCGCTTGTTCAAAATGGGGTTGTTCATTAGATCTGAAAACGGCTTTAATAGCTTGTACAATTTGAAAATTTTTCTCACGGATTGTTCGTTTGAGTAGCCGATACAAAATGTCGAATCACTTATTTCGAGCACCTACATACAAAAACTAAAAGTGAGATCTAAAAACAATACACAAAAATCATGAACACAACGGCTGTTCATAGGGTATAAATTGTTCGTATAAACAGGGTTTGATTGATGTGAATGAGATGGTTCATAGGGTTTGGCCAGAAATACACAATGCTGGACACCATATTGAATTTTCCGAAGTAACGTGTAGTAGCAGGTTTTCGAGAAGTGTGCGCTTTGGGAAAAACAAAACTTTGAAAGTACTGTCGGTTAGAAATGAGTAGAGACGTCAGATTCATTCACCCAAGTAGCGTGTAGTAGCAAGTTTTCGAGAAGTGTGTGCTTTTTAGAACAAACAAAACTTAGAAATTATCGGTTAAAAAAGAGAGGAGAGAGCAGATTCATTTACCCAACTCCATTCCTAAACCAATATTTATAGTCCATCAAGTACAAATTTACAACCAAGCACTGTCCTTCCCAATTCCTTTGGGAAGTCGCGGATCAACTTTTAAATTGGAGTCTTCTTTTTTTTTCTTTTTTTTTTTCCAGCAGAAATTAGACTTGTCTCAACGGTAACAAGAAGTTAATAGATAATACTATAGAAGAGTATATTTTACTTGTTTCCTAGACATTGAGGGCATGTTTGATAACCTTTGAACGTTCGAGAGATTGGTAATAGCTGAAGTAAATAACTAAAACCACACAAAAGAAAAATGCCATGAATCATGAGGTTCATATTTTTCCTCTAAACAAGCACACCAACACATTCATGAGGTTCATATAGCACACCAACACATTCAACCCGTCAAGAATACTTGTTTATTTACATTTGCTTGTTTAGAAGAAAAATAGGAACCTCATGATTCATGGTATCCGTTTTTCTTTTGTGTTGTTTTAGTTATTTACTTCAGTTATTACCAATCCCTCGAACCTTCAAAGGTTATCAAACACGCCCTCAATGTCTTGGAAACAAGTAAAAATATTCTTTTATAGCATTATCTGTTAAAAAAAACAACTCCAATTTCAAAGTTTGGTCTGCGATTTCCCAAAGGAATTGGGAATGAGCGTAGTTGGTTGCGAACTTGTACTTTAAATGGACTATAAATATTGGT
The DNA here is from genome assembly GCA_016920895.1 of Vaccinium myrtillus. Taxonomy (NCBI): domain Eukaryota; kingdom Viridiplantae; phylum Streptophyta; class Magnoliopsida; order Ericales; family Ericaceae; genus Vaccinium; species Vaccinium myrtillus. The sequence continues at coordinate 21,018,171 of CM029278.1, read as the reverse complement.
TTAGGAATGGGATATGCTGACTAGTTGACAGATAATTTCAACGTTTTGTTCGTTCCAAAGCACACTCTTCTCGAAAACTTGTCTCATTTCTAACTGATAGTACTTTCGAAGTTTTATTTTTTCCCAAGCACACACTTTGTTAGATTGTAGAGAGAGAAGGAGATATCAAAGGTTTTCTCATTAACTGAACAAATGGGTCTTTACACTGAGATATACAAGTCTAACATCTACATGACTAAACTACCCTTATGAACAGAAAACATAACAAATCGAACCTTACTCAACATAACTTAACACTCCCCCTCAAGTTGGTGCAAAGATATCAATCAAGCCCAACTTGAATACAATGGGATGAAAACTTTTACTACTAAGACCCTTAGTAAATACATCGGCCAATTGGTCTTCGGATCTCACGAAAGGCATGCATATCAAACCGTTGCTCAGCTTTTCCTTGATGAAATGCCTATCAATCTCAACATGCTTTGTTCGATCATGTTGAACAGGATTGTGAGCAATGTTTATGGCTGCTTTGTTATCACAATAGAGCTTCATAGGACTACAATCAGGAAATCCCAAATCACGCAAGAAGGTTTGGAGCCATAAAAGCTCACAAACACCATGAGCCATAGCTCGTACTCGGCCTCTCCGCTGACCGGATCTAGCCACCACGGATCGCTTCTTACTCCTCCACGTAATCAAATCCCTCCAAGGAAGGTGCAATAACTAAGTAGATCGCCGATCATCAATAGAAACCCGGCCAGTCGGCAAGATCGGTGAAAGCTTCCAATCTCAAGTGACCATGATTAGAAAATGAACTCCTTTACCGGGGCAGATTTAAGATACCTCAAGATACGATAAACAAGATCAAGATGACTCACGAGGTTCATGCATGGCGGCTCACAATCCCCACAAAGATAAGAGATATCTCGGTCTAGTGTGAGATAGGTATATCGGGCGACCCACAAGTCTCGATCTCTCCTTATCCGTAAGCTCCCCACATTGCTACCAAGATGATGGTTGGCCTCAATGGGAGAATCAAAGCAGCTTACATCCCAACATACCGGTTTCTTCCAAGAGATCAAGGATGTACTTCCTTTGGGAGATAAAGATTCCTTTGTCAGATCTAGCCACTTCCATTCCAAGGAAGTACTTCATAGACCCCAAATCTTTAATCTCAAACTCTTGAGCAAGAAGAGCTTTAAGGCTAGCAATCTCATTCACATCATCACCTGTCATGATTATGTCATCCACATAAACAATAAGAATGGCAATCTTACCATTACTTCTCTTGATGAACATAGTATGATCAGCATGACTCTGCTTGTATCCAAATCTCAACATGGCTTTGAGAAACCTGTCAAACCATGCTCTAGGAGATTGCTTCAAGCCATAGAGTGCCTTCAATCGACACACCTTTCCCGCGGTCTTAGATGAAGCAAAACCTGGTGGAATGGCCATGTACACTTCCTCCTCTAATTTGCCATGGAGGAACGCATTCTTCACATCAAACTGGTGAAGAGGCCAATCCAAATTGGCCGCACAAGAAAGCAATGTCCGAACAGAATTCATCTTGGCCACAGGAGCAAAGGTCTCCTCATAGTCAATACCATATGTTTGAGTAAAGCCTTTGGCAACAAGTCTGGCTTTGTATCTCTCAACTGTCCCATCTGCCTTGTGCTTTACAGTGAACACCCATTTGCACCCCACAGGTTTCTTCCCTCTTGGAAGAGATACTAGCTCCCAAGTGCCATTCTTTTTCAAAGCCGTCATCTCCTCTACCATAGCTCCTTTCCACTTAGGTACCATGAATGCATCCTGCCAATTTTGTGGAATAGATATAGAAGAAAGAGACGAAACAAAAGCACGATGCAAAGGAGATAAACGGTCATAAGAAACAAACTGGGAAATGGGATGTTGAGTGCATGATCTAACTCCCTTTCTAAGAGCAATAGGAGCATCAACAACAGTAGGGAGAGAATCATTACCAGATGAATCAGCGGGAGAGTCCGAAACTGGAGTAGGTAATGGAGATTGGCACAGTGGCACTGCACATGTAGACTTGCATTTATTCCTTCGAGAAAAGGTCTGCAAATTTGACCTATCCAGTCTTTCCCGACCATCATGCTTTGCTCCTTCTGCAGGTAAAGGTTCTTTCTCCCCCTCACCATGACAAGGTAAAGAATAAGACCACGACTCAGGAGTATGAAATGTCAACATCTCTTCCTGTCTATCATTCTCCCCCTGAAGAGATGAAGTGGACAGAGGATAAAGGGATTCAGTTTCCCAAAAAGTGACATCCATGGAGACATACATTTTGCGAGAGTGCGGGTCATAGCATTTGTAACCCTTCTGAGTGGGAGAATAGCCAAGGAAAATGCACTTGCGGGCTTTAGGATCCAGCTTACCACCTGGGTGCTTAGGCGCATGAACAAAACACACACAACCAAAGACTTTGGGTGGGAGAGATGAGACCCGAGAACCACCTAAAAGAACCTTAATTGGAGTTTGAAACTGAAGAACACTAGATGGCATGCGATTGATAAGAAAAGCTGCAGTAAGGATAGCTTCGCCCCAAAAGTGTTTAGGAACATTCATGGTGAACAATAGGGAGCGGGCTACCTCAGCAAGATGGCGATTCTTGCGCTCGGCAACTCCATTTTGTTGTGGAGTGCCAACACAAGAAGTCTGAAAAAGAATGCCATAATCATTAAGATATGCCCGAAAAGTCCCATCTATATACTCAGTCCCATTGTCACTACGGAGCACTTTAACATTGGCATCAAATTGAGTACGCGCCATTTGGTGAAACGATTTAAAACACGAAAACACCTCATTTTTTGCCTTTAGTAAGTACACCCAAGTGACACGAGAATGACAGTCAATGAATGTCACAAACCAACGATAACCAGACAAGGATGTGACAGGAGAAGGACCCCAGACATCGGAATGAATGACCATAAATGGTGAATCACTTCTGTGATTGACCGGAGCATAAAAGGAGCGTTTATGTTTCGCAAGCTCACAAGCTTCACAAAGAAATTGACTCCGAGAACATTGTTTAGCTAAAGTGGGGAATAATTTTTCAAGAATCCCAAATGAAGGATGACCCAATCTACGATGCCATTGGTGTAACAAGGAAAGAGCCGAACCCGTATCTGCTGCAAGAGCTTGACCACATGACAAAGGTGGACAAACTGGATTAGGTTTAGACTCCAAGAAATAAAGGCCCTCGTGAGCTTTACCACTGCCAATCATCCTCCCCGTATCCAGTTCCTGAAAGACACAATGTGTAGGAAAAAATGTTACGGAACAATTTAAGGATTGGGTAAGACTACTAACGGATAAAAGGTTAGTAGAAAAATTGGGCACATGGAGAACTGATGAAAGAGAAATGGTTGGAGAATAATGAATAGAACCTTTCCCAGAAATAGCAGATAAAGAACCATCAGCTACTCTAACTTTATCCTTACCAGAACAAGTGGAGTAAGAATCAAAAAATGATGAACAACCCGTCATATGATCCGTGGCACCCGAATCTATAATCCAAGGACGGGAGTTAGATGCACTAAAAGCACTAGCATGAACAGAAGCAAAGAAATCAGAGGCAGTGGAAGCGGAAGTAGAAGCAGTGGTAGATGGAGCGTCAAGCCTAGCCAATAGGCGCCTGAGAGTTTGTAACTCCCCCTCAGAAAAAAGGGCACCAACTTGAGTAGTGTTGAAAGCCTCCATTGTACCAACAATTTCCGTCTCAAATCACCTCAAACCGACCCCGCGAATGAATCCGGACGTCGAAATTAGTGAGATTCAAGTCTTCGACCTCCCAACAGTGCTCTGGACAGTCAAAAATAGGTCCCTGACCCCTTATGAACCCTCCAGATGAGCTCTGACCCCTTATGAACCCTCCAGAGGAGATAAACAGACCTGACCCAAACAGATCTGACCCAAACCAATCACTGACAACCAAAATAGCACCTGTACGACGTCAATGAGCCTCGCCGGAGGCTGAACAGTGGTCGCCGGTGACTGCACAGTAGTCGCCTGAGGTGGAACAGTGATTCCGAGTGGAACCCACCAAGTTTTGGCTTCAAACAAGGGCTGCCGGAGCTCGCCGGAACTCGCCAGAGCTCGTCGGAGCTCGCCCGACGTCAGGCGAAGGGTCGCCGGAGGTCGTCGGTGGCAGGCGAGGGTCGCCGGAGGCTGGGTAGTGATCAACAGTAATGCTCGACTGGGTAGTGAACACCAGAAGTAGCGTGAAACACTGTAGCGAGAAAAACAAATTCACAAACGATTGTGTAGCGTGAAACACTCAATCGATTGTGTAAAAAATTCTCAAACGTACAGCTCTCTACGAATCCCAGCACATGATCAGTGCTCTGATACCATGTTAGATTGTAGAGAGAGAAGGAGATATCAAAGGTTTTCTCATTAACTGAACAAATGGGTCTTTACACTGAGATATACAAGTCTAACATCTACATGACTAAACTACCCTTATGAACAGAAAACATAACAAATCGAACCTTACTCAACATAACTTAACACACTTCTCGAAAACCTGCTACATGTTACTTTCGAAAATTCAATATGGTGTCTAGCACTGTGTACTTTCTGGCCAAATATCAAATCAGACCTTGTTTACTTGAAAAAATTTAAAATTATACCCTATGAGCAGCCACTGTGGTCATGATTTTTGTGTATTGTTTTTCGATCTCATTTTTGGTTTTCATATGTAGGTGCTTAAAATAAGTGATTCGAAATTATGTATCAGCTACCCAAACGAGCAATCCGTGAAACAAATTTTCAAATTGTACAAGCTGCTAAAGCAGTTTCGAACAAGCTACGTCGACCTCCACATTTATTCGATCAAGATTCTACCACATCATTTTTACCGAACTGTCAAAGCAATTATATTGTTGATTTCAGACCTGCGACAATAGCCAGGTTTACCGCGAGAGGACACCTGATAATACCAAATCTCTACTCATTCATCAACAGACAATTTAGACAAGGAGCACAGAACCCTCTAACATCATATAGCTTTTGTTGATGTCAACCGTATCTATAGCCCCCTTAAAATTTGTGAAAATAAATGGTTCTAGATTCACCATGTGGCCCTGCATTATGTTTTTGTTAAATCAGACAAAGCAATTGAGAGGCAAAAAGTAGGGTTCTCTTCTCATTACTTCGTTACTTATACAAGAGAGGAAAATACATAATGATCCTAAACTATCAATCTAATTACATGAGATAACTAGTACCCTAATTACACAAATTACATAATACACCCGTAACTTAACACTCCCCCTCAAGTTGGTGCGAAGATATCAATCAAGCCCAACTTGAACACAATGGGGTGGAAACTCTTGCTGCCAAGCCCTTTGGTGAAAATGTCAGCTAATTGATTTTCGGATCGCACAAAAGGCATACATATCAATCCCGTGCTCAACTTCTCTTTGATGAAGTGTCTGTCAATCTCTATATGCTTCGTTCTGTCATGTTGAACAGGATTGTGAGCAATGTTTATGGCAGCTTTATTGTCACAGTAGAGTTTCATAGGACCACTATCAGAAATTCCCAAATCATTTAACAAGGTTTGGAGCCACAGGAGCTCACAAACACCATGAGCCATAGCTCTATACTCAGCTTCTGCGCTAGACCTGGCCACCACTGATTGCTTCTTACTTCGCCAAGTAACCAGATTTCCCCCAAGGAAAGTGCAGTAGCCAGAAGTAGAGCGTCTATCATCCACAGAACCAGCCCAGTCAGCATCAGTAAATGCCTCCAACCGCAGGTGACCATGATTAGAGAACAAAATTCCTCTCCCTGGTGCTGATTTGAGATACCTCAAAATGCGATAAACTGCATCCAGGTGTGAAGTACGAGGATCATGCATAAACTGACTAACAACGCCTACTGCATAAGTAACGTCCGGTCTAGTGTGAGCCAAGTATATCAGTCGACCCACCAGTCGCTGGTATCTTTCCTTATCAGTACGCTCCCCTGCGTCCCCACTAAGCTGATGATTCGCCTCAATAGGAGAATCTGCAGGTCTGCAACCCAACATACCTGTTTCTTCCAAGAGATCAAGTATATACTTCCGTTGGGAGATAAAAATACCTCCATCAGACCGCGCCACTTCCATTCCAAGAAAGTATTTTAGCGATCCTAAATCTTTAATCTCGAATTCTTGGGCCAGACTAGACTTGAGCTTAAAAATTTCATTCGCATCATTACCTATCATTATTATATCATCAACATAAACAATAAGAATGGCAATCTTACCATCACCTTTCTTGATGAACATAGTATGATCTGCATGGCTCTGTCTGTATCCAAACCTCAACATAGCCTTCGAAAACCTGCCAAACCAAGCTCTAGGTGACTGCTTCAACCCATAAAGAGCCTTTTTCAATCTACACACCTTTCCCTCAGTCTGAGATGAAGAGAAGCCCGGTGGGATAGCCATATACACCTCCTCCTCTAACTCACCATGTAGGAACGCATTCTTCACATCAAATTGTTGAAGAGGCCAATTCAAATTGGCAGCGCAAGAGAGTAAAGCTCGCACAGAGTTCATCTTTGCTACAGGAGCAAAGGTCTCCTCATAGTCAATACCATAGGTTTGAGTGAAACCCTTGGCAACAAGTCTAGCCTTGTATCGCTCAACTGTACCATCAGCATTCTGTTTAACAGTGAATACCCACTTACATCCCACCGGTTTCTTCCCCTCCGGAAGTGACACTAGCTCCCAAGTACCATTCTTTTTCAAGGCCGTCATCTCCTCTACCATAGCTCCTTTCCACTTAGGTACCATGAATGCATCCTGCCAATTCTGTGGAATAGATATAGAAGAGAGAGACGAAACAAAGGCAAAGTACGAAGGAGATAAACGATCATAAGAGACAAACTGGGAGATGGGATGTTGAGTACATGATCTAACACCCTTTCGAAGAGCAATAGGAAGATCATCAGAATTATCAAGAGGAGGTTCAATAAGAGAAGAGTCATTACCAGATGAGTCAGCTGGGGAACCTGGAACTGGAGCAGGAGAGTGTGGTTGGCAAGGTGGTATCACACATGAGGACTTTCCATGTTTTCTGCTGTAGGTCTTGAGGTTAGACCTTTGCAGCCGGTGTATATGTTTTCTGCTGTAGGTCTTGAGGTTAGAGTGTAGTTGCTCTTTCGACAGATATTTGTTCCTATCTAGACTTTTCTTTCTCCCCCTCACCATGATTATAAAACAGTTGCTCCCCCTCACCATAAAACATCTCTTCCTCTTGTAACATAAAAAAAAACCGACTCCTAGAACAATTTTTAACTAAACTAGGGAAAAGTTTCTCTAAAATTCCAGAGGGATGACCCAATCTACGGTGCCACTGATGTAACATAAAAAAAACTGAACTCGTATCTGCTTGCAGAGCTAGACCACATGACAAAGGTGGTGGAGGTGCAGATTCCAAGAAATAGAGGCCACCATGTGCTCTACCACTGCCAATCACTTTCCCCGTACCCAGTTCCTGAAAAACACAATGAGTAGGAAAAAATGTCACAGAACAATTTGCAGAACGAGTGAGACAACTAATAGACAGAAGATTAGTGGCAAAATTTGGAATATGTAGAACTGAAGAAAGGGAAATAGAGGGAGAATAGTGAATGGAACCTTTCCCTGCGATAGCAGAGAACGACCCGTCTGCTATTCTGACATTATCCTTACCCGAACAAGTAGAGTAAGAATCAAATACAGAGGAACAACCTGTCATATGATCTGAAGCACCAGAATCTATAATCCAAGGGATAGCAGAAGAGGCAGTGTACGCATGTGATGAGATACCTGTGTGAGCAAAATAGGATGAAGTGGGAGCTACTGTGGAAGAGGAAGCTGTGGTAGATGAAGAATCAGCCCGAGCCATAAGGCGCCTGAGAGCTTGCATCTCCCCCTGAGAAAAACCACCAGTATGATCCGAAGTCACCTGAGCCCCAATACTAAATCCAGAGTCAGACGAGATAGCAACCGCAGAGTCTGAGACATGAGCCTGGGCCTGAGAACGTACTGTACCACGACCACGACCACCGCGTCCACCCCCTCGACCACGAGGGGGGCGGCCATGTAACTTCCAGCAAAATTCCCTAGTGTGACCAGTGTTGTGGCAATAATCACACTGAAGTGACTCACGATCAGTAGACCCACTGTTAGCACCATACTGTGACTTACTACTCTGTGAAGTAGGAGTAAACCCTCTGCTAGAAACAAATTGACCCTGAGGACTGGCAACCAAGGCTGAGTGATCAGAAACCGGAGTATGCACCATAGCACCCCGCCTGCTCTCCTCCTGCTGAACAATAGCAAAAGCTTCACCCAGAGACGGAACCGGAATACGACCCAACACCTGCACTCTAATCGGATCATACTCCATATCCAGGCCAGCAAGAAAGTCATAAACACGCTCTTTCTCCAACCTCTTCAACCAATTCGCAGCATCCGCAATACACACAGCCTGAAACCCCTGATAATGATCAAATTCCTGCCACGCACCACACAACTCTGAATAATAAGCGGCCACAGATCGATGATGCTAATCCAATGTACGGAGTCTCTTTCTCAACTCAAAACACTGAGCATCATTACCCTGAAGAGAATACGTTTGGGCCGCTGTAGTCCAAACCTTATATGGAGTATCAAGAAGCAGGAAATTATGGCGAATCTCAGCCTTCATAGAATTAAACAACCAAGTCATGACTAAGGATTTCATAGAGATAAATTTTTTAAGTGCAACAGTTTCAGCTTCGGCAGGTTGTGCAACAGTACCCTCAATGAACTCTGACATACCTTTGGCTTCAATAGCCAAAGTGTAGGTGCGAGACCAAACTAAAAAATTTGATCCATCCAACTTAACAGCACAAATATCCAGCGGAGCATGTTCCAATTGCCTATCGAATTGCCCTGACACTTCCTTAGTACCAGAAGTTTCAGTCTCAATAATTTTTGAATCAGAATCAGAAGACATAGTGAAATCAAATAGAGAACGGTAAAAGTTGCTGGAAATAACTCAAACAGCAACAATATAAAGGATTCTGGACACAACCAAAAGTGACCCAGTAAATATCAGAGATTTCCCAATTAAAGTGAGAGTTAAAAAGGCTGTCCAAGAGCTTAAACAAGTCCAAATGAGCAATAACAATGCCGACAATGCTCGATATTAACCAAGGAGCAATAATCAGCGGTAGATAACAACCTGAGATGATCGTCGGAGGATAGCAAGGGTCGCTGGAGTCCGGCGTGTGATGTATGGTGGTTGGAAAAAGCTATCAGAGAAAACCCAATGGGTTTGATGAAGACCCAGCAGATTTCGAACTCAAATAGCAGCAGAAGCAACTGACTGGAGATCGTACGGAGGTCGTATGATGATCAGGAATACTATTGAAGCCCAGAAAGTTGATGATGATGAAAAACCAGGAAGTTTCGATCGATGTATGATTGTCGATGATGGCTGATGATCGAAGTTTGAAGATGGCTGATGACAGAAGTTCGATGATGGCTGATTTCGATCGGTGGTTGATGATCAATGTTGGTTGTAAAGGTTATTTATGGGTGTTGTCGTTTTTTGGAGGAAAAAACTCACAACGAGAGGTGGAGAAAACTCACACACGACTCAGATCTTGAGCTCTGATACCATGTTAAATCAGACAAAGCAATTGAGAGGCAAAAAGTAGGGTTCTCTTCTCATTACTTCGTTAGTTATACAAGAGAGGAAAATACATAATGATCCTAAACTATCAATCTAATTACATGAGATAACTAGTACCCTAATTACACAAATTACATAATACACCCGTAACTTAACAGTTTTTCTCTACTTACTTAATTCATAAGGGAATGTGTAATTACTCAGAACCAAGATGAAGGTAATCTCCACAAAATGGGACATTTAGACTACCATGCTCAGCTTTTAATGTCCTAAAGACTGTAACGATAATGACTAGCTTGGTCTGTCGAGTCCCTCAGAAGTTTGGATAACAATTCTGACACAACGACATCCTTTGTGTTCAGTCCGACTTCCGGAAGTTTGGATAGGGGATCATGGGCATAATATGTAGGACAGTAGGAGCAATGAATGCAAATGACCTTTAACTTAGAGGACCGTCTAGTTTGTTACTTACTCATGTTACATGAACTCTAAACGTGTGCAAAGTACCTGCTTCGAACATTCACACTTTGGTTAGGGTAAGGAATATGTGTTTGACGTAGTAGATGGCATTCATGCACCAAACTGCAAAAGTACGGCTAAAAGATTACGCGCATTGTTATAAAATCCAGATGTTAAGCATGACATTCTCTCTGTTACTTTTAAACCTCATTTATCTAGGGATAACATAGAGAGAGAAAACATACTCCCTCCGTCCCAAAATATAGTCTGGTTCGCAAAACGATAAGTTAAAAATAATACATTTTATAAGAAAAATTCCCAACTTTTTTCATAAATGAAACGAGCTCATTGATATCTAGTAAATTTCTAAGAACAATTGGAATTTAATCGAAAAACTGGCTTGATAACGGATTCAGGGGCCTGCCGCCCCCCGGAGTATTAAATTGACTAGTTCCACTTTTCCCCATGTCCTAGGAAACATGAATTAAATGAATTCCATTCTTAGACATGCACCCAAACCCGACCCCGTACCTGAGTCCATATAACGCTGACTAGTTGACCAAGAATGCCATGAAGAATAAAAATGTATACCTCATCTGCAGTATGAAATTCTGATAGACTGACATGCCGCTCCTCTAAAATGATACTTTCTTTTGCCACAAGGTCCATGACCTGAACCACAGAAAACTGTAACCATCAAACACTTATAAAGGATGGAACTAACATACTGTCGTGCTAAATTTCCAAATAACGAGCATATGGACCAGTCGCAAATTTGAAAGAAAACCAATTACCAAAATATCTTAAGTTGTTACTCCTTGCGTCCCATTTTGTTTTTCCACGTTGGGGGATACAACTTTTTTTTTAAGGAAAACAGAACCTATAAACTTCTCAAAAGTTACTCAAAGATAAGGCGCAAAAAGGGGATTGTCTAACTTTTGATCCATTAACTTTCAAAAAAATGAGACAATCATCAGTGAAAATATGGACAAATGAATTGGCACTGAGGGAGTATTGGAGTAATAATCTCAAGCTTTCACATCCTTCTTCCCATGAGCCTCTCTCACCGAAACCAAACTAAATAGAGCCTCAAGTCCCAATCTATTGGGGTCGGCTACATTAATCCGTTGTCTCCATTAAGTTCTATCGAGCGCATAGTGTTCCGTGATATCCAAGAAACATAGATCTTTTTGAATGGTAAGACTCTAAATTCAATTTTAGCTGTCCCTCCCCTTAGTGCTACAATCTACTGTAACCATATCACTCCTCCTAACTACTGCGTTGACAGATTTATGGTAGACATGTCTAAACCACCTTAATTGATAAGCCCTAGGTACGGTAAATAACGGGGCTTATCTCGCTCATTTTGTTCACACACACGCGTATTATTGCTTTATATACTTGGATGTTGCGCGAATGGTGTTTTGGTGAGTTTTAGGGCAAACCAAGGGAATAATACGCGTTTGGAAGCGCTTTGGGAATCATCCCAAGAATCCGAGGGCCAAGTGCCCCATGGCACCCCACTACCGAGCCTCAAGAGCCAAGAAATGAAGATTTGGCTAAAGCTCGGGAAGCCTAGAGCCCACGAGACCAAGTGTCACCCTTCCCGAAGGCCGCATGATGATTTGAAGTGCTTTGGATGAAGTCTAGAAGCACGCAAGGGCCAAGGGGTGACCAAGACAAAAAGAAACCAGCCTAAATCAATGTGTATCGATACACACTGTCAAGGGTATCGATACCTTTTTGGTGTCAAGCTGAACAGACAAGCTTGTATCGATACCCCCTTAGAGAGGTATCGATACACACTTCCTACGAGGGAATTTTAAAGCATAGGTAGGTATCGATAAAGGCTTGTTCTGGGCTACTTTTTGACTACTTTATTACTTTCCTTTTATGGAAAGTATTCCACATTTGGTATGTTTTTGGATATTTAGAGGAGAGAGAGTGGCTTATGTATAAATAGCCAACCCTCTCCCTCCTTCTCCTTCTTCTCCCTAGCCTTAGTTTACTTTTAGTCATTTTGCTTCCATAGCTTTTCAAGCTCAATTCCTTCAAAAACACTAGTAAGCTTTCATGTTTTGTTAATTTCTCGTGTTTTAAAGTTATAACCCGTACTTGGATCTTTACATAAATCTAGTTATTTTCTTGTTTGTCATGGTCTTTATTTCCTTCAAATTTCTAGTCTTATTTTCTACTATAGTTTGTGAGTCGTTTAAATAGGCTTAGTAATGGGGTGATTAACACCCCATGATTAAGGTTTAATCCATTCTTCTCGTTAAAAAGCACACATTTCTTGTTGATCAAAGAGTTAGGTTCGATTTTATGTACCAAAGATTGGGTTTGTTAATCTCTTTGATCTCACGTAGCCAAGGGTTTGTTCTACTTGGCACGTGGGATGCTTAGAGCGATGTCAATTTAAATGTTTGTCAGAGTCAAAAAAACCCTAATCTTTGTTAAACACCTTTTCTAGTCAATTGGTTTTAAACTCCAAAACTTCCTTTCGAGAGTATTTGACGATGTCCCGAGCCGGTTATCAAGAGAGGAACAGATTAGCCTAAGTTATAGTTGTTAAAATCCCCTAGACTTCGTCTTAGTTTTAATCAGTCTTTTATTCTTTCCAAGTCGTTCTCAAAGTTAAGAGAATTCCACCCCCCAAATCACAAACTAAGCTGGCCACTTTAAAGCCGAAAACTTCACTCGCAATTCAACTCTCACGCCGGGTGCATTCGGTCTCTGTGGATTCGACCATGAGTAAGGTCGTAAGCATTAATCTATCGGTGATACCCTTGCCATCATACGAAGGTTTTTGTTTCTAATTCTATATCGCAAAATTCTTACCACACATTCGTCTCCATACTCTCATGTCAGCTACACTCATCTTACTCGCATACTGTTTCTAATTAGCCCATCACTCCATGCCATATAACATGGCTGGTCTTATTGTTGTATCGTAGAATTTTCCCTTCAACTTTGTGGTTATCATGTGGTCACATTATATCAAGCATTATATTTTTGTACTCTATGCGTTAGATCATCAATTATCTCAGGCTAATGCGTGATTTAACATGTTATATAACATGGCTGGTCTTGTAACTAGTTTTTTTCAGGCTAATGCTTGATTTCATATACTTAATAAATGGACAACTTAGAAGAAAGGAAGTAAGTCAACATAGATACATAGCTTAAACTGCTTCTCACAGAAGACATGTTACAGCTGTGCTACCCACATTCATGTCTGAAAGAGGCAAAACATTTGTAACCGTCATTATCTTAAGGAGTTGCACATCATGACACAATTTCTCTAAAAGCTACTTCCAGTTCACCAGTTAATTCAGCTGAGATCACAGAACCTGAAGGTTGATTATATATATACATATACATATATATATATATACACACACACCAACTTTCCAGTCAAGGATCGCTGTGTATATGTATATATATATTTCCGTTGAGGGTGTATATCTTACGTTATGTGTGTACGAGTCTATATATTAGTAATAACAGTGTAGATATCTTACATATCAAAAGAAAAGTGTATATATCTATGTATATATATTGTTATTGCATGCATATATGATTTATTTATACATATAATTAGTTAATTTTTTTTTTTTTTTTGCCGTGTCCTCCGCCGTATCCGTGTCCATTTTTTAGAATTCACGTGTCCCGTGTCCGTATCCGTGTCAGTGTCCGTATCCGTGTATGTGCTACATAGTGTATATATATATATAGAGGAACTTTCTAGTTTGGGAATCCCGGAGTCCGGGATGCACCTTCCCCATTTTTTTTTAATGATCTGAATCGTCCAATGTGTTTAAAAAGTGTTTTTAAGGGTCCTAGCGAGAAATCGTCGAAAAAAAATACCGGGAAGGGCTTGATTCGAGCAATTTTTCAAAAAACTGAAAATGTATAGTTTTTGTGGAAAACTGCTCGGATCAAGCCCTTCCCTCCCGGGAATTTTTTTTTTACGATTTCTCGCGGGGACCCTTAAAAACACTTTTTAAACACATTGGACAGTTCGGATCATGCAAAAACACGTTTTAAAAGCTTCAAAACACCCAAAAACCTCCAGTCCGGGATACCGGACGAGAAAGTGGGCGTATATATATATATATATATATATCCATTATTGTCACACTTCTAACCACGAACTGCTCACATTTAATTTCATTACTAAGAAACCTTCATTTGCTTTTTGAGACATGACATAAGTATACCCGAATCAATCACTGTACATAACAAACTGATTCGAGGAGAATCAGCGTGTTCAGTATCAAATGTTTTTGAAATATTACAAACTTGTAGCAGCCACCTCAGAAGGACCACTGCTTTCAATGTGCACACCTATATACAGGGGTAGATCGACTATGAAGGATAAAATTTTCTGAAATTCTTAATTAACTGCATTAAGGGACAATAAAGAAAGAGAGAAAAAAAGAAAATGCGAAGGTTGAAAAATAAAGAAAAAGAGGAGAAAGAAACACTGGAAAAAAGTAGCTACATTTATTTTATGCAAAAAGGTTAGAGCTAGAATACGTTTGGTTCGGCTCCAAACTGACGCTAATATATTAATCATTCCAGTCGCATTAACTTGCAAAGAGTTAAAAGGGCTAATTGACATGCATTGGTTCCAAGAGGGACCAAAAATTCTCTAATAGCGATTAGCGAACTCCTTGAACGGACAAAGGAGAAGGGAATAAAAAAGAAGCCTTTCCATTATCATAAAGAACAAAAAGTTGCAGCATTTGATGAGTGAAATTTATGAAACTTACAGTTGCTCGAGTTATGCCTGGAAGACAGTAATCAGCATGAGGTGTCACAACACGTCCCTTTTTCACTAAGAACTGCACTAAAATGAGAAAAATGTTCAATATTGAAATGACAAGTCAACATCCACAATGGAAGTACTTTGCAATAGAAGAAAAATGCTATGCAGATGGAACAAGCAAACAGCCCTAGTCATGATCTACCAACAATATGGTAACAATATTGAAGCAGGAGAAGTCCGGCAGGATCACCAACAATGTTTTTACTAGAAGTTTTGCACGTTAGAGTAGTAGTTGACTGTATCAGCAAAGAAGCCAACTCTAGATACTCTTCCCTCAAAAGTTCATGGAAGAACAACTTCAACATGCAATGCAGCACCCTGGTTGGGCCTCATGGTGGTGGCTACTCCATCGTGTTCAGAGGGCTTCCATATGGATTGTCAAACAACAATTAAAGACTTCCTCATATATAGACAAATATGGGCACTGTAAAGAAGGCAGAAGCATGGCGTACAATGTTTGTAGCATTGGTTTCGGACACATAACCGTCCTTATCAAGCATTATGGCATCATCAGCATTTGCATTATTCCCTTCTATCTGTGACACGAAAAGTTAATTCATCAGTGTTTGCATTGAAAGAGCGAACACTCCACAAAATAGTGGTCAATATTGCAGTCCCAAGTTGGTGGAGTGCTGGATTTCTGTTCAATTCTATAAACCCTCCCATGTTGAATTTGAAGATGTGCAACAACACCTTTAGCCTAAATATAAAAATCCGTTGTAGTGGATTATCAGAGCATAAGAAACAAATACTGAGACACAAGTAACAAGGTCCATAACATAGAAGAAGTTAGATCAGAAAAAGATCCACAAAACCAGAAGTCTGCTTATAAAGTTTGATTAGCTATAACTGACTCAATACCAGTTGGAGAGGAGACACCATGAAAATCAACCAGGAATCACTTCCATAAGACAAATAATATCTTGATTTTCTTGGCCTCTGAAATGAGCCATACCTTCGCAAGGATGTTGTTGAGGAGGTTGTTGTGATGAATTTTTGAATCCAAATTCTGAGAAAGACAAACAAAAAAACTGTTATTGCAATGGAAAAGGGAGGGTATGAACCACCCATGCCTCATTGATTGCAACATAATTATATTCAGTCTACCATTATTTCATTATACGTCAAAAAACCTACATACTTAGCAGAAGCTGATGACTTGAAACAAAAAGACATTAGTTTCAGCAACAATTGGAAGCAAGGTCACTGGCTAACACAAATTTTCACAGGAATACATGAGACATGAAATTGAAAGAACAATGGAATCCAACAGAACAAAGTATAGGGCTATTTTTTCACAATCGCAGCTCAATAGGGCAAACCGGTCAAACTTTGCCATTACTTCTCATGTGTGAATTGAAATCAAGCGGTTCTTGTTCCTATACATAGGTTGATGCTATTCCAAGCTCATAGACTTGGAAACTTGTGAAAAGGTCCAACATAACAACGTATAGGGCTATTTTCGCGCAATCACAGCTCAAGAGGGCAAATCGGTCAAACGTTGCCACAACTTCTCACGTGTGAATTGAAGTCTGGCGGTTCTTGTTCCTGTACGTAGGTTGATGCTATTCCAAGCTCACAGACTTGGAAACTCACAAAAAGGTCCAACAAAACAAAGTAGAGTGCTATTTTTGCGCAATCGCAGCTACAAGAGAGAAAACCGATCGAATTCTGCCATTACTTCTCACTTGTGAATTGAAATCGCAGTTTTTGTTCCTATACATAGGTTGATGCAATTCCAAGCTCAGGTTTAACATGAGTACCAAGGAATAAGCTTCAGAATGCCCATGGGGACCTAGATAACGATAATACTAGAGCTCATACTAGTTTTGGAGGTTATACTTAACCAACGTGGGACAAGCTCTAACAATTCCAAATGAAAGTCATCAGGACTACGTTATTCGGACACTATCCAAATCTGGAAAATTTCCGGACTACGCTATTCGGACACTATCCAAATCTGGAAAATTTCCATTAATGTAGATCACCTAAAATTTCCTCGCATTCTAAAGTTTAGTTTCATCATCGTGTTCCAAGGTGGGCTATGATCCAATGGCTGGCTATCCAAGGAAGACTTTCTACAAAAGACAGGTTGCTTGTGTTTTATGTATTCTAGGGAGAAATCTCATAACCACCTATTCTTTGCTTGCCTTTTTCCGCTCATGTTTGTGTTGATCAGCTTGATATACATCGTTGGGCTCATTTCCTAACAGTTTAAGCCTTTGGGATAATTGGTAACTTAACAAGGTATCAGATCTCTCTGATAGTGAGAGGTCTTGGATTCAAGTCTCTCTATTGGACGTTGTTCCTATATGCTTCTCCCTTTCGTATTCTTATTCTCTCTATCTATGAAAATTTGCATCTCCACATGCAAAACGAGGTTGCACGTGAGGTAGGGAGGATGTTGATTAGCTTGATATGCATTGTTGGGCCCATTTCCTATCAGCTTGAGCTTTGGGGATAATTAGTAATTTAAAGTCTGGAGCTTCATGCCTCCAAATGGTATTTAGATGAGGTTTTCTTCCTTGGCTAATGTGGTTGACTGGGTTAAAATGCACACAGAGGGGAGGATTCTGAAGGATATAGTGTTTCAAGCTATCTTGTGCAGAAGTATACTCCACCATTTACTGGGTGAAAGAAACTTAATAATCTTCAAGCATAAAGGCACTGACGTGCAGCAGGTTAATGCAAAGACTGAAACTGACATTAGAGCTTGCACAAGCACCTGGAGGAATGTGAGAAGGTTTCATGAGAAGAGAGTGCTAAGTGTGGATTGGCAAATTTCCTCTAAAATTTTTGCTATTGCTAGAACTTAGGCTCTGTTGTTGTGGTTCTCATGCCTCCTTCTCACAGGTTTTCATTTGTTTTGCTGGTTCTAGTATCTGGTATTTGTTTTGGATATCATTTGGACTCGGGTTGAGAAACTGTGTTGTTTAGCTGGGGTATGCCCCTTTGAACATGTAATTGGTTTTGTTTAAATGGATTAACTTACAAAGATATAAAAAATAATAATAATAATAAATAAATAAGATTGAAAGATCCCTGCCATTTTTTGTATATTGTTTAGGTTCCCAAAATACAAATACCAATTGAATATAATGTAGACAACAAAAGAATCTTACATTCGGTGAATTGCGACGTGTAGTTGCACTGACCAGAGTTATACCCTTAGTATTGTCATAGACAGGTGGCTTCCATTCAGCAAGAACTGCAATTTTACAGACATGCAAAAATTGTAGCATAAAAAAGTTGTTTGTATACCTCATGCGAATTTAAGGGGAAAGATAGTGCTCTGCATCCAAAAAAGATAAAAGAAGAGAGAGCACAAAAAACATAGTAAACTCCTTGTTACACATCCTTTTGACAACATCGCCATTACAAAGTATAAATCTCACCACCAGCTCTTTCTATAATGATAGTTTCACAGAGAATGAATAGTAATTTGTCATCTGAAGTCACACCTGCTCTCTTTCTGGTATTCTCGAGATTATATAGCTAAAACATACTAGTGCTCTTACCTCTGTCAAGGAAGTAAACTATTATTACAATGCCACAAGCTTTCACAAATCCAGTGGCCGAAGTATGGGGCATTATTGTAACATTACTTCAGGATTCATGTTTTCATTTCTGCTACTTCGGTATACTTTGATGCAAGATGCACTGACAGTTTAAAACAACCCAGCAAGAGTATCCATTACAATTTCAGCTAGATTTCTCCTCTATTTGGAAGTAAACCAATTGGATATTGGGAAATAAGGCGCTCTGCAAAACCCACTGACTTTAATAGCATTAATTTGTGGTTTCTTTGATCCCCACAACAACAAAATAACGCTTTGGAGGTGACAAGGTGAACAAATCAGTTTGAGAGCAAACGTTTTGTGCCGATAATGCCAAAATCTTGCCGTCGCTGTTGTTATTACATGTGTGAATGTCATGTCCAACATCGAATAAACAAAATAAAAGTTTGAGTCAAAATAATTTTGGATGGCCATATGAACGTAAGAGGCGGATCAATACAGAGATATGAATTCCCAATAACAGTATCAGCTGATGGTTGACGACCTACGGGTGGACTCTTCTGGCTCTGGACACCGTAACTGGGCTTGCATGGAAAACTCTCAGTGGAGCGGAAAAGACATTACAGAAGTGAGAGGCCTCATCGGACAGTTGCAATTCATACGACGGTCCATATCCAAACATTCCAAAAATCCAAGATGAGCACACAGCAAGGTGGCTCTCAAAGGAGAGTAATGGATGGCTCTAGATCGATGGAGTGGGTTCGGTGGATAAGCCTAGTTCGGAAATTGTGTTGGAGAGTAACAAATCAGAATCAAGGGGGAGTTTGGATGCAAAGGGGATCAAGCCCAATGTAAATTTCCCAAATGAGAAGGAGATTGTTACATGTGAGTGTTACGTCCTACATCAGATGAATAGAATGAAGCTTGAGTCTTATTATAGTATTGGATTGCTCAGTATTTAATGGCTTAAGCTTTTAAGTGGGTCTGAGTTCTTTAACTCTATATTGGGTCCAAGTGATATGGTGCACATTCTGCAGTTATTAACCAATGGATTGGGCCTTATGATACAGATTACAAACTCCCAATGACAGTCCCAGCATTCTTACTCGCGATTGACAAGGACCAGCACTATGATATGTCCTCTATGGATACGAGAAGTTGGGAAAGGCTAGGTTTGGAGATATAATTACAGGGAGATCTTTTCAACGGAACAAAGAAACGAAGCAGCAGTGGTGGCAAAACTAGTTGGTTGCTTCATTGTTGTCTGAGTGGGCAACAGGTAATTTCATGTCATTTTCGTGTTACGTATCAGGATCTTATTTATGAATTCCCACAATATTTTTCAACTCACCAAATTTTCGTGTCATGTTTCAGGTCGTGTTGGGTTCGTGTTGTCATGATATAAGAAAAAGTCACACTTTTAGTGAAATTTTTGTTTTTTTAACTTGACAGTTCATCAAACTAATGTCTAGTGTATAAAATTACTCATAAAAATGTTTATTTTTAGCTATTATATAGATTTATTTTATTTTTCGTGTCAGGCATGCCCACAACCATGAAAGTCCAGTGAGCAGGCTGCCTTTTATGGCCTTGTAAACAATCAAAACATCAAAAGCAGTTGTGCCTCTGAAAACAAAGAGGCTATTCTTAAACAATCTAGTAGGAGCTTGATAACCGAATTGTCTCTCACTCTCAAAAAGGAAGAAACTAATAAATAGTCACAGAAGATAGAATAGCTTCTCTGGCCCATCTATCAAAGATGGTTTTATTTTTGGTCATCAACTCTAAAATCTAAACTACTCTGCTTACAGAGATTTTGAACGTAGCAAACAAATTGCAGTTACATTCCAATTGGAGATAAGGTAGAAGACTAGTAGTGCAAGTTACCAATTAATGTGCATCCATAAAGGTTGAAAGCTGGGCTCATCCCTGAAGTAACCTGAGCGAAAAGAAAAAGAAGAAAATTAATAAAACAAATGGCAACAAAAACAAGAACAACCGATAAAAAAAAAGAACAAAATTACAAAATGATATGGCCGGGGTTTCTTGAACTGTTACTATGCTCAAGTCCTAGTCATTTGACCAGTCTTTTCTTACTCAAGTCCTAGTAAAATCCGAATGGGATTTCAAAGCTTACTCATCATAATGTGTCTGTGTGCGCGCTCGCTCGCGCGCCCAAGAGAGAGAGACAGAGACAGAGATCAAACCTTCATGCCCCGTGTCAGACTTAGCCGGATATGTGCATTATCAAACATCCCATTTAAAATAAGAGTTTTGAATATGGCTTCCTTAACCTGCATTTTGTTCCCGAGAGTGACAATCAAAAAGCTTCTCAAATTATAGGCACCTAATCAACGTATGGGCATTTCTAAAAATGTTAAGACCCTCACCGCTTCACGATTCGGCAAGTTATTGAAGGCCAGAGCTTTTGCTGAATCAAATAACCTAGTAATGCAAAATTCATCAATTGTTATGGTTTTCCCATTAATAATGGGGAAGCCAACAGTATTGTTCACAGAGAGAGAGAGAGAGAGAGAGAGAGAGAGAGCTAGCAGGTCATACACGAACTAGAGCACAAGGAAACTACCTTGAACCTTGAGGAGATAAAACATCATCACATTAAAGCTCAATTAACAGAATTTTGTTCCCGAAATATTCTCCGACAAAATAAGACTTATAAAAGGTCCAACTGTTCTCCTTCACAAAACTAAAGAAAGGCATCTATGTACTTCATCCATATCCTGCACTATGAAAATTTTCAATTTTCTTTCTGTAGCTGATAATTTTCACATATGAATAAGATTATAAGTTGTTTCTTACATTTAAAATCAGCTATGTTTTTTTTTTTTTGTCCAGATGTACATCATCAACATTACATACTTTGACAAATCAAACTGCAGGCAGTTGTGCCCAGGGCATGTGCCCGAACCAAGAACAAGTATTGGCAAGCACAATGGATTTCAGTCACTAACCTATCTAAATGCTCGTCAAGCTTAAATAACCTCCCATCATAAACTCGAAGCCCTTCCCACACTGAATCACCACCTTGAACAACTGAATCAAGCACTGAAACCTAGAAAAACTTAGTGAGTAAGCACAAGAACAAAAACACGCATACCCAAAATAGAAGAGAGAGCTCAATTCTATTGAAAGCTTTCCACAATGTAAATACGTGCGTGATCAAGTAAACGTACCTTTGCACTGTCACGGGGTAAAATCTCATCACCAACCAAAACAAGCAGCTTCTCATTAGCAGGAACAGGGAGACTGGGACGAGGCAGTTGTGGTCTCAGAGAAGACTTCCCTCGTGTGTGGCACCGAAGCATGTTGTACAAGGGTAAACTTTGCTCCAGCAAGCGATACAAAGAAGATGGGAATGGCTGAAAATGAACATAAATTTTCAATGCACAAGCTAACTTCTGTTGCTATATTTCTTCTCAAGCATCAAAGGTCCATCGTACCACCAAGAAAGAGTCCAAATGGTCCCGTATAAATTGTGCATGATGTGTCTGTGCATTTATCTGTGCATGTATTACAAGCAGAGAGAGTTGTATTTGCACAGGAAATATTCATCCTAGATTTTACTAGATGCACTCATGTTTTTTCTATATTGGCAACAAAAATAATAAATTATAAAACAGGAGAAAATGTACAAGAAAATGCGGACGGGGGTCCACCAAAGAGAATATAATGTAAGAAGCAAAAATAAACAACTCCTCCAAGTCTAACTACAAACCACCAATTGTTCCAAGTCTCTGGAAATAAAAAATAGCAGAATACGCAGACCGAGAAATTTCATAGTAAGCATGATCTTGATGCTTTTCAAATTGTGATCTTATGTATCATACAATCTTATGAACAGATGCAGGAAATGAAGCAGCAGCAGTCTTGGGTAGGTCAGATGGAGATAAATAAATAAATCTGTTTTGAGATTTACTAAAGGTTAGAAACATGGAATTCTTTCCAACAAAATTCTGGCAAGGTGAGAACATGGAAACTTATGAATATGTCGCTACAAGTCGGGTATACTTATAGTTAAGAATATTAGTATACAGAGCATAGACAGGCTGATAAAGTCAAGCCCTAAGGGAAAAAAGGCTTTCAGCTAATTTAGTTTCTCAAAGAACTGGAAAAATTATAACCGTAGATATCTGTTGAAGGTCACTTCAACCAGAGATGATGATTTAAAACACCTATTTGCCTTTTTCATTGGGGCAAATTTGCAGTTATGCTCAAATATATCATGATGGACAAACTACATACCGAAGGGTACTTCTTTGCTGGTATAAATCTTGTTGATTTATGTACACTTTCATACCACCACGGGGCCCAAATTCCATCTATTGATTTTGGACCAGCTTCCCATCTGAAAATATTTGATTGATAGTGGTTAATTCCAAATAAATACCACGATTAGAAGGAAGAAAAAGCTAAGTTTGGTTGCAAATTTAGACTGATCTTACAACTGAGAGCAACAATCACGCACATGCTTGACATGATCTGTTCCTATCAAACCCAGGTATAGTTGTCTAGATGCATTACACCCCAACTTCAGAGAAGATATAACTGTTATAACTCTTCTATTTACAAAGTGGGACACCATTTGTCAAGGGAAATGTTATGGGAGCTGAGACTGTCTTTGCTTTGCACTTATGGCCAACATAACGTAGCATAGCACATACATGAAAACAATTAGCAAGGTCATTATACCAGACTCCAATTCTCTCTCCTTCAATGGAAGATGAAATTTTCTTCTCTCTTCTGCGTGCTCACATCCCTGCACTCAGATGGCTCCATTATTTAACTAGGCCAAAAGTGTCTTCCCCAAGGGCTGCATATCTCCATTGAGTTGAATAAGTGAGCGCAGGGATGAGAGAGCAAAGTATGAGGCAAAGCTGACGAACCAGCTTCTACCTACTTACATAAGGACATACGTAGTTGCACTTCACAACACCAGAAACAAGTAGAGAGAGTGGCCCTTTACCTGTGATGAGAGTCACAGAAGACATTCCCTATCATTTCTGTTTAAATAGAAATCTACTGCACCGAGCAAAAAAATATATATATATCTGCGGCAGGCCCTGCCAGCCTCCATGACAATCTGAAACTGCTCATCACCTTGCTTTGCCATTGTGTGGTTCTTATTCAGTTACAGAGTATAACTACTTAGGAGTTGAAAGACAAATACCTCGCAAACTCTTGGATTTTGAAGGGAAGAAAGTTTCAAATGCACATAAAATAAAAGACATGGTTACTATTATAAGAGAGTGATATATGGAATTCAAATTTCAAATGGAAGAGATTTTCTGATGGTCATTTATTTGGTATTAGAGGATGTAGGTTAAGTAGCATTGGTTATCCCATATTTGGAGTGTTTGTAATGAGCTTAGTGGAATATGCTCCTTGTTTGAGAGTGTTAGGACAGAAGATGAAGTTACTGATCCATACACAGTATAATTGCATTGCAGTAGAGAATTGAATAAGGACACTCGGTTTTCCAAATTTCTTTAAATATAGTAAACTGCCTTAGTTAAGCACTTAACCCCATCTTGCTTGTACTTACAGATCTCAAGGCCCCCAGAAGGCAGCTCGAGCAGGCTAGGCCAAAGGTTGGATTTGGCAGTCCAATAGAATTTTAGAGGCCTTACAATAGTATGGTATTGTTCATCTTCCTAGGTCATGGGAAGGGGCCAAGTCCAAGATCATATTGATCCTCTACCCACATGAAGTGAGCTTGCCTTAGCTGAGCCAAGGCGTCTACTAGATCTGACGACACACCAGAAGCCTATGCTGACCTTCCCAAAAGCCGCTTGAACAGGACACTTGACTGATTGAGAGATTATGACAACAGTTGGTTTCTCTTGAAATCCATCTTTTTAGGTAATCCATTAACAAGTGTTCAGAGTGTTTTTCACTAGTTCTCACATAAACTCCCACATTGTCGCATTCAGTGTTTTCAAATCCGGATAAGTATTGTGTATCGTTTTTTCCATTGTATAGATTGTATCGGGTTACACATCACATATCTTTAGATACGTTTGTTGGAAGAATAGGAGTTTCTGATGTTTAGTTGGACAAGATTTTTAGAAGAGGGAGAATACTTAAGACAAGTGTGGGGAAGGAGAGTATTTGTATTACACTTTAACTTCAACTTTTATTTGGCTAGGTACCAAACGGCTAGAATCCATCCCTATTTATACTACTCCATGGAAAGCTCTAGTCCAAAGATATTTCCATACAAGATAAACATTGAGGTAAATTCTAAATTTACAATGTGACTAGTTCTCAAAAAAAAAAAAAAAAAAACTCTAGATATTTCACAAGGATATTCTAGAGCTTCTAGAGCTAGAAATTCTAGAGTTTCTAAAAACTAGATATTTATATCTCCTTCAATAGTATTTCCCACCTTTGGTCTTTGTCAATTGGACTTGTTTGGACTTTACTTTCTTGTACCAAAATACTTAATCTAGTTTATGCTTCAACAACATTAATCATAATTGATATACAATTAAAAAGTAGATACTCTTAATAACACCAAGAAACTATACTTACATTTAAAAAATGTTTTTAAGATACAAAATTTCCAGTCTCTCAATTGGGGTATATCACATTAAGGTTTTCTGCTACCTTAGCTAGGGAAAGAAAATGAGAGTCATTATATGATTCAGGCAAAACACAATCAAAGTATGGATCTTTCTTCTACACAAGCCCTACATTGAGGTTGAATTTCTATCTAATGGCTTGAAAGATGACATAATTAGATCAAACGGCTTAGATTAATGCATTTGGGGTTCTGCTTCTTGAAATAAGGACAAACTTTTTCCCAATAAGTAATCGTAGGATACGTACCAAATTAGGATACGCGGATAAATTGTAGGATACGACGTATCTTAGGATTTCTATATAAAAAGGATACGGGTGCGATAAGTGTTATTTTTTGAAGGAGACGACAAGAATCATAGGATACGTATCCTGTATTGTAGGTTTTGTAGGTTTCTAACAACTATGGTTGCATTGCTTCTCCATCCAGGGGCATTATGCAACAAAGTCCAATGAAGTGGAGATCGAAATAACGAGTTCCATTGATAAATGTGGAACTAGAGGAGTCCGCGGATCAGAGCCACAAGAAGTGAAGAGCAAAGCAACCAGTTTGCCAAAAGACTGGTATAGTGAAGTTTACAGGGTTCAAATTTAATTTTTCTCGTCTTGAATCTTATATAACACATGATTCATAGGGATCATTTCACTTTTTGGATGTGCTCAACGATCTTCACCAATTCTTCACATGAAAATGTTGTTTTTCACATAAAAAATGTAATTTTTCCCATGATTATTGTGCATGTCTTTATAGTCTATATGTTAAAAGAGGTAAAGAATCATAGAGGCGAGACAGGAGATGTGGAGGTTGTGAAGTGAAGTTCCATATCGCCTGGGTACCAAAGTAATGTAAAGTATATAAGCGTGAGGGCACCCTACTTCAATATCTAGCTATTGGGGTTTAGTTCTACCCAAGACCATGTAACATGGTATCACAACTAGGTACCAGAGAGGTAGAGATGGGTAGGGTGCGTGTCTCTGGCCTCGGCAAGTGCTGCCGAGTGAGCTCGTTGCACGTGAGAGAGGGTGTGAAGCGAAGTCCCACATCGCCTTGGTACTAAAGTAATTTGAAGTATATAGGCATGAGGGCACCCTCACTTCGATAGCTAGCTATTGGGGTTGAGTTCTACCCAAGACCGAGTAACCATTTGAACAAACATATACTATGAAGTATCATCCATAAAAAAAATATTTTACAAGCAATAAGACAAATGGATTGACAATCACTTTTAAGATTGATAAACTTCTTTCGATAAGTTCACCCCCTCCAGACACACTAGTACATCCATTTGAACAAACAACGCACTATAACAAAAGGACATGCAGTCCAGATTGAACCAGGTATGAAAACAAGAAGAAGCCAAAGAAAGAACCAAAGATGACACAGTAAACAGGATATAATCCTGTAAGAAGGTAGTGAAATAGGTAATCCTGGTGCAAAGGGTTTCGCGTAGCCACCATATTTAAATGCATGAAGGCCTTATCGAGATAAACTAAACAATGGTCCTAAGAAGTTTTTCCACTTGCTTTCTCTGATAAGAATTTTTTTTTTGCAAGTGTTTTCCCATGAAATCAAAAGACATGTACATCATGGAGGGTTAACAACTATTTCTAACTTTCGAATTATATAGCATTGGCATACTTCAGCATTGCAGCTTGAAAAGGAATATCCAAATCTTGACAAAGCCATCGTAAAGCAGCCTGTAAAACAGCAGAAGGATAAATGTCATATTGAAAAAAAACTGTTAATCCAACAATTTTTCCTGAAAAATAAACTGATATAATAAAACAAGTAAAAGGACGAAGATAATAGCAAGGAGTCAAGAAAAAGAACTCCCTTGCAGAAGACAAAGCTGTCCAAGGACAAACAACTTAGCTGAAAAGGTCCTTTGGACTAGGGCAAATGTGTACTTAACCACAATATCTATGTTAATCATCTAATTGAGTTAGTAATTAGTCTTCTGGTTTGTTCATTTCGAAGGAGCCAGAACCCTCTTCTAAAGCCTCATCACCAATGGGATTGTAATTGCCAAAGTAAGACATATGAAGTTGTATAAAAACTAAATAGGTAGTGACAAACCAAAGGATGCTTTTAGGATTCAGCATAACAGGAAATAGTCAGCTGAACTTTCTAATAAATCACTTCACTATAACAGATTACAAATTTCCTCAAAGAGCAACTTAGATTAAGTAATACCGTAAATACAAGTAGGAGGGGCCCCGCAGCCCCTTCGAAGCTGAAGGAAAAGAGGTTTAGAAAGCACAAAATTTCCAAAATTAAGTCATGTCAAAACACAGGTAAGTAGGCAATGTAATATCTTGTACTACGTATTGGCTACTTAAAGCATAGCTAACTAGCAAGTCCTCCTTCATATTAACACAAGAAAGAGGGAATTGTTGCTCAACTTTATATGTTCTATAAGCCAAAACTGACGATATTTAGAATCTTGGATCTTCATATGTAGTTTAAGTTGGTTAACATGGGTTTTGCCGACAAAAGCCTCTTGATTACGACATAGGAAAATCCACATGGAGTTAAAAGTTATTTACAACCAAATAAGTAGGCTTACTACTCTCTTCTTTCAAAAACAAATCTGTTTGAAAATTACAAAGCATCTTTTGAACATCTCTTCGGATTAGATGATTCAGATCTGCATTAATTTATATTTTCTAATAAGCTTCCAAAGAACGTAGCAAGACTCAAATTAATCCTTTTCCGCGTGTTGATATTCACATTAGCCCAATTCCTTGCCGACTAACCAAAGCATCCTACAGAACAAACAACCAAAGTTCAGTTAATAGTATAAATGCAACTAAGTAATATAATAACAAGCGGGAGCTTCTCTCTCTAAGCGGTTACAGCATTTCGGTGGGAAACTTTTTCCGTCAATTCTCATCGCTCCAATCAATTTCCGCTGAGATCCTGAGGCTCTGTTCCTGATTCTGATACTGGATTGCGAAGGTGGGAGAGTTTGTCTTCCAAGTTTCGATTATGGCGAGGAAACTTCTTGAAGGGTTCTGGCTTAGTTTCACGAATTAATACCTGGTATCGATCATTTTCCATCTGAATGTGCTGATTTCTGGTAATGACTTTGACTTGATTTTTCCTCCTCTTGCGATGAATAATTCTGGTTCTGCCTCGAAATAGGGTTAACTGTTGTGCCATGTACGAAACTACAAACACTTTGCCTGGTTGGTGAACTTTTGTTGATGACAATTGTAATGATACGAAGTTCAGTACACCTGTTATTCGCATTTCATTTGGTCGTGTACTAGTGTTAATCTTGTGGATTTTGGAATCTATTATGGTTGTTAATGATGATCACCTTGTTTAGTTGGGAGTAGAGGGGGTGCATTTAGTACGGTATGTAGGCTCTATTTTGGTGTTGCCAGCTTTTTGGCCTTTTGGTTCTTTGTTTTGTTTCGTACATGAGTGGCATCACCTTGATGCCTTTTCAATAAATTAATTACCAATAAAAAAAAAGTAAATGATGATCACCCTGATATGCATGATAAGAAAACTCCTACTGTTAAACAGATTAAAGGTTTGAATGAGGTGCTGGGGTAACTTAAAGAGTTGGATTATAAAAATTTGTACTTTGAAGGCCATGAAACTGACGCTTAATGGTAAAAAACTTCAGGGTTTGATACCTTATGGGTTGAGTCCTTACACAGCTACATCATTGCAAACCCTAACTTTTGGAATATAAAATTTCCTAATGATTCTTCTTGGAAAATTATGAAGGTGATACTTTAGAGATATGGGACAAGGAATGGGGAAGCATATTAAAGTGAATGGGCAAAACACAAATGTGTGGCTGGACAATTGGCACCCAATGGGCCCTTTGTATAAGTAAGTTGTTTTGGGGAAACGTGTTATTCAACTTGGGCACATCTCTGACAGCTAAGTTGAGCTCTATAATTTCCAATTTTAAATGGTAGGTAGAAGTGACAAGACCTAGGAATGGTATCACTCAGATAATTCAAACAAACACTCATAGCAGTTTTTAACCAAGCATTGACAGAGATGATCAACTGAATTGGATTCCCTCTCCCAATGGGCAATACTCTGCTAAAGCTACTACATGGAATGCTATGACACAAAGTGATGGAAATTTGGATCCCATAGTGTGGTTCCATAGACATCTTTTCTTTGAAGGTTCTCTCTCTAAAATCATTTGGAGCAACATTCAGGGATGGGCATGGTTCAAAGAAGACCTGGGAGTTGAGTTTCTGAGCTTACTGGGCTATAGAATTCTGTCATGGCGATTGCTTCATAACTAATTTGTACAAACTTCCACTTGCAGCTCTCTATACCAGGTGTGATTGGAGAGAAATGCCAGGGTCTTTGAGAGAAATACCAAGGATATGACAGGGGTGATCCTAGCGATGGAAGAAAATGTTAGGTTTAGCTCTTGGAAGAACATTCCTAAATCACTGGAGAATGAAGGGCTGTGCAGAAATTGGAAAACTTCTCCTAGAATCTTAGGTAGAAAATTTCCTGGAATGTACAGAATAAGTCTGTTGTTTGTTTGGTTTGCTCTGTTGGTAGATCTTAGCTATGGCCTGTTGTTGTTTTGGGAGGTTTTCCCTGTGTTTGAACGTGCTGTTGTTGGTTGGTTATAAGATGCAATATTTACCACTAGAACAAAAACAACGCATAGTTAATTATACGGAAGAACTGTTCACATACAAGAATGCCAAAACCAATCCTTCTCGTTGCATAAAACAACCTAAACCATTAACAACAATTCTACGTCCATGCCAACCGTCGCAAGTCCTTGACAATGATTTTAAGCCATGAAACTATTCAAGCAAACTCTATACAGAAGTCGTGTTCAGTCCCACACTTCATTTAGGAAAAAGGATGAATAACACAGAGAAATCACAAGTAATAAGAGTTCACTGAATAGATCTACAGACCTCAGGATCTTCTTGAAGTTCTGCTACATCGATTACTGGTGGGGGTTTTCCTAGGTCACAGAGCTCATTGTATATAGAGACCAATTCTGCCAACCCTAGCTCGAGAAAGGATGGGGGCACAACCTTGTCAAAAGATGGCTGCCAAAATGCAACAGTTTAAACACAAATCAGAGAAGCTATGAGACTAATATAGAAAAAGAACAGGGTGTGCTATCATTCAGCCCATCAAGTTACAATCACCGAAGCTCCACTTAATTCACAGAGAATTGGGTGCATTACTGTAACGTGTTGCATTTTGAAAAATATAATTGAAAGATATCAAACAAATACATATTTACAGCTTTCAGAAGTTAGTAAATGTATTTAAGAGCCTCAGCATGCAAGATAAGTGGCGAGAAGCTGTTATAGAAATAACTTACCAATATCTGAAGCGGGTTTCTTATTAATATGAAGTGCTTTCCTTTTTTTATCAACTCATCCGACAAACCAGGCACCCGTTGTTTTGATATATGCTGTAAAGAGTAACAATATGAAGAAACTTGTAATTTCACACTTAATCAGTGCCTCCATTAAAGATTAGCATACTGAGATGAGTACACCTATTCTGGATGCAACAAGTTACATAAAAGTTTGGGAATATTTGTGGCATGGTAAGAGAAGAGAAAGGAAAGCAAAGCAATGAGGAAAACTGTTTCTCGTCGTGCTTTCCTTCCTACTTAAGAAAATAAAATATGCTTGTTTGCCTTTGTCATCTTCTCTGTGCAAGAATAGAGAAAAAAGAGAATCAATCTCCAAGAAAGGTTCAAGTGTACTTTCCTCATATTTTCTTTTAAAAAATGCTACGATTTCCTTGTATTTTCTTTCCTTCTTCCGTCAGCAAATCCATGAATGTAAAGCAGAATATGTAGTGGTATCCAAGGATGGGCAATCATGAACAATTCTACACTTCAATCTTAAGAGTAATAATAAAGAAGCTTGATATTACCTTACAGAAGCGATATTTCTTTACTCCTGGACCAAAAATAACATCTTTCACAACCTTATTCCCATCGGGTTCCTAGAATTCACAAAATCAACTTCCAAAAATAAAATAAGTTTTTGAAAACGAGAAAACAACAGTAGAAAACTAGAAATAAATACAAAAGAATAACAGTGTATGGAAACAATTTTTTTGAAAGCAACAGGATAGAGTATATGCTGGTAGGTCCCATACTGCTGGTCAGACAAGGCCAACAGGTAAAACCAAACGCTGCTAAACCTTGCAGTAGTTCTTCCTATCAATTGTGGTGAA
This sequence comes from Vaccinium myrtillus, assembly GCA_016920895.1. Lineage (NCBI taxonomy): Eukaryota > Viridiplantae > Streptophyta > Magnoliopsida > Ericales > Ericaceae > Vaccinium > Vaccinium myrtillus. The sequence goes on along the minus strand of CM029278.1, from coordinate 20,986,866 downwards.
AAAACTTATGGCTTCATACTAGTCAGTTGGCTCAGTAAGTGAATTACCTTCCCCATTAATGAAAATTCATTTGTTTAGAATTGCACAGTTAGCAACACAATTTCCTAGGGGGAAAATTTGAGTAAATCAGAAGGCATAATATCTAGATCCTATTTTGTTATTACATGTAATGAAATTCTTTCAGGAAAAGTAACCAATAAAAAGGCACTCTGCTTTTTTGAGATAGTTCAAAAACCCTTAACTAAAGCTACTTTAGCCGTTCTCTTCTCTCAACATATGTTCCGGGAGAAAACAAATCATAGTATCACTGCAGTTGGACTGAGAAAAATGCAATCAAGCGAAAAAAATAATTGAGAAGGTCGATATAGAGACAGTGATGATTCATCTACCCACCATTTTTGACAGAAGTTCGTCTCTGTAGGGCCTTTCAACACCTGTTACTCGGAGGAAGTTCGCATACAAGGGTTCATCAAGTACTTCTATATCATCCCTCTGCAGAAACCACCCCAAATACGAGGAAAAAAATGATACATCAAGAAACAAAGCAGTACAGATTCACCACAATATAAATGTAATCTTTGGTTAGTTTCCTCCACTAGAAAACTCAGCAAACCGAAGAAGTTATCTCCTCTCCAGCGCCAAATATAACTATTATAATGAAGCACTCTCAATGAAATTGCAAAAAAAAAAAATCATAAAGAATACCAAACTCACACTCACCCATTTATTCAATGCGATTAGCAACAAACATTCTTTTCATGATTTTTCATACCATACCTATCAGGAATAGAACTTCAGGAGCTTTGCAAAGAAAAAGAGAAGTTATCATCTAAAAAATTATGTTTCCATACATAGAGCATTATGAAGAAGAAGTATAAAGAATTCTATATTTTTGGAGGCATACTCATAAAGTACAAAGAGGATAAAAGAATGTTAAAACTTAGGTGGGCATTTCATATGTACTATAAAAAATTTTACAATCCCCCACCCCCCGCGTCCAACTTTGAATATACTGCTTCAAAGAAAATGAGGATTTTCAGTCAACTCTTCTACTCTTCCACCTACAATACATACTTTAAATTCAGACCACATTTTGAACACTAAATCATTTTGTGCTTCTAAAGAAAGTTACAAAGCCCAGAAATATAGTTCTCAGAACTTCGCAGTTGAAACCTATAAAGCACAGACTCAACAGGATATGCGAGCATATATTACTACTCTTATAACTTAATAGATTATCTTTGGACATGTTACAGACAAAACTTGTACACACGTGCCTTGTGTCAAGGTCATTTCAGCAAGTGATAGATGAACGCATTGGACCGACCCTTTTTTTTTTGGTTGGAGTATAGTCTGCATGTTTTGGTGGATATCTATTCAAAAAAAATTATAAAAATTTCAACCATAATTAAAAAGTGAATTCATTTTGAGCACACTAAATTATGGTGAACACAACCATGCAATAATTTTACACTCCATGTTGCTGAATAATATGATAGCAACATGACTAGACATTAATTCTTCAATATTGTTCGATGTAAACTCGAATGACTGGATTTAATCTTGAAAAATCATCGTACCAAAGTTTCTTTCATAGTTCGGCCCCATTCGATTCTCTTCCAGGCCCCGCCACTGGATAAATGCTTATCACACATGCATAACTGATTTCTACATGCCTCAGTTTATTGATGAGCTTTTTAAGTCGCTATTCTTTGCTGCATTATTATTTCAGCGTCTAGTATTCTTCTTTATTGATTTTAGTTATTGCAGAACAGGCCTCTGTTTTTTATTTCTCAACTTATCTACAGTCTACACTACTGTGTTTATTTTTCTCTTTATCCCTTCTCATTCCTCTAACTACTTCAATTAGTATTTGATTCTCTGAGATTTTCACGACACCCCAGCATTTGCTCAGCACATCTTTCCATAGTAATTGAAAACACTCAAAATATGTCTTCTAGTACATATCCACGTATGTTGTATCCTTTTTACTATCACCTTGTCTGTAACAAGGTCGTGTCTGCGCCTCATGACCTTGACCGTGTCCGTGCTTCTTAGGTTGAGACTGTAAGACCGTAAGTCGTGGCAAAAAAAAAAAAACTCTGAATACAAAAGAATATAAAAGTGATGATTGCGGAAAGAGTTAATCCCTCTTCGGTTTAACATCAGCGAGTAGTATATTATGATACAAAGGATCCACCAAGATCCCACCCTTCATCATAAAATTCCCAACACATAAGCATAATCATAGAAGCAGGTTGCTCTTCCAAAAAAAGAGAATTATAACACTTCAGAATTTGATTCCTCGACAAATTACATAATCGGATGTGCAGCAGAACTTCTGAAAGAACTAAAGAAATCAAATCATTCACATGTTGTGGAAAATAAATTTCTCTGCGGTGGCCTCTCTTAAAATATATGAATTCCCACATGTACTGCTTAGAGTATAAAATAGCTAATTCAATTTGGCATTGTCACAGCCCCTGATTTGTTTCTTAACTTTCACAACCAAACACAAAATAGTTTCAGAAATTCAAAAACTATTTGCTAAGCAACTGGATAATAAACAAGCACAAACACAAAAGACACATCTAGAGGCGGCTCTACTATCAAATGAAGGAACCCTCTGGCTTCGAAAAATGTACTAAATTTTTGCAGTTTATATATAATTTTATTTGTCTTTAATATTTTTAGCGCTGGATCATTAGTACAAAGTAAAAAACATGAAAATTCACTTATGGAAGCTTTATTTTATACAGAATAACGTACTATCACCCAAAAAAAAAAATATGCTTTTTTCACCGCTCAACTAAAATCTTGGAGCCGCCCCTGGGACAAATGCTGCAATATAATCCATTTGCTTGCTTTTACAGTGTGAGAGTAGTACAAGCTCATCTTATTTATTTATTTTTTTGGGTAATAAAGAGTGTCCGATGAACCAGATTAATCTCGTCAGCCCCTCTCTGACAGTCTTTTCACGCGTTTGCATGGATAAGGTGGTCCAAGGACGAATAGCGGCGCAGTTCAAAAAAAAAAAGGACAAATCGTTGCAGAGGCAAGTCGATTATAAGTGGATTAATCACTGCGACAACCTTGGGTTAGTACAAGCTCATCTTACTACAACAGCCAAAAGCAGTAGCAAATTAATTGACTAAACATCTGAACTCAATCACCATCAAACATTGATTCAGATTGCATAGATAGGTATGATACCTGAGCAAAAGAGTACATAACACTGGTACTGAGAGATCTTGGAGCAGACCACGAGTGAATCACCTCTACATCCGATTCCTGTTTCGCTTCCATTTCACCCTTCCTCCCCTCAAGTTTCGATTCGAGACGTCAATCGACCTTTTGATTGCAAGACATGTATGTCTTTGACTGTTTATGGTGGTATATATGTGGAGGTGTGGAAAAAATTTTGGGTACTTAATGGATACCGAGTAGCATGTTGAGCACGATCTCGGCCGTCCAAAAGTGATTTAGACGGCTGAGATTGATTTCCTCTCTCTCCTCTCATCCGACCACTCTCTCTCCTCTTTATTCCTTCCCTCTTATAAACCGTTAATCGCATTTTGGACGGCTGAGATTCCGAACAGATATCACGTGGACAATACAAACCCGCACTGAATAATTTCTCGGGGGTGTGAGTGTAGAGTGGAGTATAAATATAGAGAAACACGGATTTCGGCGATGCTGATGATGACATTTCCGTTTAAAAGGGGATCTCGTGTAATAATGGGCATTTGGGTCCCGCAGTGACACCGAGTTATAAATTCCGTAGTTATCTCAATTCTGAGCTCTTTCAAATCTTCATTTGGGATCTAAATCGTTCATTTTTTCATAAATGCTAAGCACATCATAGGTATAAAAAATTATGATCATCGGAGATTGGAAGACACACAATTGAAACAAATTTGTTTTATAGTTTATTTTCTCACTGATATTGGTCATTGATTTTTGTAAAATAAATGGTGTTCGACCATATGGCTACCAGTATTCAATTAATTTGATTTTTTACACGAATGATCTACTCAACATTGCCGATAAATTGAACAGTTCTGATCACAAATACGAATTATAGAGAGCCTACAATTGAAGTCTCCATAGGGGTGTAGTGACTTATGTCATTCTAGAATCCTAAATCCTATAATCTGTATTTGGGGGCAGAATTGTTTAATTTGTCAAGAATGCTGAGTAGATCATTCATGTAAGGGTCATACTAACGGGTGCCATAGTGCACCTGTTAACGGTACAAAAAGTACACTTTTGTGGGTCTCACTTGTACAAAATAGTACACTTTAAAAGTACATTTGTACTTTAAAGTACACTTATAGATGTATTTTAAAGTAAAAGTGTACTTTTAAATTGTATTTTTGTACTTTTAATAGGTGCAGTATGACACCCGTTAGCATTTCCCTTCATGTAAAACAATTAAATTAATTGGATATTGGTAACCATATGGTTGGATACCATTTATTTTACGAAAATGGATGGCCAATATTAGTGAGAGAATAACCTATAAGACAAATTTGTCTCAATTATATGTCTTCCAATCTCCGATGATCATAATTTTTTTGTATCCATAATGTGTTCAACATTCTTGAAAAAAAAGAACGATTAAGATCACAAAGAAATATTTTAAAGAGTCCACAATTGAGGTCACTACAAAAAAAGAAAGAAGAAACAACATTAAATTTTGGCAATAAAAAGACATGAATTTAATCCAAAAAATGTCCATTTTTTGGATTTTTTTCCTTTAATGAACTTTTCAAAGATTTTGATTATAGTTTTTACATGTTACAATCGCGTTTAGATTAACCAATAATTCATGATAATTTATGTAAAAATTACAACAGCGAAAAAATAGAATAAAAATAAAAAATAATTCAAAAGAATTACTAAGCAAAACATCCCAAATGTTAGTGATTTAGGGCATCCACAGTGGACTCCCTAAAAATTGCTCCTAAGTTGTATCCTAAGGTGTACACATAAACATAATTGGGGTCCAATTTTCACTCCTAGAGCTGTTAAATTTGGAGAGGATGTGTGCACTCAATGGACTAGCAATAGCGTGCTCTATTTTGTGGGAAAAAAAAATTAGGAGCAACTTTTTCAAAGATTTCATATTAAAAAATAATTTAAAGACTTTGGTCCCACTTAGAGTTAGCTAGAATGCTACCTAAATTTAACTATTGTGTTAGGAGCCAAACTTAGGAGCCACCCTTAGGAGTTTGTATGGGGAGCCCATTGCAGGCAGTACTTGAGCACATGGCTAGATAAATGTTAGGAGCCTCACTTAGGAGTCATTTAGAGAGCCCATTGTGGATACTCCTATATAAATTACCTATTTTTTCTTATCACCGGATCAAAGCAATAAAAAAAAATCAAGAGTTTCGCTGCGATTGGATGAATGAAGAGGTATTAAATATAATGCCGAATTTGACACAATTTCTATTATTAACTTAACAAAACATTTGCCTAATCAGTGTTGTGCTCATTTGTTGTCAGATTTTGTCCAGATACTCTGTTGAATCCCGTTGAAAAACGCATTCGAAAGAGGAAAAATTAAGATCCAGAACTCTCTTTTGTTTGGTATTAAAATGGGTGTCTAAAGAAAATAAATTTTCTGTTTCTAGATACTTTCCTGATTATTATCCGATAACCGTGTGTGTCAAATTTACCCTTGCTCAAGTAATCTAATTTGCAAGTGGTGGCTAGCTCATGTGGTAAAGTTCTTGTATGTCTTACATTGCATCCCGGATCGAGTCTCATTCCCCCTCCCCAATGTAATAGATTAAGAATGATGAATGACAAAAAAAAAAAAAGTAATCTAATTTGGAGCTAAATATCATTCTCGACAAAATGATTTTGGCAAGATTTATATATATACTAGGTACAATGCTACGTGCGTTGCACGAGTTCTATGCCCGTGTTTTTGTTGATGTGTTGTAATATGGTATTAGAGAAGTTGAGAAAAAATACAGGCGAAATGTGTAATTAGTGTATTAAATAAGCTACATGAGCATGTGCAATGTAATGGGCAGTTTATGAGCAAAAGATATGTATCATATATAAAACGATTTTGATAGTCTCAGACAGTTTTGCAAGTAGAGGTGTCAAACGGGCCGGGCCGGCACGGGCACGGCACGTCGGGAGGCGGCACGGCACGCCAGAGGCACGGTCAAATCCTGGCACGGCACGGAACGGCACGGTATAAGTTGGCACGCGGCACGGCACGGGCACGGAAATGAGCGGGCACGGCACGGGCACGACACGGGCTAAGGTGGCACGTGACACGGCACGACACGGTCTTCTACGGGCACGGCACCGGCACGGTAAGAAGTCAACGTGGCACGAGGCACGGTACGACACGGCACGGCACGAGCACGAGCACCGAAGTTGGCACGGCACGGCACGGAAGTAGGACGGACATGGCACGGCATGGCACGAGCACGGAAGTTGGCCTGGCACGGCACGGCACGAGCACAGAAGTTGGCCTAGCACGGCACGACACGGCGGCTCGGCACGGGCACGGCACAAGGCAAAAAAAAAATGTTAAATAATTTATTTGTATGTATTTTTTGATAATCACAAAAATAAAAAAGAATTATTTTTTGGTTGTGTAACTTGTGTTAGTGAACGGTTACTAGCAAGACCGTGTTATTATATACTAGGGAATGTCCATGCCTAAAGGCACGGCGTGACGTAATTTGACCTCAACCTAGTGATCTACCGATTTATGTTTACCCGAGCCAAAAGGCAAGAAGTAGATAAACTGTATGTGGAGTCAAAAACAAATTAGCTTTTCCCTTTACGAAAAATATTTTTTCAAACCAAATTTCCATAGTTCATTCATTAACACAAAAAGAAGTAACAAAGCATGACATCAAATAGTTTACCGATGATTAAAAAAAAACACGTATCAATGTAATTCGAGACTAAATATAAACAAACCACACTGTCTCTACCATCCACCCTTGCCCCATATAACCCAATTCCTCCTAATTTTTGAATTTTCAAATAAGCTTCAGATGGAAAGCAAATAGCAATTTCAAAAGTAAAGTTGAATTTAATAGCAACAATAAACACTTCACTTTGCTTGTCGCCCGCAATTGAGAAGACAAATTTCGCCAAGACTTCTCAACTAATTCAAAACCACTTAGTTGATACCACAATCCATTGCCAGCTATCAAAAAAATGGCACATAGGAAAAGAAAGCCAAAGAAAAAAGAGGAGCAAAAGAAGGCCCGAGAGTGTTCCCATATCATTCACACCTCGAAAAAATTAAAACCAAATCAAAACTTTGACAGCATATCCACAACCTTAGCCTCTCCTACAATTTCAGTCATAGAGCTTCAAAATAACATTAGACATTGAGTAATGGACATCAAGCTTTACTAACATTCTTGGTTCAATATCCAAATCACTTAGCAATGATATGGTAAATAGACAATATAACAAATTTACAATAGTTCCCTTGGATCCTACTTTAACATAAAGAAGGTGAATCATGTGATCTTGAAGGCTGAAACATCATAGCATAAATAAAATAAGCTAGAGGAATTAAACAACAAAGACAACATAAACCATATAAGACAAATAGGCAAAAGCAGAGAAAAGACCTAAATTGTTCATTTAGATTCATCCACTGGGATGACTCCATGGGACTAATCCTGATTTTACAGAAAACAAAAATAGAACCACTGTGGTTATGGGGACTGGATGACAGGATGAGAGAGTGCTTTAGTTGGTCATCACCAGATACATAACAACCTCCCCATCTCACATTCCTCCTCATGATAGCCAATACCGAACCTATTTCGGAGTTGATCATATATTCTAAAGCAGCTTTGTTTGAAGAGGTAGGCTCAGTGTCTTCTGGTTCTTCTTCAATAGCCTTTTGTAGACACCCCAATTTTAAACCAAGTGTTCCTTGATCATCGTCTCTCATCCGAGACATCCCTGTCTGTTGCTCGAAAATTGGCTAAGTATGGAAAATTAACTTTTTTGGGAAGTTTTGATTTGGCCAATAAAAAGTCTCGGTATTTGTTCCTTGAATTTTTCTAAGCACAATGATATAATCGGATGCTCTTTTCGAGTACGGGAAGATTATCTTTTGGCCCTTTTCTTCGGAGAAAAACGTGCCCGTTTTCAGTTTTGTACTAAAAGTGGAGGGATGAGATTTTGATTGGATTGAGATATCAAAATTCTGGCAATGCCATTGTTTCCGAAAGGGGGGGTACTTCCTTATTTTCATAAATAAATTAAAGTAAAGAAAACTCAAAATTATGATCTTTACTTAAGTTTGGTTTATGAAAATAAGTACCCCTGTGCATCCCCAATGATGAAAGAAGTGTTCAGTGGTACCTTGGAACAGCTTGGAATAGCCATTGTGAACTTTAGAAATTTTGGACAAGAATAGCCCTAGCCGTACGGTTCACTGCCCAAGCCGTACGGTTCACTATTCCATGATTAAACCGTGCGGTTCATTCATATAAGCCGTGCGGCTAACCCTTTCAGCCGTACGGTTTCACCCCAGAAAATATTCGTTTCCAGCAAGCAGAAGCATCTCATCATTTCTTGGCAGGAATTCGTACTCATTAATATTCCCTCTTCGGCTATATAAACACCCCTCCTCTCCCATCCTCAACACACAGAAAACACTCCCCATTCCGGCGACACGCTGACAAATTTCTCAGTCAGTTTCCCGTCCCCAAAAACCCATCCGAAACCTCTGTCGAAATCACCATATACTCATTACATCTCTATTCTCACTTCCAACCACCCATAACCCAACTAAGAACTCCCTTGTTCGAAGTCAGTATCCAAGAGGTTCAGAAGTTCTCAAAGCTGTTCGAAGTTCTTTTTCTTGAAAGGTATCAACCGTATTTCATAAAGCCGGTTTCAAAACCTCGGGCTTTGAGGGGACCTTCTCGAGCCGAGAGTGACTCCAGTAGTCATCTCTAGGCTTGGGAGGTTGAGTCTTGCGCAAAAAAAAAAAGAGAATCAGAATTTTAAAAACAACACTTGGTTTCTGGTTGAAGACCAAAGTCTTTAAAAAAAAAAAAAAAAGGGTTTCTCAAAAGTAAGCCGTACGGTTAGTTTAAATGAACCGTACGGTTGACTACGCGAGCCGTACGGTCGACCATGAAAGCCGTACGGTTAACCTTTGTGGCACAAACAAAATTTCCTGATTTCCCCTGTTTTCCTATATTCTGGTGCTCTGTTTTCTGATCCTCCGGCCGTTTAGTATTTACATTTCTCTCCTTTTACTTCTCTGTTATTACTGTTAAACCATGTTAGTTGATTTTATTCCCGTTATGATTTTATTATTATTTTTTATTATTCATCCGCTTATTCGTCAAAGTTTTCAATAAAAATGTTTTTCCCAAAAATCCCACAAAAATTTAGTAGAGACCGGGAATTTCCCGGGCGAGCGGGGTGCTTTTCAACAAAACCTTTCCCGTTCGTAACCTGGCTTCCGAATCCAAGAATCTTTTCGCAGATCAAATCTTTTCCAAAAACGGCACAAGAGTCATCTTTTTATTTTCCAAAACGGTTTCTCGGGTACCCAAAATCATTCTCTAAATAAATCCCGGGTGGCGACTCACATTTTTTTCTTTTCACTTTCTTAAAACGCCAAAAGGCATACCGAGCCATCGCGTGGATCCCACCGTCCACACCTTTATTCCAGGTTGTAGCTTTAGACGCCTCATGTTGAAACGTGCCAATAAAGGCTCAAATTCAATCCCTCGTAAGCAACATCTGTTTACCAAACTGGACCTTGGCAACCCATACACCCTTCACAGCCTACATTAATCCCCCAAAAAAAGTAATAAGACCATTGTGCACAAAGAACAATCCCATAAATGTGCAGAAATCAACATGATGGGGCGATTCAAACAATTTGGCATACAAATTTAACATAGCCTGATAATCTCATTACTTTCACAGGATCATAGCCTGATAATCTCACTACTCTAGCAAGTATTTCGCCCGATAACTAAATCAAGAGCCCAAGTAAAAATTCTAGACTTCTAGTAATTGCAGCACGCATTGAACACAGTATAAATCATTCGACACAATGAACCATTCTCACAAACAAACTACTATATCTCTCCCAAAAATTGTTTAACTAATTTCAGTAAATGAATTCGAAAAAAAACTAATGAAACCAAACCTGTCTAATTTAATTTGCAATTTTAATAGTAGTAACTGAACAATAAGAATCCATAATTACATACGATTTAGTTTCAACTCCACTTTTGGAAGTAGAAGACTTTCATAGGTCCAAGATCCTAACCAAGGTGGAGATTATCCCAACACAACCTGCAAATACACATATTGTTTCAATTCATACTCAATTCAAAATATTTTAAGGCTACCAATGCAAACAACCATCATATACACAATTAAAGCAAGAAAACTTTGGCTCGTGATACAATGATGTACAATTAGTCTCCTGATCGATTTTATTGCCGCATATGAATTTACCCAAAACTACACACTTATGAAATTACCCTGATTTACAATTAGTCTCCTGATCGATTTTATTGCCGCTTATGAATTTACCCCAAACAAGTTTAAAGCTGTTAATTTAGATTCATTAGAATACACACCTCAAATGAGGAACACCACCACTAAAAATAGGATACCCACTTCAAGAATAAATTAGTTTGCCCAATTTGATTCCAATATGCCAGTAAAGAGAGGGAAAAGAATTCCTTAAACGAGAGAGAGAGAGAGAGAGAGACCTGAGAACAGCACAGAGGCAACCCCAGATTCAGCCTGAAACTCTCTTATCAATTGGTAGGAACTTCTAAAACTGAAATTAGAACAGAACTTCGGAAACTAAAATCATAACTCGAAAACTATTTTGAGTTCCAGAAATTGTAAGGAGTAGAAGTCGTGGGAGGATTTCTTACCGAGAGGTTTCTTCTCACGCAGTAGCCACTGTGACCAAGGCTTCGAGAGATCTATAGGGTTGATCTGTAGGCTTCGAGAGATCACGTATGGAGAGAGAGAGAGAGTACCAGATTAGTGCCCTAATCGGCAGGAACTGCAGCTGATCGAGAGCCCCAACTTCGTGAGCGAGCAAGAAGCCCCAGTGGTGGTGGTCGTACATCAAGAGGGGGGCGGCACTGGTGGTGGAGGACCGGTGATTTGGGAGAGAGAGAGAGAGAGATATCGTTGGTGACTGGTGAGGACTGAGGAATGGAAGGGTAGAGAGAGAGAGAGAAACGACTGTAGAATGTAGAGGGAGGGGTCCAAATTTGCCGCTGATTTTGGGAATTTTTGGGGCCAAATTTTTGTCAAATTTTGAACTTTCAATTTTCAATTTTTGGTGCGGAAGAGGAGAGAATGAGCCGCCATTTTTAGGGTTATTTATACTATAATCCTAATCTAGTGCATGTGTCCCATCTATGCACCCAACGGGAAAAATTGTCATAAAATTGTACTACACGAGGGTTGTCAAATTATTTTTCTTTGAATCGGAACCGTCTACATTTTACGTGGGAGTGATTATATCCACTGTGCGACAAATCAAGTAAATTAATTATCATTAGGTACCTAATCGAATGAGACAAAATTTGGGTTTACAATAAATCAACGTCCCGATGAAAAGGCTTTGAATACCCGATAGACTTCAAATTTGGCGAGAGGGATTAAAACAACAATATAAACAATGTGAACGGTTTGGATCATCATAATTATGCTGATATTGCATGGCTATCATATATTATCCTATAGCATAATAGCTTAGTTCATAACCAAGTTAGTTCGATGTAAGTGATTAAAAGGCAGGTACAAACTCGATTTCTCGGATGTTCGATCTAAACCGTTACGATTTCATATTTTATAAATTCTATCATTTCCCCCGAAAAACGGTGACAATCAAATGTCGGCAACCACCTGATCGGATCACATTCAGTGCATTTAAGAGCAATAATGACCTATAATGCATGACTCGACGACCATTAGAGTAGTTTTTTTTCGAATCGGAACCGTCTAGGTTGTAAGTGGGAGTGATTATATCCTCCATACAAAAAATGAAGTGATTTAACTATTGTTACGTACTTGATCGAAGGAGACAAACTATCGGTTGATAATAAATCAACGTCCTCGATGAAAGGGCTTTCAATACCCGATGGACTTCAAATTTGGCGAGGGTAATTAAAATAGCAAGACAAACAAAGTGAACGGTGTGGATCGTCATAATTGTGTTGCGATTGTGTGGCTAGCGCATAATACAATCAAAATTTTATGCATAACAATATAATATATTAATATATTATGTAATTAGAAAAATTCAATTTTGACCTATCAATTAAAAAATAAAAAATTTCATTTTAATTATTCAAAAATTTCTTTTTTATTTTTTCCTCATTATCAAATAAAATTTAATTTATTTATAAAAATGTTTTTCAAAATTTATATTTTTGTTATCAAAATATAATTTTTATTTCCCCCCTAAGTTTTTTCATTTATGTTATTCATAAATTCAATTTTAATTTCCCTCATTTTTTCCCCTTATTATGGCATTTGGAAACTCAATTTCAACCCATAAAAATATATTTTTGATTTATTGCCCATACTCTGTTCATGAGGTGGCAGGTTCAAACCTTGCCAGCCTCCCCTCTTCCCCCTTAGGTTAGAGTAGTATAGGGATTTCTTATGTTAAAAAAATATATATATATTGTGTATTTATTTATTTATGGGAAGTTCATTTATTTAATTAAAATTTATTCAAAAAATTTATTTTATTTTCCCTCATTTTTTTTCTTATTATGGCAAGTCTATTTATTAAATTCTAATTATTATTCAAAAATTTATTTTTATTTTCCCTCATTTTTTTTTCTTATTATGGCAAGTCCATTTATTAAATTCTAATTATTATTCAAAAAATTATTTTTATTTGTCCTCATTTTTTCCCCTTATTATGGCAAGTCAAAATTCAACTTCTCTCTCTCTCTCTCTCTCTCTCTCTCTCCGTGATATATTATGTAATTACAAAAATTTAATTAAATAAATGATGCCTTCAAATTTCAGACAAACATCTTAATATTTTTTTTTGTCTGATGCCTTCATTTTGTTTATTTTTTCCCTTTCTTTTGATTGGATGGGTTGAAGTCTTTGAGTGTATGCAACGTGTAAGGGGTTTAAAAAGGCCATTAGCTTAGTGCAGTTCATTTTTTCAAGAATCAACGTCTCTTTGACTGGCTTCCTAGAGCTGGTTACTCTTCAATTTTTAACTTTTAAGGCTTAGTCGATTTAATAGATTTTGTGTTTTAAGTCGAGTTCATTGTTGGGCGTGGTCAAAAGTTTATTCTTAAGGTGCACAATAGTACTGAGTTATTTAATGTGATAAATAGTAGTAAATATCAAAACGACAATTTATTAAGTTGAGGTCAAATTATGTCGCACTGTGCCTTTAGGCACGGGCAATCCCTAGTAACACGATAAGAAGGCACGGCGTCGGCACGACACGACTAAAAAAAGGCGCGACACGACAAAAAGGCACGACACGACACGGCACGACACGATAAAAAAAGGAACGGCACGGCACAACACGAGTAAGTCAACGGCACGGCACGACACGACACGATTAACTAATCGGGCACGGCACGACACGACACGTAGAACACCATGGCGCGGCACGCCATGGCACGACACGACATGGCACGCACGGCAAGGCACGACACGACAAAAAAGGCACGGCACGACACAATAAAAAAAGGAACGGCACGACACAACACGAGTAAGTCAACGGCACGGCACGACACGACACGATTAACTAATCGGGCACGGCACGACACGACACGACTTCAAAAAAGCACGGCACGGCACGATGAAGTAATTTGGCACGACACGGCACGGCACGTGGCAAGGTTGGCACGGCACGCCATGACACGATGAAGTAAATAGGCACGGCTTGGCACGACACGAAGCACGGCACGGCACGGAAGTTAAATGGCACGGCACGGCACGGCACGGCACGGCACGCACGTTTGACACCCCTATTTGCAAGCATCGATTTATGAGATGATGCCTAATATATTTACATTTAAAGTAGGTTGCATGCTAGCAAAGTTTTGTAGGAAAGAGAATATTTACAAACCAGCTGAAAGAAAGGAGGGTATTTTTGAGTCTTAGCCTTTACAGTGTGCAACAAATATTTTTCAATTTACAAACATATCTAGCAAACAATATCTAAGTAATCTAAAATACAGCATACCTGTAACGCCCCCAAGATTTGGGCACGTTAAATAATATTACAGACCATAATAAAGTTTAATCCTTAAACTTTAATACAAATAACAAGGTCTTCAAACACTATATAAATAATAACCGGGGTGGTTCTAGGTCTTCGTCTATCCCTGCGCCGGGTCATTCCCCACTCCGGCAGCACCTCCAGTTCCATAGGACTGGTCTCCACAGTACTGTTCCTGTCCATCTAGATAATCTGACAAAATACGTCCGAGTCGCACAGGCAACATCATGGTATTATGCCAGGGTTACACAAAATGCAACACCGTGAGCAAAGCCCAGTAGTTCACTACGCTAACCGTCTAAGTAACAATTCTAGAACAATAAGTTCATAAACAGTATATAAAACTTGTGAACAGTAAACCATGCAATATATCATGCGTGTCAATGCGGATCAGAGTAAACATTCGCAAATAACGATATCTCATAACAGTGTCTCGAACTGTGTCACGTGTCATTTCTCAAAATAATCTCTCGTTCAGTTTCTCAACTTAACTCATTTATCAAACCGTTTTCCCAAAAATCAATCAATTTCTCATATCGGTGCCTCTCTCGGCAATCTTATTCAAATTTCAATATATCCCATCACTCCGAAAGTTATTGGTCCGTTTACGCCTCCTTTCAGCTGACGGATACCAATCTTTCCGCTCGAGGTTCCGGTTATCGTGCATCACCGAACTTAAACAGCATGTTTGCACGGTCCGACCACCCCGCGACTCACACGACACAGTCCCGGCCGTCTTGCATCACCGAACTTAACAGCCTGTTTGCAAGTCCGTTCACCGTGTGTTGTGCATGCTTAGCCCAACGTCCTAGTTCTCTCCGCGAACTGGAGGTGGCGCTTTCGCTGCACTACCGCAATCAATACCATTCCTCCAAATTCTCTCCGCGAATTTGAGGTGGCAACAAATCATCTCATCTCATCTCATTTCATTTCCCGAAAATCTCATTTCATTTCACAAAAATTTCATTTTCATTTCAAAACTCATTTTCATTCTCATCCCTATTTTCTCATAAACAGTTATTCAATTTTCGCGTCCGGTGACATAACGTATCGCGTACGTGCTCAGTGCCACATGCACAAAATCATGCTCATGCAATAATCCATAATTTCCTCTAAATTCATATCTCATCAAAATACACATTTCTCACATAAAATCATACAATTAAAATATTCCATCTCTCTAAAATATATTGTTTCCTTTAGAAACTTTTCCTCATAAAATCATACTCAATACACTAACTTTCCCAAAAATAATATTTCCAATCTCACAAATAAAATATATTTCTCAACCAAAAAATCCCATTTCTTTCTTGTCCTTTTTCAAAGCTATTTTATTTCTCTCAAAGAAATAAAACTAAACAACTTGCTCTTTCACAAACTCTTTTTCTAGAAAATCCCTTGTCATAAATTAACTCTACTAATTTATGAACTCTCCAAAAATCATTTCATCTCTCTAAAAATACACTCTTCATATTTCTAGAAAAACTCTTTCTTTAAATAAACTCCAATAAAACATATTTTTCCTCTATCTAGAAAAATCATAACTTTCTTTCTAGAAAATTTAATCAAATAAACTCTCAACATTTTGGTAAAATCTTTCTAGAAATCAATCATGAAAATCCTCTTTTCATATTTAATAAATCAAACTCCATACTTTCTCACCAAAAATAATAGCAACTCTTTCAAATAAATACTTCATTTATTTAAGAGCAATATTTCAAACAAACAACTCATAAGTTAATCAACCAAGATTAACTAATTTTCTCAAGAATAATAACATAATCATACTAGAACTTTGTCTAGTGAAAAACAAAACACATCTTCTAATTAACTTCTAATCTCTTCTAATCACCTTCTAATTACTTCTAATCTTACTAATCCACTTCTAATTTCATGAAGAACTATACTAATTAGAACTAAATAATCAATCTTGTTAATCTTTGCACAAGAAAATCCACTTTCTAAACTACTAAGAAACATGCTTAGTAATTAACACATGCATAAATTAACTTAATAAACTCTAAAATCATGCTTAGAAAACTAATAAGAACAACTTAATAGAACTAAAATTAACTAATTAGATGAGTAGTTTAATAAACTACCTTAGTTTCCCGGGTGTTAACCGGAAGCCGATTACCAATCCTTTGGAGAAGACAACCCTTAAACTACCTAGCTAACTCACTAATTAGCTTAGTTAGTAGCTAACTAGAACTAAAATATGGTGGCTAAAAGGTGGTTAAAGTAGTTGGTTTGTGGGGAAAATAGGAGACAAACAAATATGGAAGGTTCAAAGTGGTCCAAATGAACACAAAAGGTGGCTATTTATAGACCAATGGGAGACCTCTCTTCCTCTCTCAAAATTTTCGGTGCATGCACACTATGAGGGCCAAAAGTTTCAAGTGTGGGGGAGTAAATGGTGCATTAATCTTGCACATGGCAAGTACCAAGGTGGCAAGTCTAGGTCTAGGTAAGAATCTAGGCTAGGAATCTAGGTCCTATGGGTCTAGATGCTTGCTAGGTGTACCAAATGGGGTAAATACAATGTAGCTAATGGTGGGGGAAAAATAATGCCTCCCGCTGTGTAGGTTTTTGCATGGTCACCTTTGTTACGGGGCGTTTTTAGGAGCCAAAATCACCCAATATGCAATAAATGGATAGGAGTAGCCCTTAAATAGCTATGGCTAGGGGGAATATTCTCTCCTTGATTTAGGGAAGCTTGTCCCTAGGTTACTTGGAAGCCAAGACCTAGTTTGGTTAGGCTAGGTTGGGTAGTTTGTGCTCAAATGCATGTATTGTGTGAGTATGCGTAGGTTACTCCAAAAATAGCAAGGCTTAATCTAACTAGTTTTGGGTACAAAACCTAGGCTTAGGAAACTTCCCTCAATTGCCCATTACTTGAGCAAGTGAACTTGCATTAAAATCATGCATGTGCAAGTGTACCAATTCATGCACACACACACCACTCTCTCTCTCTCTCTCTACCGAACTCTCTCTCTCTCTCTCTCTCTCTCTCTCTCTCTCTCTCCCCAAGGCTCTCTCTCTCTCTCTCTCTCTCTCTCTAACTTTGGTCAAAAGAACAAGTTCCAATGGTGAGGGAATGACCACACAATGACGTACTATGGTGGTTGAGTGAAGTAATGGTGGTAGCTGGGTAGGTTTCGGGTATTAAGTTCGGTCCCTGGGTACTACGGTAGTGTAACAGATGTGTTACTCGGTCTCGTACGCGCATAAACATGGCTAGAATTCTATTTATTCGATTTAAAAGAATAAAATAATATTTTAATAGAAAAATAATCCAATAAGCCGAAAATTAAAAATAACTAATTAAATTATTAAGCGAAATTTTTATTTACGAAAAACCGGGTCGTTACAATACCTGCAATGCTGGTTCGCACAAATGAATAGTAGATCACTGATTCGATCCACCTATTGAAGTCACTCTTTCGAGCCCATTCATTAATGACGCCAAGCGGATATTGCTCACCATAAATGCGCACAAAGTTATAGTCCCGCCTATAGACAAGGTCCCCTATTCCTTGATTGACTGACCTACCAACATTCTCTCTTGCTCCTCCACGAGCAATTAAATAGTAGAAACCTCCATGCTGAGTTAAATGGTGTGGGTGTTGTTCATATTCCAAGCGGACAAATGGACCTTGCAATGCCATTACGACAATGCCTACAAATTTTAACATATTTACCAGTATGAAAATTTATACAAATGAAGAAGGTATATATTTAAGCAAAGTCCATTAGTCATACCCACCCAATGCGAATTCAAGGTGTTCAATACTAACTATAATTATAAAGTAAATGATCTTATTGCATGATTTTACCATCTATGTTCTCAGACACTGTTTTACAAAATTGCAGATTATTTACTATTCTATATTTTTATCTAATTATTTGGGAGAACTATTCTATGTTATTATTAAATTATAATATGTTCCACTTATTTATACTTAATACATTTGTTTTCACTTATTTTTCTAAACTAAAGAATCATTAGTGAAGAATTTTATTTGGAAAACCTATTTTTTGTTCGACTTTCACTGATTGATTATAATAGCGAAGAACTAAAATTGTAACAAACGCATCTTATTATGTTTAACTAATAAGAAGAAGGCGTGGCAATCCAATAGAAGAAGGCGTGGCCTGGCCTACCTCTCTTGCACAACACGTGTGCACCAATCCAGCAACCCTCCTGGCCATGGAAATTAGGCACAAATGACATATAAATTACCAAAAAAACCTGCAACCATACAAAAGGACAGAACTGCCCATCCACCAGCGAGTAAATAACAACAAAACCAACAGGCCCAATCCGGAATTGAGGGGCAAAATCGACCAAATTGGCCAAATGACCAAACAACTTAAAATTGAAACCCCCTCTTATATAAGCCCTTCGGGTTTGGATATATATGAGTCTCGATCTAGTCCGGGATCCCTAAGTCCGGAACTCATAGTTCCGGGTCAAATTTTCATGATCTGAACCGTCCAATGTGTTCAAAAGGTGTTTTCCAAGGCCAACACGGGAAATCATAAAACAAAATATTGGGAAGGGCTTGATCCAAACAGTTTTTTGTAAAACTGTAAATATACAATTTTTGCGAAAAATTGCTTGGATCAAACCCTTCCCGGTATTTTTTTTTTGCAAATTTCCCGCATAGGCCTTGGAAAACATCTTTTGAACACATTGGACGGCTCGGATCATGCAAAAACATCTTTTAAAACCTTCAAAACACCCAAAAACCTTCAATCCGGGATCCTTGACTGGATCACCGGTGTATATATATATATACAAGAAGTTTCCTATGAGGGCTCCCTCACAAAAAAAAGTGCGGGAAAACAGTTGTGAGCCGTTGGATCGCGTGAAGGGCATAGGATCCAATGGCCCACAACTGTTTTCCCGCACTTTTTTTGTGAGGGAGCCCTCATAGGATATGTTCTGTATATATATATATATATATATAGTAACTATCTAGTTCGGGAATCCCGGATCCGGGACTCCACCTTCCCGATATTTTTTTGAAAATCCGAGCCGTCCAATATGTTCAAAAGGTGTTTCCAAGGGTCCACGCGAGAAATCTTCAAAAAAAAAAAAATACTAGGAAAGGCTTGATCCAAACAATTTTTCTCAAAAAACAATTTTTAAAAGCATCAAAACACCGAAAAACCCTCAATCTGAGATCCTTGATAGGATCTGTGGCGTATATATATATATATAGGACGCGGTTCTAATCCGGGATCCGGACCTCTAGACCTCCATGATCCGAGCATTTTTTTGACGATCCGAGCCGTCCAATGTGTTCAGAAGGTGTTTTCCGAGGTCCACGCGGGAAATCTTCAAAAAAAAATATCGGGAAGGGCTTAATCCAAGCAGTTTTTCGCAAAACTGTAAATATACAGTTTTTGCAAAAAACTGCTTGGATCAAGCCCTTCCCAGTATTTTTTTTTGAAGATTTCCCGCATGGACCTTGGAAAACACCTTTTGAACATATTGGACGACTCGGATTTTCCTAAAACAATTTGCAACATAAAAAAAACACCCCAAATGCTCTAATTGGGGGATCCCCCGGATTAGAACCCCACGGTATATATATATATATAGGGGCCGGATCTGCTCCATCTCAGCCATAGAGATGGAGGGTTGAGATTAAAAGTTAAAAAGGACCCCTTCTCACACATGTTAACCACGTTTTCTTTCCGATGATGACGTGATATTTTTTCTTGTTTTTCGATTCAGCAATCTATTACTAACAGAAAACCCTACAGATCCAGCAACATGTTAGCTTCAAATCAACAACACAAAACCAATTTCCTTGTCTCTCCCTCCTCCTTTGGATGAGTTGCCAGGACTCTAAACTAAAATTTTCTCTCATAACACACTTTAGCTCCAACCTAATTACTTTGTTGGGGGCAAAAAAATAAAAAGGAAAATGTTAGCTAATTGACCTAACTGTTAGTAACTAATTTGTGCCTTTAACTCCAGATGCCCTAAGTTATGTTGGCTTTGGCTATTTACCATGCATGTCAGAACCTACTTGTCCGAACGACCTGACTTAAATCAGAGTTGGGCTTCGACTCGGGCCTTTAAGTTAATTCTTTTGGGCCCGAAATTATTTTAACTATTTTATTTTTTTATTTAAAAATAAGTATAGCTTCCAAATTTATATTGATAAAGGATGCTTCCCTTCTTTGTGCCCTTTCGGTTTCAAACAATTGCCTTCAACCAGTCAAAGTCACCATGATATTTCATAGGTGACCCAAGCCTATACTCACCATGATATTTCACAGGTTTTTTTCCTCGCTTGAGCCCAGACGATTGTGTACATGGGTTGCTATGATATCACTTGTAGTGCCCCATGTAGATCACTAGCCGAGTAACTTGTTGAAGGCTAAAAACATAGCCCAAAAATGCTTAAAGTCAAATACTAAAAGTAGTTTACATAGTTCATCATATTCACAGGATTATCAATGTAGAATTTCGATCTGGGCAAGTATAATAACAAGAACCTCTGAGTAGTAAAGAAATCTTCAAGCGCCTAGAGATAGTGGAAGCATTCCACAAGAACATTGGCTACGCCATGGAAACATTTCCCAATGATTTTGAAATTGAAGGGGAAGATTTTATGCTTGCCCTATAAGATGAAGATGAGCCGAAAACACTTCAAGAATCTCCATTTCTTATGCTAAAGATAAGTGGATAAATGTAATGAATCATGAAAAAGAGAAGGGTGGTGTTAATGCCAAAACCGTTTTTGTTTGTGCAAAAAATATAGTGCTTAAAAACCTTGTACCACGTGCAAGGTACAAGCTTTTTGTGCACTACAGTTTTGGCACAAACAAAAATAGTTTTGGCATTATCATTTCCCAAAAGAGAATATGATAACCAATTAAAGATCTGGTGACCCTTCCACTTAAGGCTACACAAAAAATTCCGGCCCGGGAATGGCGCCAGGCGAGGGCGCAGCTATGCCCCGCAACTTTGATTTTGCCTTGCTGGTTCTTGTTTTTTTTTTCCTTGCTAGTTGTTTATTTCCTTATGAAATGTATTCCATGGATAAAATTGTAACCAGTCTGTGACTCACAAATTGGATTAGAACCGGATTGTAGGACTTTTGGTCCAGACACATTACATTCTCTAAAAACCGTGATTCGCAGATTAGGATCGGATTCATAGGAATCTTCCGATCCGGACCATGCATAGCCCTACTTCCACTAGGCGAATTGTAGATGAGAGGTACAATATCACGAAAGGCTATACTCACCAATAATAGTGAGGTTTGCGTCAATTTTCCTTCTCCTGGCCATTGTAACAAATATGAACTTCAAATCAAACTACGCAAATGAATGTTAAAAACAACATTTCTCGATAGGGAACTTCAAGAATAGACCATTGTAACAAATATGAACTTCAAATCAAACTGTGCAAATGAATGTTAAAACAACATTTCTCGATAGGGAACTTGAAGAATAGATCTATGTGGATTATGGTCTATTATGGTCTAAACAACCATCGAGGCAGTGGTATTTTAAATTTCATCAAGCCATTTCAACGAATGGGTATATGATGCTTGAAGAGGACCATTGTGTCTTAACGTTCCAAGGGAAGTTTTATCATTTTATCGTTGGAAGTTGATGATAAAAATGCCCAACTTGATATACCTTGAGTTAAGTTCAATTTAAAATCCACACATAAAGGACAACTTATGTACTCTGCTCGGCTTGTTTTTTCACAGCCTGCGTAGACAACTCCTTCCACTCCTGCTCCAGAAGTCACATCTCCATGTATTGTCTAGCGTCTAGGATACCGTGTTATATGTGCAAACTTAAAGGAACACCCAGTTTCAAAACATATGTCAAGTTAATTTCATAAATGCATAATAGTAAGCAGTCGTACACTTGATCGAGGGTAAGACTGCAGGTAAGGAAGCAAATTAAACGGAACAATTTTTTCAGTCACATCCTCAACACCGAGGTTTGCCTCATCTGCTAATGCAAGAAAGCGGTTAAACGTATCAACATTGCGTATGACAGAAGCAATAAATGCAAGGGGACCTTTCTTAGATGCATATTCAACATTCGGACTATCCTTAGGCATTGCTTTGTCTAGAGTATCAGAGTCACTGCTATTCTTAGCACCATTCTTCTGCGCACTACTCAGTTGAACGCCATTGGAGTTTCTATTGTAGAGATGTGAGAGCAATTTTCCACGGCTCAAAAGAAAGGCAAGAACTTTAACAAGATGTGGAAGGCACAGGGGATCATAAATTACATCTGCACCCAAACTGTCACAGGGAAAACAAGACAACTTAATAAGAAATAAGAAATACCTTATTCATGAAATTAACATTTTGTTCTCACTATTGTTTGAGAAAAGTCACCAACATTGGATATCACGTACGAGATGAACCTAAAATCAACATCGAGACAGGTGCTTTAAACAGAGCCAGCCATTCACACATCCGGAGTTTCATGCCTTGACAGTAATCATTATAACGAACTACATACTACCTTAACAACTTAATCTGCTAAGGTTCCAGCCGTGTAGGTTTATTCTTTCAATTTACCCTCAACTTTTAATTCTTTTGTAAAAGTTTCGGATTAGGTTCCACTCCTATGCCCTGAATATTTGCCATTTTGTTATTTGACACCCCTATCCATCAAGGATGGTGACAAGAAGTAAAATACTAACGTGTGTTACCATGTGAAGTATTTCATTTATTTTATTTACTTATCTTTTCCATTGAGGGTAGTTTAGTCCATTTGTATTATTAGGGTTTGTCCAAGGTTATTAGGCTGTTAGCCTATATAACCTTGTCATTACTCTTGTAATACTTAATCTTTTCATTATGCAATATAAATTATGTTCTTCCCCCTTTTGCAAGTTCCCTCCATCCCGAATTTCTTGTCCCTTTACGGGCATGTGTGCCAATTTTCAATTGCTTATATCTTTCAATCTATAATGTTTTTTTTTACAATTTTCAAAACTCTATATAATAGAACTCATCGAGAACTATCAAACGAAATCCACAATTGATATACTGTATATAGCATTGTACAATTGAAAATATAAATAATTTTTTGAGGTGCCGTGAATAGTGCAAGTGGATAAGAAATTTGGGATGGAGGGAGTATTATGGTATCAAAGGCCCAATGGGGATAGTTTGTTGCACCGCCGGCATCATGGGAATCAGCAGTAGATTCTCTCTCCTCTCTCCATTGATTGTTTCTTCACTTTAGCACTTCATTTCAAAGCAACACTATTCATCCGAGGCACTGTTCATGCAGTACTGTTTATTGAGTATTGTTCATCCGAGGTGGTGTTCATGCATTACTGTTCACACAGCACTCTCTTCTTCTTCTTTTGCTACTATTCTGCACTGCTTGGGACTGTTCTACTTTGTTCGAGGCTGCTTGTGGTACAGTTCGAGGCTGTTTGGGTTACTGTTTGCACTATAGCGTACTATTTCGGTCTATTGGTACTGTTTCTTGCTGTCCAAGCCTATTTGGTGAATGCGTTCTATGTTCCTCAATTGTCCTTAAGTCTCATTTCTATTAGTCAATTGTCTGATTCCGGGTTTGATGTCTTATTCTCCTCTTCTGGTTGTATTGTGCAGGATCGGGTGTCTAGGTAACGGATTGGGACTGGGTGTAGCTACGAAGCACCGACACCTCTTGGGGTCCCCGTATCGCAGTGTCCGGACACGGGAACACGCGGGACACGTGTCCGGACACGCCAGGTGGCATGGGACACAGCTGTTTTGAATTTTATGAGGGGGACACGGCTGGGGACATGGGAGGGGTCAAATTGAAAATGAAAATTTTTAGAACTTTCTGGGATAAATTTGAAATTAATCAAAACTTAAGGTAAAAAAGTGTAATTTGGTCAATGTATATATACATCCCTTATCCTCATCAGTCAACTAACTCTACTAGGGAACCCTAATCAAGCTGTTGCTACTGCTGGATGCACAATCGACCAAAAGTGGTTGATCAGGTATGTCTCTCCTCTCTCCCCTCTCTCAATCTGTCTCGTCTCTCTCTCTGTTGTCTCGTCTCTCGTCTGCTGACTCTGTTTTTTATTTTATTATTATATGACATCAGTACATCACTGATATGGTAGAACCCATATCAAGAAGTATGTTTGGGCATCAAATCTTTGTGTCCACTGATATGGTAGAACCCATTAAAATCAATCAGCCCTTTTTTTTTTTTTTATTTGTAGGATGAATTTGGGTTAACATTAGTACAGTAACTTTTTGTTTATTAATACCTTTCAATTTTTTTTGCCTATCAGTAAAATGTCTTCCTCAACGGGTGCTAGTAGCATAACCAGGGATGAGGAAAAGGGAGGAGTACTTTGGAAATTCGTAACTAAATTGGAAAGTTTACCCGGAAGAGGTGGGAATTACAAATGGAAGTGCCACTTTTGCGGTGTAGAAAAGAATGGGTCATACAAAAGGGTGAAAGGTCACTTGTTGAAAATGGTTGGTGAGGGAGTATTGGCTTGTAGGGTGGTAACAAGTAAAGATACTTTGAATTTTAAGAGATTGATGGAAGCGGAGAAAGAGAAATCATAACAATCCCAACCAAAGTCAATTCCATTGCCTCCTTCTAGTGCATCTCTTACAGGTAGCTCAAGTTTGAATCACACACTAGAAGGCTTGGGATCAAAAAGGAGGAGGGGAAACACAACTGAACATGATAATCCTGTCGTTAAATGCTTTAATGTTGGAGCACGAGATCAATTACATAGTGAGATTGCTCGAATGTTCTACATCGGCGGATTGCCTTTCAATTTGGCTAGAAATCCTCATTATGTTAGCTCATATACCTATACCGCGAATAATAGCATACCTGGTTATCTACCTCCGGGGTACAATTTGTTGAGAACCACATTGCTTCAAAAAGAAAGGGCGAACGTTGAACGGTTGTTAGAGCCTATTAAAGGCACATGGAAGGAGAAGGGCGTGACGATTGTAAGTGATGGTTGGAGTGATCCTCAACGAAGATCTTTAATTAACTTTATGGCGGTCACCGGAGGTTTACCTATGTTTCTTAAGGCCTATAATTGTGAGGGGGAAACAAAGGATAAACATTTCATTGCTACATTGATGAAGGAGGTTGTTATTGAGGTTGGGGCTAAGAATGTGGTGCAAATCCTCACCGATAATGCTCCAAATTGTAAGGCGGCGGGACAAATAATTGAAACGCAATGCTCCAAATTGTAAGGCGGCGGGACAAATAATTGTAAGGATATTGCGTTATCGGTGAGGATTTGCACCACATTCTTAGCCCCAACCTCAATAACAACCTCCTTCATCAATGTAGCAATGAAATGTTTATCCTTTGTTTCCCCCTCACAATTATAGGCCTTAAGAAACATAGGTAAACCTCCGGTGACCGCCATAAAGTTAATTAAAGATCTTCGTTAAGAATCACTCCAACCATCACTTACAATCGTCACGCCCTTCTCCTTCCATGTGCCTTTAATAGGCTCTAACAACCGTTCAACGTTCGCCCTTTCTTTTTGAAGCAATGTGGTTCTCAACAAATTGTACCCCGGAGGTAGATAACCAGGTATGCTATTATTCGCGGCATAGGTATATGAGCTAACATAATGAGGATTTCTAGCCAAATTGAAAGGCAATCCGCAAGTGTAAAACATTCGAGCAATCTCACCATGTAATTGATCTCGTGCTCCAACATTAAAGCATTTAACGACAGGATTATCATGTTCAATTACGTTTCCCCTCCTCCTTTTTGATCCCAAGCCTTCTAGTGTGTGATTCAAACTTGAGTTACCTGTAAGAGATGCACTAGAAGGAGGCAATGGAATTTGACTTTTGTTGGGATTGTTATGATTTCTCTTTCTCCGCTTCCATCAATCTCTTAAAATTCAAAGTATCTTTACTTGTTACCACCTTACAAGCCGATACCCCCTCACCAACCATTTTCAACAAGTGAGATTTCACCCTTGTGTATGACCCATTCTTTTCTACGCCGCAAAAGTGGCACTTCCATTTGTAATTCCCACCTCTTCCGGGTAAACTTTCCAATTTAGTTACGAATTTCCAAAGTACTCCCTCCCTTTTCCTCATCCCCGGCATTGGTTATGCTACTAGCACCCGTTGAGGAAGACATTTTACTGATGGGCAAAAAAATTTGAAAGGTATTAATAAACAAAAAGTTATTGTACTGATGTTAACCAAAATTCATCCTACCAATAATTAAAAAAAAAAAGGGCTGATTGATTTTAATGGGTTCTACCATATCAGTGGACACAAAGATTTGATGCCCAAACATACTTCTTGATATGGGTTCTACCTATAATAATAAAATAAATAAATAAAAAATAAAAAACAGAGTCAGCAGACGAGAGAGAGAGAGAGAGAGAGAGAGAGAGAGAGAGAGAGAGAGAGAGAGAGAGAGAGAGAGAGAGACATGCATGATCGACCACTTTTGGTCGATTGTGCATCCAGCAGTAGCAACAGCTTGATTAGGGTTCCCCAGTAGAGTTAGTCGACTAATGAGGATAAGGGTATATATACATTGACCAAATTACACTTTTTTACCTTAAGTTTCGATTAATTTCAAATTTACCCCAGAAAGTTTTAAAAGATTTCAATTTCAATTTGACCCATCCCGTGTCCCCATCCGTTTCCCCAGCCGTGTCCATCCCGTGTCCTCATCCGTTTCCCCAGTCGTGTCCCCATCCGTTTCCCCAGCCGTGTCCATCCCGTGTCCCCATCCGTTTCCCCAGCCGTGTCCCCCTCATAAAATTCAAAACAGCCGTGTCCCATGCCACGTGGCGTGTCCGGACACGTGCCCCGCCGTGTCCCCATGTCCGGACACCGCGATACGGGGACCCCGAGAGGTGTCGTTGCTTCGTAGCTCTTCCCCTATGTCTCTTTATTGTGACAATAAGAGTGCTATTTAGATTGCCCACAATTCGTTTTCCATGAGCGCACCAAGCATACTGAAATTGATTGTCACTTTGTTCGCCATCATCTTTAGTTGGGTACTATTGTTCTACCGTTCGTCTCCTCTTCACTTCAGTTGGCCCGACTTCTTCACCAAGACGCACATCACTGCTCAGTTTCATTTCATCTTTGACAAACTCTCGATGCTCTTTGGCCTTGCATCATTTATGTAAACTCTCGTTAAGGGTAGTTTAATTCCTTTTTATTATAAGGGTTTGTCTAAGGTTATTAGGGTAGCCTATATAACCCCGTCATTAGTCTTGTAATACTAAATCTTTTTATTCAATAGACATTATGTTCTTCACCCTTTTGCAAGTTATTAAATATAAACTGCCATTTTGGTCAGAATAGAACATAAATAAGTAGGAACAACATTAAAGCAAACTTCAAAAACAAAATAAATTAAGTGAAAAGTACTTGCACTTCGAAAACAAAATAAATAAAGTGAGAAGTACTTGCATTATATCAGGCATGAAGTCTTGAAGCTCACTGTCCATGGCAGATTCCCAAGGGAGATGAATACAATTTACCTGTAATTAGAAGCTCTAGTTAGCTTTGACATTGCATCTTCAAACTCCACGTACAAGGCTTTTGAACTTCTTTAAACAATTTTTAAGTTTCATGAAATGGATCCACATTTAAAGCAACTCAAACTTCGTCCAAACTTGGCGACTCTTACATAACTTCCCCTGAACTAAATTTAGACTCTTACACAGATATTCTTTTGAAATGGGTCATGAAATTGGAATAGAGGGGTGAACGCACTTTAACATCAACACAAATAAAACCTAGTGCACGAGAAAGAGGGTCTACAGCCTACAGGGGCATGGTAACATGTAATTTTGGCTTATTACTAAATAGACTAACTTCAAGTCTTAAATGGTTGGACTGTTTAACTTCATCCAAATTTCTTGTAGAAAACTCGCGCCCAACAACTGCAGATAATGTACACAACAATCTTACAAAATAAGTCATTACAACAAAGAACATACCATTTCCAGATCCTCGCTAGGTCTCTCTGAAGTACCTACTCTGGTGCTTAGCTGGTTTAACTCCAAATTGAGCTTCATGTTTTCTAAACTTGAAAGGTCGCCATCGCTTAGCATCACCTGAATAAAATGCATCGTTCTCACGGGTCACCACAAGAACACAATTCAGTTATCATGTTTCAACAAAATATAGGGGTCCCGTGACACTCAATGACAAGTTGCTGCAATGACTGGGTGCAATGTTTACAAAATATATTTTTAATAAAATAAACTACTCCAATTATAATAGAATTATATAAATTTACATCTAGGGAAAAAACATTTGAAACGTAATATTTCCCTAATTAAGTGAACATTTCCCTAATTATGTGAACGGGAAGAGACGGAATTGAAGTTAGATAAAAAAAAAAAAAAAAATTAGGCTCCATTCTCCTAAACTTTTTGCCTAGTGACTTTTTTTTCGGTATTCTTTACTTTTCGATATTTTTTGTTTAGCTTTTCGTCATTTTTTTTGGATTAATCATTCGTACCGACAAGAGGAATAAAAAATGTATAAAAATGTGGACAGAAGTTGAAAAAAGTTCATATAAGACGACACTTTCGACAAAAAAGAGCTGTTTGGTATTTTTCATCTTTAGTTAACTTTTTTTTTTTGCTTTTGGTTATAATTTTTTACTTTTAGACTCCTCTTCGAGACGGATGATTAATCCAAAAAATATAATGCGAATAAAAAAGAAATTCAGAAAAGACGAACGAAACACGGAAAAAAAAAAAGACAAAAAAAAAATTAGTGTGGGAGCAGTTAACTTCAAATTTTGTTCCAAGCGGTTCCGTTGACCTGCGTCCCGTTCATCCCGTTCATCTAGCACTGGTTCAACAGCCAGTTCCAAACGGTTCAATTAAAATAGGCTGGTTCTGCAAATATGCCAGTTTTTTGGTTCATCCGGAGATGGTTCAACCAGTCCAACCGACTGGTTTGGTCCGGTTTTCCAAACATCGACTTGGTGACAAAAATTATTCAGGTCTAAGGCTTCTACCAAGGCATCCTAGGGTACCTACGTCACAGCCCGTATTTTTAATCAATTATTCTCTATAAAAATAAAAAAAAACAACAAAGAGAGGATTTTTTTTTTTTACTGTAATAAAAAAAAGCGAAGAGAAAAAGACATTATGAGTTAGAATTTGAACGCATGGCTTAGACGTGGGTGACTAAGTAATTATCTTTTGGCAAGAACAGCCACCTAATGCCCAATTGACAAATCATGCTTCATGTGTCCAAATGATCTATATGAACCAACGGTAAATTCTTGTTCTCATTTGCCATTGCACCGAGAAGAAATAGAGAGAGAATTATAGTGGGAGAAAATTAGGAGAAAGAAGGTGAGCATGCATCCGGCTAAGGTGGAGATCAGTGGCCATAGATACTTTGTCCAATGGAGTATAGTTTTCACTAGGTCAAGCTTGATGGAGAGATATTCGTACGTAGAGACCGCGATTGCAATTTGAGGTACTGGGTAGTGTGTAATACGTTCCTCACTAAATCTCTTTGCAAAGAGTGTTCTTTGATTCTCTCATATTTGTGTTCTGTTGGTATCTAAGTTTATTGTTTCAGTTGTTGTCAAATCTTGTACCGTGACAAAGAGAAAATTTGGCTGGCTGAAAGCCATGGAACAAATTGGTACACCTGTAAACCCACCGGGTAGAAATGAGTAAGGAGATATGATTGATTTACTTGAGGGAAATCTAATGTAGTTTTTGTGAAGCGAAGTCCCACATCGCTTGGGTACCAAAGTTATATGAAATATATAAGCGTGAGGGCACCCTTACTTCATGAGCTAGCTTTTCGAGTTGAGTTCTACCCAAGACCGTGTAACATGGTATCAGAGCTGGGTACCCGGAGATGGGTAGGGTGCGTGTCTCTCGCCTGCACACGGCAGGTGCTGCCGAGTGAGCACACTGCGCGTGAGGAAGGGTGTGAAGCGAAGTCCCACATCACCTGGGTACCAAAGTAATATGAAATATACAAGTGTGAGGGCACCCTCACTTCATGAGCTAGCTTTCCGAGTTGAGTTCTACCCAAGACCGTGTAACAATTTTATATGGTCCGAAAGGGGGCACACAAATTGACCCCGGTGGTGCTTGGCGTGTTTCCGAGATGAACCAGGAAAATGGCTACATGTGATATCTTGTTCTAGAATGATTCACTTTGATTTGTTATTATTGATTATTGACCATGTCCTTATTTCGAGCAATGGTTATTGTCCTCATATTGCACATACTACCCGGCCATTTTCTATTTTTCAGGTGCAAAGGAAAATAGTGGTAGCCGATTGGAGTATTCGGAGGATTAGCTTTGAGAGACTATATTGAAGAAATTAGTGCTGCCATTATGAGGATTTTAGGGCAAATGTAATTTCTAGTGAATTGTTTGTATAATTTTGAGGATAACAGTTAGAAAGATTGCTAATTTTGAGGTGTTTAAAAAGTCGGGCCGTCACAACCTACCAGATGCGAAACATCTCTATAGCATACCAACTCACAAGGAGATTTTAGAAACAAAATAAATTACCAGCCAGGTTCTATGATTCAGAACACGTTATAATACACGTGACATGTTCAGAAATAAGTTTAGCCAAGATATCAAAGGGCTTATTTACCTTTTTGGATCCCAAAGTATTAACCGCGCCTCAATTTCGTCTCCAATGTTTCAATTGCTGACATTTAGTCCCTAGCGTTACAAATTTGTACCAATCAAGTCCTTGACTCTGATTCCGTTACTCCAGTCTATCAAAACAAGGGGCAACCAAGTCTTCGCATAAACCCTCCCAACCCCAACCCTTTCTCTGTTACACATTCTCTCTCTCTATCTCTAGTTGTAAAAGATACAGCAAAGGAAGAAGAAGATCAAGATCGACCAACGAAGATCAAGATCGTACACCGCTGCCGCAGCCGTTCGGGGCGCCACCTGGTTCTTGTTGTTGGTTCTTCCCAGAGCCGTCTCCAAGTAGGCGGAGTATAGCCAGGCAGCGAGAACAGGGCAGCACCTGCTACGTAGGAGTTGCTGCTGAGTAGTACCCGATCAAGATTTGCTGCTCTTGGCCGTGAAAATGATCAGAAAAGTAAATATGGTGCGATTTCACAATTGGTGTGAAATGGGTTACACCCAAACATGATTTTGGTTCATCAATTTCGGTTTCTGGGTTTTCCCGGCTGCAAATGTTCTCAGTAATTTTGGGATTTTTCTTTTTTGTTTGAGGTAAAAGAGAATTTAATTTCATGGTTATACCCTTTTTTGTGTTTTTGAACTGCATACCCTTTTTTGTTTAGTGTAGTCTTTTTTTTTTTGTCTGTATTCATTTGAAATTATTTTGGGGCAGCAAATGAGACTTTGTTTGGGCTATTTTTATTTTCTTTTAGAGCTAAGAGGTAAATTTTCGTGACTGTAAAAATTAATTTGTTCTTTTATTATTTGAGAGGGTAGCAAGTTATGGGCTAGTTCCAAACATGATAATCTTGAATAGACGATTATTTAGGGAAAAAAATAATCTTCTATCAATTCCAAGGGGCAGCCGGCGGTCTCAGATTGTTTAGGGAAAGCCGGATGGTAGACTCCGGCGATGGGGTCGTTTGCAACAAGGCTTGTGTCACGAGCTACGAGTTTGACTACGGTCTTGCTTGTGACTCTCGTCAGTGTGGGTGGCACAAGGGTGAAAACGTTGTGCAAGTTATGGGGTTGTTGGCTCACTAGCATGGGCTAGTGGCATTTTTGTAAATTCAATGCAGTGGCATTGTTGTAATTATTGAGAACTCAGCCATGGAGGGGCGCGAGTATTTTTGTGATATTTTACTAACGTAATAGAGGTTGTTAGGAGTCCATAGCAACTAATGGTACACAATTCGGAGTTCGACTGAGCAAAGGCCAAGTACGCTCCTGTGACGAAAAGATGTTTCTTCGTGCCACTTGGGGAAAATCCCATTTTGCATATATTAGGGGGGAGTGGTGTGCAGCCTACCAGCCTCCTCGGTGTCATCTTTGGGCACAGAAGTGGGCAACCCTAGGGTAACCTGGGAGCGGACTCTAAGCATTTGAAGGAGTGCCTAAGAGTCTCCATGTGAGTTTGGCAGCCCCATGGACAGTGCCATCAACGGCAGGAGTGTCGGCACTGCGCAGTCTCTTAGGGATAGAGGTTTCAGGACGTGCACGCTGTTAAAGCATCCAACTCAAAATCTATTGGCAATGAGTGGAAAGGCCGCCCAGTCTCATATATTAATTTGGAGGTATTAATTAACCAATGTGGGACAAGCTCTAACACTCCCCCGCACGTGCGACACCTGACCCGCACGTGGAGAGGTAAACAACAGATCCTCAACATTGGGATCATAACGAAACATGGTGCACTTATGGCACAAACAATGGGGAAGTAACCAAGAGAGTCTTGTCCAAAATCCTCCGAAAGCCTAGCTCTAACACCATGTTAAAGCATCCAACTCAAAATCAATTTGCAATGAGTGCAGAGGCCGCCCAGGCTCATATACTAGATTTGGAGGTATGAATTAACCAATGTGGGACAAGCTCTAACACACGCTATGTCCCACATGCTTACCCTTTGGGTTACTGTCCTAGGAGACAATGACCTCGTGTGCTAACGGGTACCATGTGCTTGGCTAGTTGAAAGGTATAATGCAACTTGTTGGCTACAGATTGATGGATTGCCCTAATCGGGCGGCAAGCTAGTGCAATGTTATCAAGTCATAATGGCCTTAGCTGGCTAATGGTAGGCAAGGTTGCACGAGGACTGCGTCGTGGGCGCGCAAGCGACCCTCGATGCTAACGAGATATGAGATGACCTCGTGACCATACGGGATGCACGTAATGACGACCCGATAGACGTTGGAAGCTTGTTAGCTAAGTTGGGTAACTTTTCTATGCACCAGTTGTGTGGCTCGGAAACCTTGATGATATAGGACCTCAGTTAGGCGAGTGCCTTGCTTGTGAATGGAGAGACTCGGGAGACATCAAGTCTTCGCTTGGCTTCCGTAAGATGGGACTGTGAACATAATATATGGCGGCTAGTTTTTATGTAAATTTTAAGGATAGTTTAGTCTTTATGTTAATTAGGGTTTCTTTATGTTAATTAGGGTTAGTAGGCTTTTTCCTATTTAAAGCTTTTTGTATTCATTGTAATCTCATTCTTTTCTAATGGAATAAACTTACGATTGTTTCTCTCACCTTTGCAAAGTTTCAGGGACTTCCTTAATGGGAGTTGTTCTTGCTTAATGAAGCATTGGGCCCTGAAAGGTGGAACGGGTGAATGATAAGCACTCGGAAGGTCGGATTAGGCGGTTTGGACTTGGTGGAGTCGCAAACGCCTCATGGGAAACGTTCCACTGCAACAAAAAGAGTCGCCCCATGACACTTGGATAGAAGCCGGATCCGGTTCAAGAAGAGCTAGGAGTAGTGGGGGCACTAGTACTGTGAGCAGAATGAGATTTGAGAACAAAGGGTTGGGGTTGGGAGGGTTTCCGCGAAAAGACTTGGTTGCCCCTCGTTTTGACAGACTGGAGTAACAGAGTCAGAGTCAGGGACTTGATTGGTACAAAATTGTAACGCTAGGGACTAAATGTCAACAATTGAAACATTGGGGACGAAATTGAGACGTAGTTAATACTTTGGGGACCAAAAAAGTAAATAAGCCCAAAGAATAAAAGATATGAACATAATAGTGAAGAATAGTAACTTTGGTTGGATATAGTTGGTCCCTCAAAAAAGATGTTGGAAAGGTCAAATCCATGGCATTACATTCACAGTTCACACCACATCCACTACAGGCCTATAGGTATGCAATACTAATATGTGAAATGTTTTATGAAGACCATTAAATTCATCGGGCATCCACAGGTTGAAATGCTATTAGATAGTTGGCATCAGAGAACTACCTTAGATGCTTTTACGTGGGCGAGACAAATGCCAACCAAACCAACGCCTGAACCAATCTGATCTTTTAACATGAGAGAGAGAGAGAGAGAGAGAGAGAGAGAGAGAGAGAGATTTAATTAGCACAAAAACTAATAAGAATACAGCAAAGTGTCAATGGCAAGATCAAAAAAATTCATAACCAAATTACTGAAAATGAGAGATCATCAGATCAATGGCCTAGAAATGGTTAAAATAGTTGCAACAAATACATTTGTTCCTTCGTTGACAGAAGATATTTATGAGAGTCACAGCCAGCCCTGGGCATAAAAATTTAGCAAAAGCTTAGAGCCCCTGGTCAGGTACAAGTTTTAGGTTCATAGAAAGTC
Organism: Vaccinium myrtillus; assembly: GCA_016920895.1. NCBI lineage: Eukaryota > Viridiplantae > Streptophyta > Magnoliopsida > Ericales > Ericaceae > Vaccinium > Vaccinium myrtillus. The sequence goes on along the minus strand of CM029278.1, from coordinate 20,952,310 downwards.
TCTAATAGTGGTGCTTTAGTACTTAAAGAAACCATGGGTCAAGGTCAAGCGCCATGAGCACATATTCGAGTCACCATGTGAGTGGCTTTCCCTTGTAAGTACTTTTCCACTTAATCTTTTGTTTTGATAAGTAACAAAATTAATAGATAAGGCATGAAGAGGATAAAGGCTTTCAAGCTTTCTTGTTTTTTTGACATATTTTTGTTTATATGATTTTGTTCATCTTTTGCTCAAATTTCTTTACTTTTTTAATTAGTCCTGAATAAAAGAACCAAAACGGTAAAAAATAATAATGAGATGTTAGGGAAAAAGTTTCCTTTTTTACTTTATTGCATATTTTTGCAAAAATGATGTCTTAATCCTATGATTCCTCTATTGAAGACAAATCGAAAAAGTAAAAGATTTCAACAAAATTAAAAAGTGTTCACTGAAGACCAAAAAAAGGAAGCCGATTACAGATTTTTAATCTAAACTATGGCCTAAACAGCTAAAAAATAATACTTTGATATTCCAGCTTCAATAAGCAGCTTCACTTGATGGTCTGAGTGGTATATCACCATTTCAATTTTTTGGTTCGAATCACCTTGTAAGTATCTTTCCCAATCGTGTGATAATTGTGATTAGAGTTACAAACATTAGTCCAAAATACTCTTGTATGAGGCCCCAATTATTTTCATAAGAATAACAAAATTACATAGGTCGAACACATAACACCAAATTATAAACTATATCAGTTAACTGTAAGAAACACACCAGTAGCAAGTTTTGTAATTTTGAAGTCAAGTTCTCTATTCGAACACCTTAATAAAAAAATGCACAAGGGCCTCGCTTTTCCAAGCTCGTGGAGGGCCCAGAAAATCCCAGAGCACTAGTGATGTGGTGGTATCCTAGACAAAGACACCTAATATGTAAGACATGAATATCTCAACCGAGACCACGTTGTGGTCAAATCGTCATATCACGAAGGCGACTACTTTCAAGGTGATGTAATATGTAGCTCACCTCAAAACAAGATTTACTAGAGAACATTTCTGGGCAGGAAAGGATGAACTCCGATAATAGAAGACTTGACGGCCAAATTGAACACCTGGAAAAACCAACCCACCAAAAACTATAATGAGGAACTTAAGTGTCCAAGAGAACTCAATTGAGCAATCATCTACAATTTAGTATACTAACAGCAATGAATCATAAATGTTTCAAACATCAGCTGACAACTGCATATATAATAGAGCATCCAGAATCAGTACTGCGCATATAAGCACCAAAACAGACCTCAGAAATATTTAGTAATTTCCTGCCAAAGTATGATTTGTACTAGGAAAGAAAAGTTTGAAAGGTCCAACTGGTGTATTTGGATCAAATTGGAATAATATAAATTCAATAAAAATGAAATCACATCCCAGACACATGGTCTCCCTCATTTGGACCAACCTTGGAGACAATTCCTTTATTCCTTTCATATCAACTCACCACAAGGAAAAATGATTATCAAGACTAGCTCTTATTTTTGTTCCCTAAACAACCATTTCATTCCTCCTGGTAGGTAGCAGCACCAGCCAGGTCAACGTGACTGCCAAATGTTTTTTTCCAGGAGATTCAAGGCAAAAAAATTGGACTGACAAAGATGGTCCATTTTTTAACCTCTTTTCCAAATATAATGAACATGTATTGCCAAAGTCATTTTTTACATTTTTTTCAAGCATATAATAGAGAAATTCTCTTTTGATCAACCGTCCAACCAGGCCCTGAAACAAGCACTTCAGCTTCCTAATCGATGTTACGGGGAGAAATTACGAGTAGAAATTTCATTTTTAACACAAAACTGAAGAGCAAGAAACAGTACCTACACCCAAGTAAAGTCAAGGGCTAACTACATGCCTCTCCAAAACACGCAAGTAATTCCCACGAGCTCCAGCGGAAACCAAATTTGTACAGCTAGGGATACCATTCTTTTTTATTCCAAAATTACCATCAAGTACGGACCAATAATTTCCCGCAATGTACAGGCGATTGGCCTTATTTCAAGAGCATGTTCTACTTCTACCTCATCCTTCTAACTTTTCTCTCTGTTACTACCAGATCTTGATTAACTTGCATACAAGTATAGATCCATAGTTATATACAAAAATATACTTCGAAACTTTAAAATGTTCTATTTTTTGTTTCACATATCCAATTTCAAATATTTTTAAAAAAAAAAAACCCTACTACATGAAATCTATTAATCGAATTTGTTCACACTCCTGGAAATTTGTTCAATCAAACACCCCTGGGAATTTGTTCATTCATATCTACGAACAAATTTACATAATCAAATTCACACTCTCCTGGGAATTTCTTCATACATAAGCAAATTCAACATAACTAATATAAATGTCAAGTACGGCCAACAAAAAGGTTTCTCATCCCAAACAAAAGTGAATAACATTCATTTCCAGTTTCTATATAGAAAGGCGACATTCGTTTTCTGTTTGGTAGAGGTGGTAGTGGTGGGTAAAATTTAACATTGATAATTTTTTCAATCTTTTTGAAAACTCTCATTTTATTGAAAATAATATTCTCAATAAGTTTTGGTGGTGATGGAGGTGGAGGTTGTGAAATGGTGGCGCAGAACTTTAGCATTGAGAATATCCTCATTTTTTCCACATTGAAAATATCCACTATAAGCGGTTGTGAAGTGGTGATAGTGAACTTTGATATTGATAATATTCTCAATCCAATTGTTTTGATAATATTCGCAGTGAATATCGGTGGCAGTGCACGTGGTGGTGGTGGTGGTGGTTGTGAATTTAAAAAGTTAAAAAGAACTGAGAATTCTCAGTATTTTTTGGATTGAGAATCTTCTCAACTTGTTTTTGGGAGCAGAGGTAGTTGTGATTTGGTGACTTTAAAAAATTAAATTAGAAGTGAAAAATTCTCAGTTTTTTTCGAATGATAATATTCCTAACTTGTTTTTTTTTTTTTTTAAGTGGTGGTGGTTTTGATTTGGTGAAATTTAAAAAACAAATAATATAGAAAATTATCAGTTTTTTGGATTGAGAATATTCTCAACCTGTTTTGGGAGGGGAGGTGGTTTTGATTTTTTTTAAAAACAAACATTGAGAAATAATATGAGAAATGTTTTGAGAGTGGTGGTGGAAGTGGTCGTGGTTTTGATGATTTTTTTTTCTAAAAAACGTTGAGAAATAATCTCAATTTTTTAGGTTGATAATATTCTTGTAAACTCAGCACATCAAAACCACAACCACTTCTACCACCATTCCTAAAACAAAATTGAGAAAGTTATCAATTTTTTTTTGGATAGAGAATATTCTCAACTTGTTTTAGGAGTGGTGGTGGAAGCAATCGTGGTTTTGATGTGCTGGATTTATAAAGAAAAACAACATTGAGAAAGTTCTCAGCTTTTCTGGATTGAATATAGTCTCAACTTGCTTTAGAAGTGGTGGTGGAAGTGATCCCGGTTCTCATCAGTGTCATCCTGCCACATGACGTCATATCAACAATTGAGTAATGATCCAAGCCAATAACAAAAATTGTAAATTGTTGAGAATTTTGTTAGGATTCAATTCAGGTGAGTACATAACACTCGGTTTTACATGTAAAACAGTTTCGTTTCGGTTAATTTTTGCTTCCACATGCAGCACAACTGAAAATTTTGAGTGATAGGAGCACCATTCAAGAGGTGCATGCTCACATAAAAAGAACCACCAAAAAGTATGGTGATGAGATATTTGTTTTCCTTCTTTGTTTGGTTATTGAAATAGTATATCTATTGTATAAATTTCTTATGCTGCATAAACATTATATCTGAGACTTGTATTCATTGAGATGTAACGAATAGATTAATTCATGTTAAATAGATAATTATAAACAATACAAAGGATATTGAGAAAGTTCTCAATCTTTTTTTGTGCACAAAAATGATGGTGGTCGTGGGGTGGTGATTGTAAGGAGGTCAATGTACATAATTTAAGCTTTGCGAAAATTCACGATCTTTTTTTACCTTTTTAAACTGAGAAAATTATTGATCTTATGTGGTGGTCATAACAATGGCGGTGGCGGTGGTTGTGATGTGGTGAATTTAAAAGTCTTACAATTCAAATGGCGGCGGTGAATTTTAACATTGAGATTATTCTCAATCCAAAAAGATTGAGAAAATTCTTGTAATACTGAGAATATTCTAACTTCAAAAATATTGAGAATATTTTAAACGTGTTTTTCCTATTACTAGTAGAGGCGGTGTTTTCAAGTGGTGGCGGTGAATATTAACATGGAGAATATTATGAAATCCAAAAATATTGAGAAAAAAATTCTCAATCTATAATTTGGTGGCGGTGGAAGTGGTGGTGGAATGTATTATTGAGAATTTTATCATTTCAAAAACATTGAGAATAACGTGTACATCACACTAGGTAGATATCATATTCATGGAATCCGATTCACTTTCAAGATGCGTTAGTGGTGAAAGAGATTATTACCTCTAGGTCTAGAAAAGAGATTCCTATTTCCACTAAGGTAAGTCATTTTTTTTAATTACCACTAAGGTAAGTCACTCTTTTTTGGAGGTTAGGTTTAGGGTGCACTTTCCTATTATAGGGTTTTAGTGGTTTAGACACTTTCATAGAGTACCCTAGTATTTTAAGCACTTTCATAGGGTACCCTAGAGTTTAGGTTTGGGGTGCATTTTCCTATTATAGGGTTTTAGTGGTTTAGGCACTTTCATAGGGTACCCTAGGATTTTAGGCACTTTCATAGGGTACCCTAGGGTTTAGGTTTAGGGTGCACTTTCCAACTATAGGGTTTTAATGGCTTAGACACTTTCATAGGGTACCCTAGGGTTTTAGACATTTTCATAGGGTACCTTAAGGTTTTAGGCACTTTCATAGGGTACCCTAGGGTTTAGGTTTAGGCACTTTTATACGGTTTGGGAGTTTTAAAATTTAAAAATTTTAATGTAAGAGAGAGAGAGAGACAGAGAGAGAGAGAGAGAGAGAGAGAGAGAGAGAGAGAGAGAGAAGTGTCGGATAATCACTTCCGAGCGAGGGACCTAGACAGCTAGACTTATGGGTGCTTTGTTGGAAATGTAGCTGACTTGCTGGGAATTATGCTTTGAAAGCTGGACCTGCAGGGAATTGGCCCATTGGGGCATTTACCATTAGGTCACCCTTAGATCCCATAATTACTGTTGAAAGATTATAATTGATATGTATTCTTCTCACTAGGAGGCACAATATATAGACTGTGTACAAGATAATTTAGGAAAGGAAATAATAAGGAAATTGCTATCTACCTACTTAGACTAATTACAATCTTCCTAATTGTCTAATTGCCTAATTGATTTACAACATGTGCTACAATATTCTTTCCTTTTCAACACTCCCCCTCAAGCTGGAGCGTATACATCGTATACTCCTAGCTTGCGACAAATAGAATCAATGGAAGCCATGGGAAGAGCCTTCGTGAAAATATCAGCAAGTTGAGAGCCCGAAGGAACAAAAGGCGTGCTGATCTCTTTTGACTCCACTTTCGACCGAATGAAATGACAATCAACTTCAATGTGTTTGGTCCTTTCGTGGAATCTTTGGATTATTAGCAATATGGATAGCAAACTGATTATCACAATATAACGGAGTTGGATCATGTCTTCGGAAACCCAAACTCATGTAGAAGTGTACGCAACCAAGTCAACTCACAAGTGGTATGAGCCATTGCTCTATACTCGCCTTGACAAGACTAGAACGTGCTACAACGAGAATGTTTCTTACTTTTCCAAGTCACAAGATTGCCACCTATAAAGGTGCAATAACCTTGATGGTAGAACGACGATCGGCAGGAGATCCCGCCGGTCGAGAATCCGTATACCCTTCGATACGAAGATGTCAGACGCTTTGTAGAGAAGTCCACGTCAGAGCATTTTTAAGAAACTTCAAGATGCGAACAACGGCCTCCATATGAGAAACTCGAGGACAAGTCGAAATTGGTGACAATACCGACCGCATAGGAGATATCGGGTCAAGTGATAGTGAGATAAATAAGTTTACCCACAAGTCTCCGATACAACTCGGGATCGTCAACCAACTCACCATCGTCGGGCATAAGCTTATGATTAGTCTCCATAGGAGTAGCTACGGAGTTTAGAACCGAGATAACTGTATCTTTCAAGAGATCGAGAGTGTATTTCCGTTGTGAAAACGATGCCCGCTTTAGAACGAGCCACTTCAATGCCAAGAAAATACGAAGCTTGCCTAGATCCTTGGTGAGAAAACTGGAACAAAGGTGACGAATTAATACCGAATCCCATCATTGTCACTCCTGTAATGACAATATCATCCACATAGACTACGAGAATCACAATACCACCTTTGGTGGTCCTTTTAAAGAAGACGGAGTGATCGGCTTGACTTCGTGTCATACCATGAGACACGACGGTACTATCAATTTATCGAACCAAGCCCGGGGAGATTGTTTGAGGCCATAAATAGATTTGCGAAGATGACACACACAGACTCCCCCTTGGACTCAAAACGGGTGGTTGAGCCATATAAACTGTCTCTCGAGAGATCTCCATGAAGAAAAGCATTCTTGACATCAAGTCGATGGAGAGGCCAATCAAGGTTGATTTGCAAGAGAGATAATAATGCGACAGAATTGAGTTTGGCAACTGGAGAAAAAGTCTCAGTGTAGTCAAGCCCATAGGTTTGAGTGAAACCTTTGGCCACAAGACGAGCTTTCAGACGATCAAGAGTACCATCAGGATTGTGTTTGATGACAAACACCCAACAACAACCAACAATATGTGCTCCAGATGGCTGGGGAACAAGATCCCAAGTATGATTCAATGACAAAGCGCGCATCTCTTCTTCCATAGCAGAACGCCATCCAGGATGAGAAAGAGCCTCCTGATAAGACTTAGGAACAGTAACAGAGGACAAAGACACAGAAAAAGCGCGAAAAGAGGGAGACAAATGATCATAGGACACAAATTGAGAGATAGGATGGGAAGTGCAGGAGCGAATACCTTTACGGTGAGCAATAGGAAGATCGAGTGTCGGATCTGAAGACGCTTGAGGAGATGGTGTGGCACGTAAACCGTATCCGGAGGTGCAACAGGAGTAAGCGCAGCGCGAAGAACGTCGAACATATACTGTGTAATTGATGGTCGAGTAGCGTCTCGAAAGACCATGGTCACCAGAATCGAGCAATCTCGGGAAGACAAGGTGGTGCCAACAATGGTGTCAATCGAGTACCCTCAAGAGAATAATATGGGATATTTTCAAAAAAAGTCACGTCAGCACTTACAAAGTGCTTCCGTAATGAGGGACTATAGCACTTGTATCCTTTCTGTGTCAGAGAGTAACCCAGAAAAATACATTTGTAAGAACGCGGATCAAGTTTATCACGACCTGGAGAGAGATTATGAACAAATGACACACAACCAAAAAGTTTTGGGGGAAGAATGTAAAGATCCTTGTCAGGAAACATGACCTGATAAGGAATTTTGCCATGCAAAACCCGAGGAGGGGTGCGATTTATTAGATAATTCGCGGTAAGAACAACATATCCCCAAAAATATTTTGGAACGTTCATGTGAAGCATAAGGGCACGAGTTACGGCTAAAACTGGCCCATTCTTCCGTTCTGCAACCCCATTTTGTTGAGGGGTAGTGACACACGCAGTCTGATGAATAATACCATGAGTTTCATTAAACTGTCTAAATGGACGAGAAAGATATTCTTGGGCATTGTCAGTTCGCAAAATACGTAATTTAGCATTAAATTGGTTGACAATCTCAGCATGAAAGACTGAAAAAACAGAAAATAATTGAGACCTATCTTTGAGGAGATACACCCATGTTAAACGAGAAAAATCATCAATAAATGTGACAAAATAGCGCGCACCACACAAACTCGTAGTGCGCGAAGGTCCCCAAATATCAGAATGAACTAATGCAAAAGGTTCTACACATGGTGACTCAGTTCGTAAAGGAAAAGAAACTCTACGATGTTTACTAAGTTCACATGTGTCACAATTAAAAGGAGAAAAACTAGGTAAACTAGGAACTAGCTTGCGAAGGTTGGCCGAGGATGGGTGCCCAAGACGACAGTGCCACTGATAAGGTGTAACAGTAGAATGTAAAGCAGAAGGACTAGATGACTGCTGCTGTTGCTGCTCCTGAAGGTAATACAGAACATTCTTCTCATACCTCCCACCAATCATCCTCTTTGTCTTGAGATCCTGAAACTCACAATGAGAAGGAGAAAAGAGGATAGAACACTGGTGAGTATGAGACATTTTATGAATCGAAAGAAGATTAAACGGAAATTGTGGCAAATATAAGACAGGCTGAAAAACAAGACCAGATGAACGATATGTACCAATGCCTTGAACAAGAACCTTAGTGCCATCGGCAATAGTAACATAAGTCTTAACAGAAGGAGTAACAACATCAGTAAAAAGAGACAAATCACCTGTCATATGATCAGATGCGCCAGAATCGAGAATCCAAGGAGTGCTACGAGAAGATGAATGAAGACACGTATTACCTGAGGTGACATGAGTTGCAGTGGAATTAGAAGAAGATGCATTGGCCCTTTGAATCATAGAATCATACTCAGTCTTGGACATAGTAATCTGAGTAGGAGCAAGAGCAGATGGCTCCCCTTCAAGTGTAGCCTGATTAGCCCAAGCTGGCTTGCCATGCAGCTTCCAACAGCATTCAACATTGTGGTTGGTCGCACCACAATGAGTACACTTCTTGGTGCCACGACCACCACGCCCCCCACGTCCTCCACGACGACCACCCCGCTCAGAAGAACTACAACGATTGTGGGAGGGATTGCGATTCCCAAAATGTCCAGAAGATAAAGCAGGAGAGTTTGTGGGGGCAGCTAGGGCGGAGTTGATTGTGGTTAGAGACCGGCGATAATCCCTAACAATATCCTTAGTTTCAGAGGTTTCAGCAGTGTCTGTTTGCTTAGGTTTATCACCCATAATAGATTCAAGAGATAAAGACACAAGCCAAAAGGAGAGGAGTTGTTACCCAGAGGATTGACAAGTGCAAAGAGAGGGTACCCGGTTGATTTAGAGCCTGAAGAACACCCTTTACAGACAAACCGAGTTCCAGAAAGATTGATCGAGGGCCAGAAAGAGATTAGGGTTACTGTTCACGATTGCTACAGTGCGCGCGAGCACTGTTCACGACTGCTACAGTGTACGCGAGCACTGTTCAAGGCTGGATTTTTTTTTTTTTTTTTTGGATCGAGGGTTGTGTATTGGGGTTAGAGAGGTTTTGGTTGTGGTCGATTTGAGAGAGAGAGAGAGAGAATTTGACGAAAAAAGATAGAGGTAACGAGAAAGAAAAGTCAGGTTCCTGGAACCCGCTCTGATACCATGTTGAAAGATTATAATTGATATGTATTCTTCTCACTAGGAGGCACAATATATAGACTGTGTACAAGATAATTTAGGAAATGAAATAATAAGGAAATTGCTATCTACCTAATTAGACAAATTACAATCTTCCTAATTGTCTAATTGCCTAATTGATTTACAACATGTGCTACAATATTCTTTCATAGGGTACCCTAGGAAAGTGCACCCTAAACCTATGAAAGTGCACCCTAAACCCTATAATAGGAAAGTGCACCTTAAACCTATGAAAGTGCCTAAACCCTATAATAGGAAAGTGCGAGACTCAAAATAGGAAAGTGCACCCTAAACCCTATAATAGGAAAGTGCACCCTAAACCTATGAAAGTGTCTAAGCCATTAAAACCCTATAGTTGGAAAGTGCACCCTAAACCTAAACCTAAACCTAAACCCTAGGGTACCCTATGAAAGTGCCTAAAATCCTAGGGTACCCTATGAAAGTGCCTAAACCACTAAAACCCTATAATAGGAAAGTGCACCCTAAACCTAAACTCTAGGGTACCCTACGACTAAGGTACCCTAGGTACCCCCTATGAAGCACCGACACCTCTCCGGGACCCCGTATCGCAGTGTCCCGACACGGGGACACGGCGGGACACGTGTCCCGACACGCCACGTGGCATGGGACACGGCTCTAGTGCTTTTTTGGATGGGGACACGGCTGGGGACACGGGGGGACACGGCTGGGGACACGGGGGGACACGGATGGGGACACGGCGGGGGTCAAATTGAAAATTTTAAAACTTTTAGGGGTCAAATTGAAATTTTTAAAACTTTCAGGGGTTCAATTTTACCCCTGAAAGTTTTAAAATTTTCAATTTTACCCCTGAAAGTTTAAAAAAATTCAATTTTACCCCTGAAAGTTTTAAAAAAAATTCAATTTTACCCCTGAAAGTTTAAAAAAAATTCAATTTGTCCCCTAAATGTTTTAAAATATATTGTGTGTGTATATATATATATATAGGTTCCGCCTCTTATCCGGACTTTTGATTTCCGGACTTTTTATACAAAAAAAATTTTGACGATCCGATCTGTCCAATGTGTTCAGAAGGTATTTTCAAGGGTCCTCGCGGAAAATCTTCAAAAAAAAATACCGGGAAGGGCTTGATCCAAGCAGTTTTCGCAAAAATATATAAATACAGTTTTTGCGAAAAACTGCTTGATCAAGCCCTTCCCGGTATTTTTTTTTGAAGATTTTCCGCGTGGACCCTTGAAAACACCTTCTGAACACATTGGACGGATCGGATTTTCCAAAAAAAAATTGCAACACAAAAAAAACCCATTTTTTCCTTACTTCCGGGAGTGTGGACTAGAAAATCCACCTATATATATATATATATATATATATATATATGTAAATAAATAAATATATATACACATGGCGTGTCCCCCGCCGTGTCCCCGTGTCCGTGTCCGTGTCCGTGTCCGTGTCTGTGTCCGTTTCCGTGTCCGTGCATCATAGGGTACCCTACGACTAGGGTATCTTATGAAAGTGCCTAACATCCGAGGATACTCTATGAAAGTGCCTAAACCACAAAAACCCTATAATAGGAAAGTGCAACCTAATCCTAAACTCTAGGGCACCCCTATGACTAGGGTACCCTACGACTAGGGTACCCTACGACTAGGGTACCCTATGAAAGTGCCTAAAATCTTAGGGTACTCTATGAAAGTGCCTAAACCACTAAAACCCTATAAAATAAGAAAGTGCACCCTAAATCTAAACTCCAAAAAAGAGTGACTTACCTTAGTGGTAATTAAAAAAATTGACTTACCTTAGTGGTAATTAGACATCTCTTTTCTAGACCTAGAGGTAATAATCCCGTGGTGAAATGGTAGAATGCGAGACTCAAAATCTCGTGTTGAAAGGTTGATTCTAATTGAACTATTCATTTCCACATGTTATCCGCAACATTCACAAATATACATTTTTTAATTAATAAGACGTGAAGAAATGCGTCCAAGGCCAGAAACATGCATCGATACTCCATCAGCCAGCCATGGACTTACAACTAGTCATGAGCCCATGGCCGTTCGCCCAATGGGTCTCGATATCGTCACGCGTTCTCCCAACCGCCCTGGGAGGATTCAAGCACTCGATCATAGCCACCAACTACTACACCAATGGGTCAAGGCTGAGCCACTTGTACATATCTCTGCCGCAGACGTCGAGCGATTCATATAGAAAAACATTATCTCAAGGTTCGGTGTCCCGTACGCTATCATCTCGAATAACGGCACTCAATTCATGCAAAAATGGAGAAAATGCAGAAAACAAGTAGAGATCAATGACTTACCTGAAGATTTGCAGAAATCTGGGTCAAAAACTTAGATCGGGCACCATCACAATCGAATGGTTGGAATTCTAGAGAGAGAAGTTCTTGAAATTTGAAGGGGAGAGACAGTGGTAGAGAGGGTAAGTGCTTCTCTCTCTGCCTCACCCCTAGTTGAAGGGGGGCGGATGGCAAAGAGACGCGCAAAATTCAAAACGGCATGCGTGGGAAAACCTAAGGTCGTCCTCTCGGCCAACGAGAGGCGACACGTGGCATTAGGAGATGCCCGGCGTAAGCGACACGCCCCTTAAGCCGAAAGAATTCGGAACGACGCAACAACATGCATCCTTTCAACTTCAAAGCTCTAACAAAGAGCGACACGTGGCGAACCCTCAGTGGAAGATAGTTCGGCGGTTTCAGATCTAGACCCTAGCATTCATCCTTATCCAAACTACATTGGTGCTCGGCAAAGCTGACCTATCGAGATGGGGTCTCGGCCGAGCACAACAAACGTCTCCCACACTTGGTAGCATAAGGAGAGGTTGAGGGGCTATTGTAGTGGGCCGAACAATGACTGGTCCCGAAGGGTCAACCATATGACCACCCAATTGATCAATCCACGTGACCAAACAATGAGGGGACCATATGGACTAGCTTCTCAACAACACTTAACTGATGTTCAAGAAAGGCCAAGCCGAATAGTTGGCACAATTTGCCGAAGGGTCCAACTGAGCCAATGGTGAATCAAACGAGGAGCCAAGCCCAGTTAACTTGGCAACAAAGCCGAACACACGCCTCAGCTAAACATCACACTACGGCCGAGGCAGAGCTAGGACTCATCCCATTCTGTCATCAAAACCGGCACCGAACAATCCCCATTTGCTAGACCGGTGGGTTTGGACATTCTTAGAATCTGGCTCCGCCGGTCTGACGTCAGATCAACAGAAAGCATCTCAACAAACGCTCTTGTAACTGTTTTCATTCTTATCCATAACATCAAATGTGACATTTGCTGAACGGTTACGATACGTGTCAGAGGACAGCTCCTAGCATATGTAGGGGACCGCCTCAATTCCTATCGTCAGGTGTGACGTCAACCAAGTGGTGCTTAGCCGACGGTTCTTGAAGGACAAGTCAAAAGTTCACTACAAAAGGTACAACAATCACCCCTAAAGGGTACGCCTCTCTCAACTATGAAAACACTAAACTCTTGCATGTACTTTTCATCTCCTTCCACCACTTACTTGATCGTCGGAGTGCCTTCCTGGACAAACCCATCATCTGGTTAGGCGCTAACGGCGTTGTTACTGCGCAGACAAGTAGCTCGGGCATGGCACTCAGGCTTGACGGTTAGGCGGATCAGAAGGCTCAAGCGAGGTTGAACCTTAGGATCGCAGCTCCCACAGTGGCGTTTAGTTTCCAACACAAGGGAACTCTACAAATAAATCCTCAAAGTTATGCTCCGATAGTGGAATTGAGCTGCAAGATATAAGAAACTTGTTTTCCAAGAGTGAATGGGCAACTATCTTTGGTTTCAATATTCCGTCATTTGTGAAATCCTTTGAGGTGCTTGTGCCCATACTCCATTGCAAAAGAAAACAGTGATGAAGTCTTGATTACATTATAATCTGAGACAGTTAAAATGTACGCAACCCCACCCTAGTCCCCAGTCTTTGTGTGGGAGTTAGCTTTCCATCATTTCAAACACATGCCACAAGACTAGGAGTGGATAGCACACTTTATAGCTGAAGACCATTACATCTTCCTGTCATTACAGTTAATAGATGAAGAGAAAGGAAGGAAAAACCTAGGAATATCATGTAACGTGTTAAGTAACTCGAATGCAACATTCTAGCTTAACAAAACAATTAACAGTTATCAATTTGATGTTGTAGATTTTGAATCAAAACTAAAACAGCAATAGTACATACCCAGTATCACCTTCAAGCATGTTAAGTGAACATTGTAGGGTAACCACCAGTTTCCTTGTTTCTGGGCAACTTGGAAGTTCACGACAATCTATAGATGGCAACAACTATCAAGAATAAATTGACTCACACAAAAATTAAAAACACAGACATTTTATTACAAAGAAGAAGAACATCGTACCGTCAGGAAAAAGAAATGAAATGCACTTTAAGACCCTTGAGTTTTCTTTCGCAGAATCATCATCCTGTCACGCCAGACATATTTCTTAACAACGTTCAAAGAAGTAAACAAAAAGGAATTAACCGTAACAGGGCGAACCTGCCATCCGTAAACACTACCTTCAATGAAGTCATGTAAAAGGCTAACTGTTCATACAACTCATCCAATACTTCGAAACCTTGGGACTCAACCTCGACAATAATCTTTTTCAGAAAACTTTTCAAGTATGGTACGTAGAATTTTCCATCCTGCATTGGCAGCAAAAACCAAGCCAAGCTCAACATTTCTCAAACACTCAGTTTAAATCTCTCTGAAGTTGCTGGAAATACACAAGAAATGTTAAAAGAAAGAAATCAAAAGCTCCACATTCACATTGTTTAGCCCTCAAAACTCTAGGAAATGCATTAAAATTTATGGCAAATTTACGACATTAATCTAGTGAAGTTCTGAAATAATGGTCATCATATTGAAACTACGAGGTCTGTTGGGCTACCCAATAGGCCACCCTTCTACACTCCCACATACTAGGTCAGGTGGTCAAATCTAGTCAAATGCAAGGATTGATTATTTCCCAACAGGAATGAATAGCTGCTGGTGATGGAACTTTGCACAGCGAAAATTCCAAATGTTGGGGTCCTGGTTAGACCAGTTTTTCATATGTTATCAGGAACGTACTAGGAACCGGGGCGGGAACACAGAACGCCACATGCCCCAAATTGTGGTGATGTGCAGTAGACTATATTTTACAGTATAAAAATGTACTTATTATAGGGGATAAAAATCCTATTGAGTAAAATGTTTATTTTGGAGATCTCCATATACATTTTTTGGAAGCATCTTGACTTGACCGATTTTCTTTTACATTTGTCCTATCACGACTTCATTTATTTGTTGGTTACAATTCATTTTAAACTTCTACAGGAAATGGCAAGGAAATAAGTAGGAAACAGATTGGGATCGATTTAGATCACTAAATTCACTGTTTAGGAATGTTGGTGTACCATATTTTAGAACATGCATTCCACTACATAATTTGCTAGGGTCGCAGTGAACGTGGTAAAAGAGGGTTTTCAACCAATACTGAGCTTTCTTGGAGCAGAAAAAGGGGGTCGTTCATGGATAAACCCTACCAAGGATAAGATATAGCATTAACTCACTAAGCTTTAGTTTTCAAAAAAGGTTCAAATATGACATGAAATCTGATTTTGGGACTGAAAATCCATAGGCTTTTTTAGTTATATTTTCTCCGCACGTGGGCTACTTCTGAGTTGGTTTAGTATTGGACTTGGGTACTTCCAGGCTTTCATATAGTTCAGGTAGTGTCCCGATGGAATTCCGATACTACGCGAGAAATTTATATTGGATTGGCTGAAAAAGTTTTCAAACAGAAAAATAGAACTCAGAATCTCATTTCTTGTGCGTCACTAAGCTTTATTTTTTTTTACAGGAAAAAAAAAATATTAATCGTTGAAAACAAATTACAAAGATTAAAAGGATCCAAAGCACAAGGCATCACGACGGAGGGAGGAGACCAACAAAGATAGCATTCTTGCACTCCAACTATCATATGCCGCCAAGACCCAAAAACCACAACCATCACCCAGAGGTCCCAGACACACTGCCCTGACGTGACATAGGATCAAGGATCATTAGAGGAGCCTGCATATTGGCCCTTTCATCATCCTCGGCTTCCATTATCGTGATTTTGATAATAATTTCTTCATCATCTCCCATCGATCTATACCCTATAGAAATGTATTTTGGCTACAAAAACCTCAAACCCCCAATCCTAAATTCTCAATTTTTTGGCTTTTCTAATTTTTAGAAATTGGGGGAGAGAAAACGTGGGGAAAAAACTAACTACTCACAATCCTAGCTTACAAGTGTCCCAAGGCTCTCAGGCTCCCAGCCATATCTCATCCTTCGCAGTTTGCAAAACAACCCAACATTTTACTCCCAAGTCTCCCATTCCTTTACAAAGAAAAAAAAAAAAAACTACTGCCACCATCTGAAAGCAGTACGTAGATGGGAAAAAGTTGTGTAAAAAAAAAAACTACTGCCACCATCTGAAAGCAGTACATATATGGGAAAAAATTGTACAGTGCAATATTTTCCTCCCATTGATGGTTTTCTTTATGGTTTCTCTTTATGATTATCATCTATGATCCTCTACAAATGGTTGAGTACCATGAGAATTTGTTTTGACTTTCGAATACCAAATTCGGTTCCGTTAGCTACAAGAATTTGTCACATAGTGCATATCAAATGCTTCAGGTTACAATTCTTGCAATCTCTAATTTCTTTTGTCCTCTTTGGTTGCTTTTAATTTTTCCATACTTATGTGGATATTGGTTTCCCATACAATGTACGGGTTCAACGCTAGTATAGTCTGCAGCCATGATCTTGTTTATTGTGCTTCACTAAGCTAACACACAGCAATTAGTGCTCTCCCTTTCTATTTTAGAATACCAATTTTTTTCAAAGAGATATTTTAGAATAGTTGAAGAGCTGGGGATTGTAGAAGCGACTTACAGCTTTGCTAATGCAGTAGTCCCAAATGAATCTCTGTACCCTATCCGTGACCGAACCTCCGCCACAGTCCCTAGGGTTAGAAACACAAACACAAATAGAGTTGTTTTAAATTCAAAACGTCGATAAACTAGGTTAAGAATAGGCCAGTTTTTTTTCCCTGATATGGGAATGGCTTAAAGTAGGATGCGGTTAGGAGATTACCGTGCTAAGGAGATCAAGACGTGGGGTGATTCCATGGCGAGGAAGGCGGAGACCAAGTGGAGACACGACGGAAGCCTTAGATCGAGCTCTCCCTCCTCCGTCGCCGCCATGGCCATGGCTCTCTTCCTCACACTTGCACTGGCCTGATAGTGTAAATTAGAGCATCTCCATCCCTGAAAGTTTTGAGGAAGATGTGTTTAGAACTTGAGAAAAGGGGGACAAAAGAAAGGAAAATTTGTGGTTTGGAGAGAAAAAAAAGAGAATAAAAAATCTAAGTATTGTAAATAGTAGGAGTAAAAATTTTCTCCCGCTTTTCTCTTATTTTATTTTCTCTTATTTTCTTTTCTCTTCCACGTGTTCCAAACAAGCCCTAAAACATTCATTTCAAATACAAAAATGATTGAGTTACAACACCATGTAAATATATTGGAGTCGCGTTGGAAACTAATTCTTGTACATGTATCATTATCCTTTCAAATACGGAGTACTTCAGGCAAGAATATCTTCACTCCTTGTCTAAATTTTTACTTAAATTTGAGTAAAAATTTAGGTACAAGACTTGATTTAGTATGGCTCATTCTAATCCTTACTCAAATTATACATGGGAATTTAATTCACAACATTGAATGGCAAAAGGATAAATAGTAGTGCAATAAAAGAGCCTTAAAAATTTGGTTCACATCATATGTGGTGAAATATTTGAGTAAAACTCAAATTTGGTAAGGACCCAGATTTTTACCAAAATTTGAGTAAAAACTTGATTTGGTATGGAACACTCCAATGGACAAAAGCACATTTAGGCATAAATTTGAGTAAAAGGCTTATTAATAGCATTGTTGTAAATTTAAGAGGGAGAAAATGGCCTTCAAAATTTAATATTGGGTTTGGTTCTCACCAAATTTGGTGAAGAATTTGAGTAATATCAAATTTGGTGAAGGATTTGGTGAAGGAGTGTCGTAGAGTTTTTGTGTGTTTTTTACTTAAATTTGAATTTGATATAGGATTTGAGTAAGGAGTGGAGGTGCTCTAACCTATGCCAAAATTGAGTTTTACTCAAATATTTCACCAAATCTATTGTGAACCATATTTTTAACTGAATTTCCAAGGCTCTTTTGTTGAACTCCTATTTACCCTTTGTTCATTCAATGCTATGGATTAAATCTCTACCCTACAATTTGAGTAAGGGTTGGATGGAGTCATACCAAATCAAGTTTTTGCCCAAATTTTTACTCAAATTTAAGTAAAAATTTGGGTAAGGAGTGAAGATGCTCTAGGGAGTAGAGAGGATTTGGATGATATTTACTCAAATTTGAGTTTGTGTCTATATTTGAGTAAGCAGTTGAGATGCTCTAAACCCAATAAAAAGATTCACACTTTGGCAAAAAGATTATGATTACAAAAAATCGCAAAAAAATAGAGAGGCTAGTGTATACCATATTTGTTTTGTTTCCCAACCTGTAGACACCCCAATTTGAATCCGTGAAAATCCTTGGCATTTTCGATGATGAAAATGGACCAACAAAATACATTGGAGGTTGAGTAAGTGCTTGGAAACTCCTCCAAAACCTCTTCAAAATAAACCCTAGCTTGCACCACCTTCTAGCACATTCAAAACCCTTTTTATTGATATAATACGTCCCAATCCATTTTGAAATTAGTGAGATGTGCGCGATTTACTAAAATGACTTATTTTCCCGACCTCTTTAGGATAAACGGTCATGGATTTTGATGTACTAATCATATTGGGTTCAAACTACTTGGGTTAGAAAGTAGACTCAATCACATTTCCAATGCTTCAAACCACGCGCAAAATGGAGTTTGGTAGCATCCGGAGCAACCCTGCAAAGTTTGGTATGTTGTGTAGTCTCCCTTTGGGCGCCCAAAGGGGCTTCCAGTAAGCAATTTTCAGCTGATTTTCTGATAAAACCATGGCTTTCTCCTCTACCCCAGCCCACGTTTTTCCATTCAAAACTCCCTCCATCACTACATCCCTCTAAAATCTGAGTTCAAAATGCATTTCCCTCTTTTACTCACTCTAAACTACCCATTTTCACTCTATAAATACCCCCTAGCCTTATTTTGAGGATGATCAACCATCTCAAGAGAAGTCAAAACTCTGCCCAAATTCCTTCAGAAAATAGCCATCTTCAACCCTTACAATCCACTTCAAAACCTTCAAACATCATAAACCACTTTTCAACCTCCATCAAAGCCAAAAACTCAACCTCCATCAAAGCCAAAAACTCATGCTTGATATGTAGAAATCCTAATTGATACTAAAATCCATCCTCACTAACCTTAGAAAGTCACTCCAAAGCACCCAAATTTTTCTACTTCACCTTGAACCTATCAACCAAGCATAAACCAAGCTTCCAAGGTAGTAAATCTACCAAAATGTGTTGAAAAAAAGGTCCCCGTAAAGACCTGTAATTTATTTATTTTCATTTATTATCTCAATGTGATTAAGTCCTTTTTTTTAGCCAGGCTAGTATTTTATTTTATGTTTATGTGAAATTATGCGCACTTTATTTACCGAGATTGGGTATGTGGACCATGGGGTGAAAGTGTTGTGGGACCATTAGTGTTAGCTTTTAAAATTAGTTAGTTTTAATTTTATAACACATGGGCCATAGTTTAACCACTTAGTTAGTAATAGTACTTGAGAGGGGGACTAAGGAACTAGAGGGGTGTTTAGTGTAATTTTTACACTTATAACCTCATGGGCATCAGGAGAGCACCGAGCCTCTTTTTCTTTTCTTTTTTTCAGAGTGTTCTCTCTCTCTCTCACAAAACTCTACAATTAACACTCAAATTCAACACAAAACCATCACTAATCCTTTGTACCCTCAACATCTAGGCCCGGAAAATTGCGTGGGTGGAGTCATCTCGGTGGATTTTTGGTTGGAGGCTAGGGTTTTGATTTAAGACTTGTTGGAGCTCAAATCTTTGTGGTAGGAGCAAATTTCTACTCTCTCTAGTTGTATGTAGTTGATTTGTTGCATAAATCTAAGCATGGGTCTCCAATTTCAAGTAACTCCTTGTTTTCACCATGAAATGGGGTTTTCTAGTAAATTTGTTCTTGATCCATGTTTATTTGTTGTTTGGAACCTCTAAATTTTAGCTTAAACCATCAAATTTGGCCTTAGGTTGAAATTCCCTTCCTTAGGGATCTGTGAAAAACTGTCAAATTTTTTCACAATCTGCCTTGCTGGTCCAGACGGGGATTCGGGTGGTCCGGACCAAGCCATCGGTTTGTTCAAAAATTTATTTTTTGTTTCGGGTTCTTCCTTGAAGCTTGGTTAGTCCCTGTTTGCCCATATCATCGCGTATTTGACCTTTAACATTGAGATAACCTTCAAATTGATTTTATGATCATTAAAATGAGATTTTGATACGTGAAACGGTTGGACACGTTGCGATACGAAATGGACACGCACCACTTTGGGTCATTTTGACACTTTTGATGAAAGTTGTGACGATTGGAAAGAAATACGATCCTTGAAAGGGTTTTGATGAATAAAATGTATTAAATGGATATTTGAGAATGATAATTATGAATACTAGGGCCACCATTTGGTGCGTCCCTGGCCATGGGTGTACGGAGCCCACGAAATCCGGCAGGGGTACACAGAGCCCATGAAATCCGACAGAGGGATTAATTCCCTATAAAAGACAAGTGGCTATTTTTTAAAAATGTTTGAAATGAAGAATTTTATGAAAGACACGGCATTTTGGTGAAAATTGGACACTTGGATACACGGTTGGACACACGACACGATTGGTCATGGTTAAGAAGAAATTGATGGACACTTGGATTATTTTTGGACACTTTGGTATTTCATTGGACACATGGATACCTTGTCATCATTTATCACTTGTTTTAGTCATCTCTGTCATACCTTACTCATTTCGTCCATGGTAATGAACTTCTTATGCGCACAGCCGCACATCATTCTTTATACACCTAGCGTTAGTAGAATAGTTTCCTACTGGGCTAGTGAGCTCACCCTATCATTTTTAGGTACTCGACAAAGAACATGAATTGGATGCTTGGAGTGTGGATGCATGACATGAAACATATTTGATTATGAAGTTATTTTATCCTGTATATTTTTTAGAGATGATCATGTAGTATTAATTCCTTCGATCTTTTGACAATTATGTAATAACTTTAAATCATTTTGGTACTTATGTATTTGGGTATGGGTATCCTTTGGTCAGAGACACGTGAAATTTGTATTTGGATTTGTACTCTTGACTTTGACTTTTCAACGGTAATATTTATGACTTTGATCCATCCTACGTGGCTTTTATATAAATTTCGATTACTAAAAATGAGGGCGTGACAGTCCCCCTAAGGGACACCTTCAAGCTCTTACTGGTTCTTGATACCAGTGGAGGATTTAAAAGGGTTAAAACTGCAACAAAAGAGCTCAAAGCTCAGCACCCGAAGAGCCCGTTTGGGCACTTAAAGCATCCCATTTGGGTGCCCAAACCATCTCTCTCTCTCATCACTTGTTTTTGTTTCTAATCAGTTTCTTTTTTGTTTAAAATCATTTCTAACACGTTTTAGGGATTAGAAAACAGGTTGTGTAGCCTCTATGCATTTGAAAATGAAGCCTAAAGTGTGTCTTGATCATACTTTTGAGTGAATGTTTTGGGCTTGATATCAATCAAATCATGGACTTTCAATCATTTCATGCAGTGAAGGAAGCAAAACAGAAGATAAAAAGAGGGTCTACTAGGCCACCCAAACCAGCCTTTTTGGGCACCCAAAGCATCCCTTTGGGCACCCAAAGAGTCCCCCTTTGGGCTCACTTGGCAAAGCCTCCTTCATCTTCCTTTCTTGTTCATAATCAATCCATTGGTATTCATAGTTACAAAAAGCTTCATTCATTGTTTGAAATTAGTCTTAAACCCTCTGTTTGACCCTTAAATAAACCTAAATCATAATTTACAAGTTTAATCCACTTCTTAAACAAGGTTTTTGGGGGGAATACTTGAAGAACAAAAGCTTGTAAGTCATTTTGAACATAACCAAAGATGAAACAGAGGGTCTAAGACATGAGCCCAAAGCATTTTCATCAATTGGTTGTTTTCATCAATTTAAGGAGTTGTTTTATTAATGGTAGATTGTCAAGTACTTTGTGTATTTCACCATATTTTGTTTCAAATCTTATAAAATCCAATAATTATTTTATGAGTTGTTTGGTGCTCCAAATTCTAGATAATCTTTTGAGTTCATGTATTGTGAAAAAATGTTCCAACGCTAATCGGACAGAACCGGAACTGAACCAAAACCGATCCGGTCTTGTTATTTGGATCTAGACAAGTTCTATACGTGTATTGGTTAGATTTTAGTTTTTAATTTTCTAGAACCAATTGGAATGGTCCGGTTACTAGATTTCTAAAGAACCAATCCAATCTAGACCATGTGCACCCCTATTAGTCACTAAGTTTGTTTCATGATTTTACCGAAAAAAAGTTTGTTTCATGACCATATTCCATCTCACATAATATTTTAAGTGCTTCTTAAAATGTAGGCTTAAGAAATTACAAAAATTTAAGTAATCTAGTACCTACTTAATTCTGATTAAATTTGTCAATATGTGTACATCACGCTTTTCTTTATCACCACTGCCCTCCAGGACCATCGCCGCCAACACTACTATGGCCACCACTGTCAAAACCATGCCACCACCGTCACTAGGGGTGCAAATGAGCTGAGCCGCTCGCGAGCAGTTCGTGGCTCGGGTCGCTAAGAACTCGTTCGAACTCGATTCGTTAAGTAAACGAACGAGTTTGAGCCCATGCATCCATCGCATTTGATAAATGAGCCAAGCCCGAGCTTCAAGATGCTCGGCTCGAATGAGCTCGCGAGTTAGCACACATACATATTCTTTCATATTTGTGAGAACGAGCGAGATTGGCTTTATGGAAAAGAATCAAAGCCTCTTTTGGATATTTCTTCGATGTGGAGCTCAATAATCTTGGCTCGTTTTTTAGTATTAGCTGAGGTCGAGCCACCTAGTTTTAGAGCTAGCTGAGCTCGAGCCAGAGCCACCTAGTTTTAGAGCTAGCCGAGCTCGAGCGGGGTAAAGCTCGGCTCGTCTACAGCCCTAGCTGTCACCTGTTACTATACCACCATTACTTCACCGTCGTCATCACAACTTCACTACCGCACCACCACCATTATCGCCACTACTGCCACCGCTGTCATTACCACCATTACTCTATCATGATGATGTCACCATCAGAACTTCTATCGCTGCTACCACTGTCACCGCAACTGCCATCACCAGTACTCCAAATGTAATGTGGATTCAACATTGTTTTTTGACGGGATTAAGGTATTTGAAAGAGATTAGAAAACATAACGATTTATGCCATTGAAGATGGTGCAGAAGGGGCGACAAATAAGCCGACTAGACCTTGAGGATTCAACTTAGCCAAAAAAAAGAAGAAAGACCTTGAGGATTTAACTTCTTCTCAGTAGTATAATACTAGGAAAATATTTTCCATGGAAAACATTTTCCGGTGTTTGGGTACAACAAAAAAGAAAAGTCAATGGAAAACTTTTTCCAAAATAAAAAAGTCAAAAGGAAAATGAAATAAGAGGGCCTTGAAAATGTTTTCTGAATTTCAAAGGGGGAAAACATTTTCCACCAGCCATTGCCTCTGCCCCGATCAGCCCCAATCAGGGAATCACGGATGTCCCGACTCCCCGGCACAGGTTGTGATACCCTTGACCCTTAATCGCGCTTATAATTTAATTATGTGTCAGGTTGATTAGCTTAACTTAATTTTGTGTTTAATTGTGCATACGTGTTCTTGAATCATTGGTTAGTTTAGTGGTTATGAGTGAGAGCACATGGGAACACATGGTCACATGCATACACTATAATTTTCCTTAGTGTCTAACAAGTAGGGGTGAAAATCAGTCGGTTCGGTTCGGTTTTTGGGGTGTCCGGAACGAACCGATTGGTTCGGGGTGGTTTTGCTGGGAACCGATCCCGACCGAAAAAAACAATGGACCGATCGGTTCGGGGTGGTTCGGTTTTTTTTGGTTTTTTCGGTCCGGCGTTAAGATTGAGATGGACGGCTAGGATTTGTTATTTTTGGAGGGTCAAGATCGTTTTTTTGGATTTTCGGTCCAAATAGGGGTGGTTTTCGGGGTAATTCGGTCCAAACCAATTTCCAGGAAACCGAGACCGAACCGATAATTTTTCGGTTCGGTTCGGTTCGGTCCGAAGTCAGCCGACACAGCTTTTCCCCGACCGAAAACCGAACCGTTCGGTCGGTTTTTTCTTATAAGGCTTGGGTGCACCAAATAATTTTCTTATAAGCCTGATAAAACAACGTAGCTTTCTACGTTTTCCTTCTTCCTGATCAACGCCACCGCTTGGAGAGAGAGAGAGAGAGAGAGAGAGAGAGAGAGTTCGGCTAGGAAGGAAGAAGAAGAAGAGGAGAAAAGAAGGGGAAAATCAAGAGAAGGTCTAGGGTTATTAGACTTGAAGTTTTTACTTGGCAATTTATGCTTTCCTTCACTTGATTTCATCAATTTTCACGTTCAATTCATGTTTTGTTGCTGGGTTTATAATTAGACACCATAGAAACCCTTGATTGTGGAGTTTTGTAAGAGTTCTTGGTGAATTTTTGATGAATCAACTCAATTCTCGCATCTCTTGTAAATCTGCAGATTTTGGGTCTTGTTTCTAAGTGATTTTTGGGGATTTTATTGACATGATTTCACAGCTCATTATTTTCTGAAAATTTTACTGAGAGTTCCTCTATGAGTTCTCTTTGTTGGGTTAAAATTTCGAACCTTGACTCCATGTATAGAGCTTTGTAAAAATTCGTGAAGTTGTTGCTGTCAATTCGGATCTGTGTAGACTACACTGACACGCTTTGGGAAAACAGTCATAACTTTTAGCACGGTATCGAAATCGCGCACCGTTTGATTTTTCCGAAACTAGACTCGTGTATCTTTTTGTCCATGTAAGAATTGTACCTTGGTTTTGACCACGCAAAATCAGTTTTTGCATTGAAGTTTAGACAGAGGTGCAGTTTCTGAAATTCTGTTTTTAGCCTTCTTTAAATTGGTGTGCAAAGCTCATTCGAACTCCGTTTTCGACATATGACCTATCGATGTGAAACTTATGTTGTATATTTTGTGTTGGTTTGGGTTTTGTACCTAGGAGTTGGCAGGATACGGTATTTTTGTGTCCCTAAGTATTGGCCTAATTTTATATTTGGTCCCACAACATTGTTTAGGATACTTAGAACATGAGGTTCATTTAGAGTTTGTGATTACATGAATGACATCTAACATGTGTTTATGTTACTTGTTTAATCTAGGAAGTTCGAGTGATTGCGTGGATCGAGGTGAGTGATTAAGTCCCAAGCTATACAGTTTTAAAAGCATTTTATCTGTCAACCGTGAAAGTTATGTTTTTCACTGTGAATTCAATGATATGAACTCCATGGACTTGAAATGAAAGGTGGACATTTTTATTATCTATTAATGGCATCCCTTACGTCCCAGCTTGCTACGGGACAGTGCTAAAAGGCTAGCAAGATGTGTTTGTGTATATTGTGGGATAATGCGATAGACATGTCTAGCTTATCCACACCGGGGAAGCCTGGTGCGATGTGAATTGTGGTGGGATGTGCATTATAAATTATGTTGTGAATTGTGGATTCCTTTTGGAATATGTGAAGCTGGGTTTTGGTTACCTTTAAAGCATGTTTTTATATAGTCCATGGAAAGCGTGTGGCCTGTGCATTAATCATTCATACGAGCTTCGGCTTATGTAAATGTTTTCCCACCTTTCAAGCAATGACAAATAGGAGTGTGGCATGGACCTCTTTTTGTTGATGGGCTGTACATGTGGAGATGTAGATAGGAAGTTGTATTGACATGTGTAAATTTGTAGAAAGGTTGTGAGCTGGTATTGTAAGCACTGCTCTGAGATGTACTTTGAGTTTAAGATCTTGATGTAAAGGCACGTTTTGGTTTTTGAATGTTAATACAGGTGTCATTTCCGCTGCTTAACTCTCAAGTCCCTTTTGGTCATTCGCTTATGAGATACTTAATACCATGTTTGGTGATAGTTTCACCGACACTTTGTTATGATTTAAGCCTATAGGGACGGGCTGGGGTCGTGACACATGTGATCTCTCTCTCTCTCTCAATTCGCTCAAATTTTTCGACGCACTGTTTGATCTACGATTAATTCCCTATAATCATATAGAGTGGATGATTTTTCTGCTGTTGATGTTTTAGGGTTTTCTCTTTCGTTGTTGGTGTGTATGTGGTGCTGTTATCTATTTTCTCGAGTTCGAGTGGGTTTTCGAAATGTTTTTAGTTGAGAAGATAGTCGGTGAAGTGGTTTCTGCTTTGTAGAGGCTCTTGATTTTCTATTTCAAGGACGTAGTACAACTTACGTGATGTACAGAGAATTCCTATGGCCAAAACTAATTTGACTATGGTGTTTGTTGTTTGTTTTGATGCAAATTGACGAATGTCGTGGTTGGCTGTGTGTAGGAATGCAAAAATCTCAACTGAGATTGATTGATTGATTTTTTTTTTTTGCTGGAAACATGTTAGTTTATAGATATGGGTTGAGTTTGAAGTTAATGTGCTTGGGTTTGAAATTCCATTGTATGGTTCAATCTTCTTTCAGTGTGCCCACCAACTGTTTGATAATTTGCTAGGGGCCTTAGAGCTACTATTTTTTGAATCCCCATGCCCTCTCGTGTTGCTTTCTGGGTTCGATGAGCGATTAGACTCGACCTTCACAAACAGGGTTGAGCCGGTGTCCTCGAATCCCCCAAACTCCAAACTTCTCAAAACCTAGTAGTAGGCCTTGTCCTCACGAAGTCCATAAAACTGAACCCAACAGTAGGCCTTAGAGTTCCTGATTTCGAAGAACCTGGCAAGCAAGTGCAGGATGAGTTTGTCATGTTGTTCTCCAAATTACATATCCCATTTCCACATACACCTGCAATGCTACAAAGGGTTTGACACGACTGCCCATTCAGGGACGCATTGGCGCGACCCATGCAATCCTTGTTGCTTGAGATACTTGCTGATGAAGCCACAAAAGGAAATAAACCATCCAACACATTTAGGCCCGGATCATTTGCCAGAGTAGCCAAAGAAATTACTCAGAAATATGGGGTTGAATGCCAATCCAAACACGTGGAGAATCGTCTCAAAACTTTCCAAAGCACATGGAAGATCATTTCTGATCTTCGTTATATGAAAAGTGGGTTTGGATGGGATGATAATTTGAGGATGATAACCTGTGGCGAGACTGTGTTTGATGAGTACATTGCGGTATGAAACTTACACTAATAGACATGTTGTTTTTAAGTTATGCATCATTTGTTTATTTCTAATTTATGTCTGGGTTTTGCTTGTTTATTTTCTTGTTAATAGGCACACCCTGAACATGAGGCATTTTTGAACAAGGAAATTGAGATGTATGATGAGATGGCATTAATTGTTGGGAAAGACATGGAAACATGTCAATTTGCAAAGTCATTTGATGATATAGAGGAAGAAACAGTTGCTGAATCAGACTCTATTGACAACATCTTCAAGTGAGGCTCCAACTCAAGCAAGGCCTCACCGAAAGAGGAATCGTGACGAGGATGAGGGTTATGACAAGTTATCATCACAAATTGGAGAAGTTGCTTTGGCGATCAAGAAACTCAGTGATGATCGGCTTGATGTGAAAGACCTCTATGCTGAAGTTATGAAGATAGAGGGGTTCGATGAATTTACACTTGCCTCAGCATTTGATCACTTGGTTGAAAACGAAAAGGTGGCGAAGGCGTTTATGGTCAAGAGTGCGAGGCTCCGAAGGGCATGGTTGGAGGGTTTCTTTAATATGAATGCGTGAGTTTGAGTATTTTGGGTATTTTGGTATTTTAATTGAGGAGCTATGGAATGAACTTTGAACTTTGAACTCTGTTTGTGCATTCTGTTTCTGGTATTTTGGTAGTGTGTTTTCGTGCTTTGGGTACTTTGAAGTTTTGTCTTTTTCTAATTTGGGTGGACTAGCTAGCATCCTGGGGATAGTGCTCTGCTTGCTAAAATATATTTATGAGGTTTATTACAATTGAGGTTAATCTAGTTTTTATTTTTCTTTGCATCTCATTTCTTAATCTTGCTGGATTTTGGTCATTTTCTCATATTAGTGATTTTCCATGTCTACCAAACAATGGAAAACATTTTATTTTCTAGAAAAAGTTTTTCATGGAAAAAGTTTTCCATGGAAAAAGTTTTCTAGAAAACATTTTCCGCCCGAAACAAACGGAGCCTCAGTTTGTTCACTTTTCCACGAATAGAGATAAAGCAGGGATGCTAAATTTCACTTTTATCTCCTCATCTATTCAATTTTCATATAACTTGGATTTTAATCTATCGATTAAACCTATTGACTCTTTACAGTTTTTAATTTGATATTCACTTAACCTAATTTTGTTTTGCTCGTATATTTATTGGATGACAATGACTATTCATTTTAAAATATCAAAGAAATAGTTTTTACAATTATAAACAACATCATACCGATTATAATTGGCGGGAATTTTTCTTCAGAGTTAATTTCGTTTTATCCCTTGAAATATTCCAAACTTTTCTTTTTCGTCCTTGAACTTCAAAAATAACCTATTTTTTACCTTAACTTTTCAATTTCAACCTATCAAGTCTAATTGTTAACATAAGCTAACATTTTGGACGGGAAAAGTGCCATGTAAGTATCACGTGTAATTATTCCCCACATTTGAAGTGCAAAACTGCCACTTCATGCTATTCTTACTTGCGGCCCTTCATGTGAAAAGCTTAAGCCCCTTCATTACACTACATAAACCTATTTCCCACTTTTCAATTTTCGCTATTCATGTCAATGAGATGATTCTAAAAAACAAAAAATTATGACCAAAAGCACAAAATAAAAATAGAAAAGATGAAAAAAATACTACCAAACAACTCTTTTTTAAATTTTTTGTTGTAGTTTTGTCCTATATAAACTTTATTTACTTGTAATTTATGGTCCACATTGTTTTATACTTTATATTCCTCTTGTCAAGAAAAATGTTTAATTCTCATAATTAGCTAAAAAAGTTATGAAAAATAAATAGTACTACCGAAAAACACCATAGAAAAAAATTGAGGAAAAACAGGCCCTCAGCAGATACTTTTCCTTATGCTTTTGGTGTAAATTGTAATTATGAAGTAAGTGGTCTTAGGTCACCGCAACCTGTTACCCTACCACCTCTCACGCGGAATTTTACATTGGGTGATGTAATTGTTTGTCTACTTTTTTTGTTTGAATATCTAAAAATGAGAGCACGAATTACAAATGTTTAGCATACAACAGAAATTTAACTGCCCAAGTAATTGTCTGACAAAATTATTTAATAATGAATCACAAATAAATAGTAGTATGGAATCTCTCCCTAATCATTGAGAGCCCCACAATTTTTGTCCTTTCACTGTGGGAAAAAATCACTTCTTTTTCATCTAATTTGTCAGCTTCAGTAAACTATTAGACTAAATAGATCAAAATAAAAAAGGTTAAGATACAAAATAGGTGTTCCAAAGTTTGGGGATAGAAGTAAAAAAAATTCGAATAGTTTAAGGGTTAAAAGCAAAATTACTCTCTTTCAAATTAGCCAAAGGGTCATGAATATCAATTTGAAAAGTCTAAGTACTCAATTACCAGTTTAATCAATAAATTAAGGACAAAACAGAAATAAATATATAGTCGAGGAGATAAAAGTGCAATTTAGCCAAAGCGGGAAAGTGAAACCTTACCGTAGAGCTGCAGAGCGCTAAACAATCCGCTGAAGCTCAGCTCTATATAAACTTCTTTGTGCGATACAATTTCGACCACTGGTGAGAACTGAGAAGAGAGGATTCTGTTGCAGTAATGGCGAACGTCATCGTCTGCGCGCGATTCAGACCTCTGAGCTCCAAAGAGAGAAGAGATCATTCCGATGGCGGCATCTTCATTCGATTCTTAGATGCCGAAACTTTCGTGCTCAAGGTTTATCTCTCTCTGCCTATACATACATTATACATAGACTGATATACGTATATATCACCACACTTGTGTATGTATGTACGAATGTATGTACCTCTGCGTGTGTATGTACGAATGTTTGCGTTTATGCATACAAAATTCATGCAGATAGTGATGCGATTTGTTAAGTGTAGGATGAGAAACAAGAAGAGCACGAGTTTAGCTTCGATCGAGCGTTCTACGAGGGATCTGAACAAGCTGATGTCTATGAATTTTTAGCTCTGCCAATTGTTCGAGGTATTGTCCAAATGTGGTTTGAGTATTTTGTTTTTTTGTTTTCCAGCTGATTATTATAAGCTTGATCTTTGAAATGACATTGTTTTTTATTCACCAAATTGAATCATAAACAGATGCTGTTAATGGAGTAAATGGGACAATCATTACATATGGACAGGTAATTGACATGCATTTCAGTCTGTTTTATAAGTTGACATATGGAAACTCCTTGCAATCAAATGAGATTTTTTGAACTATGTACTGTAGCTGAAGTAGAAATCTCTATGCGGTTGTTTAATATGTACACTGAGAGATATTGTCCTGATACTTGTCAATGTACAATTAATACATATGGGGAGTGCTTTAGTCTTAATTTTCATCTAGGCCAACGTTAACGACCCATCCCATTGGAGTTGAAAAGTTCTGTATCACATACATAACTTTTTGTAAACGTCTGACGCTGTGAATAGATTATTTCAATGAGGCCGTCGAAGTACTTGCAACATGTGCTGGCTCTAGCCTCTCGGTTGACATTTCTTCTAAACATTAGCACTAAGCCTTAAGGTGATGCCGGCCAGTTTTTCAGTGTTTTGTTGATTGTTTGGGCTTCCTGGTGAAAGATTCATGCCGCACCTGTTACAGCTGGGTCGTTCGATTATGGGAGGTTGTTTTCAGTTTTTGCACATTGAGGTCAGCAATGCATGTCGATGAAGCAAGTATAGAGCCATAAACATCGGATGTTATCTCCATGAAGTAAAACATATATAAGTCTTTAGGCACGTCAAAGTATCTGATATAAAGCTTTCCTTCTTCTTTCAAGGCAATTGTTAGGAAGACGTTTCAGACTGTTACTGCTGTAAAATTTTGCACTGTCTCTTGTCAGACATAGATAACTCAAGCTTGTGAAGTTGGATTGTCCAATCGAGATCGTATACGTATTAAATCAATGAGAGATGACTGCAGCTAATGAGAACTTATATAAAATATAATTCCTTTTTGAAAATGTAGTCACTAGTCTGGGCTTAAAGGTAGAAGCAGATAGTTACTTTGAATTGCAGATGAAATACACATATTTCTTTTCCATTTGACAAACTTCCTTGTCAATGTGTCACAGACCGGAGCGGGGAAGACATATAGCATGGAGGTGATGCATAGATATGTCAACAGTATATTCCAGACGTTTATGGTTATGACATTTTAGATTTGGGTCATATAAAACCTTTTTGGTCCAGGGTCCCAACATTCTAGATTGTGATGAGAAGAAGAAAGGATTACTTCCAAGAGTAGTGGATGAACTTTTCACGAGCATTAAAATTTCTGAAGACACGTCGAAGTACTCAATCAAATTGTCGATGGTTGGGATCACTACTGTTTTTATTGCACACTGCTATATGTTAGCTGGCGTTGTTAGATAACTAATATTTTTTGTTTCCCTTTTCTGGTGACCTTACAGGTGGAGATTTACATGGAGAAAGTAAGGTTTGTGTCACCTAATGAGGCATTTATTTTGTTTACGTGACTCCATCCAGCTTTTCAATTGGTTGTAGTTCTTTCTGTCAGGGACCTTTTCGATTTGTCAAAGGACAACATACAGATCAAGGAGAGTAAAGTGCAAGGGATCATCTTGTCTGGTGTAACGGAAGTGAGTATTTCTTTTCTTTTCCTCATCTTTTGACAAGATAATCATAATAAAAGATACTCAAAAGTGTAAGCACTTATAAGCTGCTGGAAGCATACCTCTCTCTTTCTGTTGAGGCTTTATGAGAATTTGTTTTTTGAGGCTTTTGTGTTCACTCGGTTGTTTCTAAGCATGCCCAACATGCATGGAGTAAAAAATTTAGGGCGAAAGCCAGAGTCTGTTCATGTTGCTGTTATCCATCTGAATCTCTTGAATCTAAGGATTACTTGGATATTCCGTGGGTAGTGCGATTTTGGAAGCTATTCGGTGGCTTCAAAAGGTTACTCATTAGCCAAATCTACTTGGGAGTGAACCCCGGCATCCCATAAACAGTAAACACAAACTAACTTAAAGTGGATCCGATATCGCCACGACATGGGTGTGGAATTTCACTTTCTTGATATCATATGTTCTTCCTCATTTCCAAAAGCCAATCTTCCTTTTTCAGATCTCCGTGTTGGACCCTTGTGACGCATCACAAGTTCTATCGGTAAGAAGACTACTGCTTGAGAAGTTTCCTCAGTTTTTATTGCATATAGATCAGCTTCTTATATGGTCCTGAAAATGCAGAGGGGGATTGCCAACAGAGCAGTTGGAGAGACCCGTATCCACTGTTTCTGTTTTCAATAGTGATCTCTTTGTTTGGTTCTCCTCTTAGAAAATTTATCTCCAAAAGTTTTCACTGTTTCGTTATCCGTGTTTTTTCTTCTTTAATGATTTTTTTTTATCAATTTTTTACTTTTTGGATATATATTGCGTACCTCTATTCAAAAAATAAAAAGTTTGTTAAAATGTTAAAAAAATTGGCTAAGGGCGAAAAAGTAGGCAACCGTATACAACTTCTTTTATCTCAAAATTGACAATCAAATAATTTCTTTGTTTTACTGTGATGTACTGGCTGTTACTTTGAAATTCGCTGTTAAACTTTATCATAAATAGAAATGAATATGGCAAGCAGTAGAAGTCATTGCGCATACATATTCACAGTCCAGCGGGAACTAATTGCTGATAAGAAGTAATCTCTTCCTTATCCCTCAATAGAAAACAGTTTCTTTCATCCTAATTAGCATGAGGATTGAGACTAAAGCTGGTTTTGACATTCAGTAAGTGTCTACAGGTTGAAAATAGGAAAGTTGGTTCTTGTAGACCTGGCAGGATCTGAGAAAATCGAGAAGACAGGGGCTGAAGGAATAGTTCTTGAAGAAGCCAAGACAATCAATAAGTCACTTTCTGCTCTTGGCAATGTAATCAATGCATTGACCAGTGGCACACCTAGCAAAGCGAATCATATTCCATATCGGGATTCTAAGCTCACTAGGATTCTACAAGATGCTCTTGTTAGTTTCCTTCACATTACTTCCTTCTTCCTATATCCTATTCAATTTGTTTTTAAGGCCCATTTGTTTTAATTTCACAGGGAGGGAACTCCCGAACTGCATTACTGTGTTGTTGTTCGCCAAGCCCTTCTAATGCATCAGAAAGCCTCTCCACTCTGCGTTTTGGTGCAAGGTATATCACGCAAAGGTTACTGCAAAGTGTTCCTTTCAGTTCTCTTGCAAAAATTGGCACATCTAGATTTTGTCATTTCCTACACTACTTGGGGGTTGTTTAGGCTGTACCACTGAACTCCTTTTAGCTTTATTCATGCATGTGAAAGATATTGTGACTGAGATAAGGTTTTTTAGGTTTATTATTGACAATAGATCATGTTTTTGGCTTTGATTCACCCGTTCGAGGAATTTACATTCTTATAAACTCAAATCACCAAATAAAAATCAAGGAATACAACCCAGGATTTGGTAGGGGACTTGCACTCTTTGCGTTCATTTTTGGTCCTTTGAGTTGATGCTTCTCTCTCTCTCTCTCTCTCTCAACCTTTGGATCTGTACGTGTGCTCTCTTTAGTGGATGTAACTTTTAGACATGCTGCTTTTTTTCCTTTGTATCATGAAACGAAATGGACAAAATTTTCACCTTTGAGCAGGGCAAAGCATATAAAGGCATCGCCACGTGTCAGCTGCAAGGACGATAAATACACCAAGAAGCTTGGAGCTCCAACTTCTCTGCCTACAGATGACTGTTGTCAGAGAATCCTGGAAAAAGTAAGACAATGCTTTTGAACTTGTGTTAGTTGACTTAGAATAGTCTGTAAGCAAGTTTACTTTGTGCATACAGTTGAGGGAGAAGATGGGTGTTGATGACGTGAATTTACTTGAGGAGTTGTTCATACAAGAAGGTATTCTCTTCGATATTAACTTTGTAGAAGACTTGGAATCCGCTTATGAAGATGTTAGGTGCCGAACAATTTCCTCATTGCAACAAGCTGTAGAAAACCTTGTTGTCACTGCTGAAGAGGTAAGAGGAAAAAGTAACTGCTTTGTGAAAAGAAAAACCTTACATTCATATCTTGAACCTGAAAAAAGAAATACATTAGAGGCAGAAGGTGAAGCTGATATTCAACCTGGTATATTTGAATTTCGAATCTTATATTTGGCGTTCATAGCATCCGACTGTGGAAAAGTCGATTAAAAAAAGGGAAAATTTCTGTTATATCCTTTTGACTTTACGCGAAAAAAGTTCGAATCTTAGATTTGGTGTTCATAGCATCTAACTTTGCTATAGTCGATCATAAAAAATATAACAAGTATGGCAAATTTGCTTTTGTCTTTTTGAAGTTTATGAGAGAGAACAAAGCTCTCAAGGCCAGATTGGAAGCTGCTGAAAGATCTATTGAGCTTCTTGAAGAGTACGGGGAAAGGATGAGCTTTGCTGATACGATTAAACATTTCGGTTTCTTCATCCCCTGGTTTGGATCCCTCTTTCGTGTCAACAGGGTGGAATGATATCTCCATCATTCCTGGGAAATGTAGTCGTACGCAGTCCAAAACATGGTCCAAAAATAAGAATTCCACTCTACTTTCATTCATGTTACTGAAACGAGGACGGTTGAACAGTTCTGTTTTCGACGGTTAAAGCAAAATATGTGGCGAGAGTCAAAGAGAAGAAATAGAGGTTCTGCAAATGGAAGTAGTCTTTGATGTGTTTTTTGGCTTCACTAACCCTTCGGTTTTTGTATATTGTTTTGCATTTAGGTTGTATATATTTCCAATACGTTCCTGAACAAATTTGGTGAATGAAAATATGCATGAGAACTAAAAAAAATGCAGGATTTGGGAAACTCTTCTGTAGAATTTCCAAGGATTAAAGAGCTGTCAAACTTGGCCTTCCACCTGCATGTTGACTGTCAACACTTATTCTCCATAGTTTAAGAATACAAAATTAGTTATTCATTTTCTTCTCGCTTACAATGTCCAACCAAAAAAAGATTTTAATAGAAATTAGTTCTATTGCTAAATGTTTCGCACTCATTTTCCCTCTCATTTTCTTCTCCCTCTACGTATCTGAAATCTAAAAAATAGCATAAGAATGTCTTGAGCAAAAAATTGGGGGAATGACTGGACAGTGGAGAAAGGGGCAAATATTTCCACATAAATGACACACTTCTTGGGAATCATAGGGCAATGGGTAGAGAAAAAGTAATTCCAAATTCATGGCATGCCAACTCTAAGCAGACAAAAATAGCCCTGGCTTCAAAATTCTTCACAAAAGAACCACAACCTTTTCTCCAATCCCAAATCAACGTAGATCCCCCTGCTTCTCTCTTTTTTCTCGCTATCTCTCTCTCTCTCTCTCGCTATTGAGGGCACATCAGAAGCAAAATTTTGGTTGCGATTGTTCATAATGACATGTGATCGAGTGGGTTCAATGAACACTGCCCATGATAAGCAAGTATTTGATTGATGTATTTTCTTCATCTGTCTATTCTTCAAATTGGTATCAGATTCTCAAAATTGGAACTAGTTTGTTGGACAATTGGGTCGATTTGGCTTTCTGTAAGGGGATTTAGAGTCCTAATACTAAAAGCCCTGGAGCTTGATTTCCCTCTGAAAATCCTAGCCATTCTCATTCTCGTGCAATGTTATTCTCTAAGAGTGCTAAGTTAATTCACTCAAGGTGCAACATTGTTTCATTTAAAAACCAAGTTATTTTTTTCAAAATAAAAAGTTGAATTTAGACATCACACCGGCAACTCAGTCTTTCTCATTCGGTGCAATGTTATTCTCAAAGAGTGCAAAATAATTCACTGAAGGTGCAACGTTGTTTCATTTAAGGAGCAATGATTTTTTTTTCAAAAAGTTGAATTTAGACATCACACTAGCAACTCAGTTTTTCTCAATCGGGGGTGCAATGTTATTCTCAAAGGGTGCAAAATAATTCACTTACGGTGCAACGTTATTTCATTTAAGGAGCAATGATTATTATTTTTTTTTCCAAAATAAAATGTTGAACTTAGACATCACACTAGCAACTCAATCTTCCTCAATCGGGTGCAATGTTATTCTCAAAGAGTGCAAAATAATTAACTGAAGGTGTAACGTTGTTTCATTTAAGGAGCAATGGTTTTTTTTTCTTTTCAAAAAGTTGAATTTAGACATCACACTTGCAACTCAGTCTTTCTCAATCGGGGGTGCAATGTTATTCTCAAAGGGTGCAAAATAATTAACTTACGGTGCAATGCTATTTCATTCAAGGAGCAATAGTTATTTTTTTCCAAAATAAAAAGTTGAATTTAGACATCACACGAGCAACTCAATCTTCCTCAATTGGGTGCAATGTTATTCTCAGAGGGTGCCAAAATAATTTACTCAAGGTGTAACGTTATTTCTTTGAAGGAGCAATGGTTTACTCAGTCTTCCTCAATCGGGTGCAATATTATCCTCAAAAGAGTGCCAAAATAATTTACTCAAGGTGCAATGTTGTTTCTTTTAAGGAGCAATGGTTAACTTTGTCTTCCTCAATCGGGTGCAATATTATTCTCAAAAGGGTGCCAAAATAATTTACTTAAGGTGCAAGTTTTTCTCCCCCCAAACCCATTTCGGCTACACCATCGAAGAGAACCAAAAACACTTGTTTCCAGAAGCCCATTTCCCCCCCATACTTCAGGACCTTCTCCCTGATGAGGATTGTGGCCAACCTCTGAAGTTCATTTCCTCTAACCTTCTCCCTATGTCTCGTGTTGAATCGAGTTTTTGTCGTCACAATCCGTTTACAATAGTTAAGGAAGTTTTTGCTCGATTCCGGTGGAAAGCATGTGGGATTGGTGATCGTCTCTTTTCCTTCCCTCGTTTCCCCATGTTTTCCTTTGACCCATCTGATTTCAGAATTTTCAGATTATGAGAGAGAGAAGAGGGAAAATGGGAGGGGAACAGTTTATAGGGTTTTCACTACAGAGGGATAATTTCGTCCATAACTATGGTGGTGCCATTTATGTGTAATTATTTTTTTCCTTCTCACAGTTGCAATGATTCTCCATAAGTGTGCCATCAAAGTGGAATATGTTGCCCCTTTTCCCACTGTCCCGTCATTCCCCCTAAAAAATTCAACTTCAGATGGCCGTATTTTCTCTGTACACAACTTACAACAGACAATTGCCTATAAGGGGAGCCAAAGCAAGCAAAAAAAGAAACAATAAAGTAAATTGCGGCGTTCCCAAAGTTTGAGGGCTTTAATGTGACCCTAGTTCGCAAGTAAAGGACAACAACAGATATCATTGAGACATCAAAGAATCAAATGGTCAAGCAATCATTTCCATTTAACCAACTACGCACGCCAAAATCAATTTGTCCAGCAATCTCATCACATGTAATTGTGCAGTGTAGCCAGTAGAAAAAATAATGTTACAGTCCATCCTGCATTCAAACTGCTTGTTGAAGAAAGATCATTGGACCCAATAAGATACTCAGCTCCAGTTTGCCCATCCTTCACTTTGACACTTGAAGAACCTGAAATCAATCACGAAAACCAACTCAATAGTTCCTCGTAATGTTTTTGACTACAGGTATGCATCAAGTAGTACGACAAAGACAAACAGGAAGATGTGTTATTCAGATATGATTTGATGGCCAGATGCAAACTGAAAGCTATGCGGAGGTAAGCTAAAGATTCCTGGGTGCAACACAGATGTTAGAAACACCGACCCTTTTATTTGAAAGAATCAGTATGATAACATTAAGGTTCATACACAATCCGTCAATCCCTGCCTTGTATACAGAGGAACTCAAGCTGTTGGAGATGGTATATTGTATTCGAAATAACCTAGAATTCCATTCACATTTCAAGACAATTTTTCGGAAATGTTTTCCTAGACAAACGAATGTAGGGTATGTTTGAGTCGGTTTGACTTCCTATCCAACTGCAATGATAGGGCATCACAAATGGTGCAAGCAGATAAGACTCAGTCTTGGAAGAATAGCATATCAAAGGAACACACATAAATCAGTAAACAAGGACATACTAATCCAAGGGACTTTGGAAAAGGCCTTCATTTATTGACCAAGAAATAAAACACACAGAAATGCCATAGCAAGAAAAAGAAAAGAAAGATTATAAAACTGATGCTATTGCCTTCAGTCTACCCATTTTGCAACTGACAGACAACAATATTCTAATTTTAATCTCATTTTCAGTTTCATCAATGCAATAATCTTCAACATAAAAGGGATGAGATCCAACCACTCTAGAATATTCTTCAGCATAAAAAGGATGAGATGCAACCACCCTAGAAAATTCTTCAACGTAAAAGGGAAGAGAAATATAAAATTGACTCAGATACTTTAAGGTACTCAAGGAAACGACAATTCGACACCTTTGTTTTTTTTTATAACACATACATGATCATAAAGACGGAAGATTTAGAAAGAAGAAGACTAATTTCTGAACCAACCAAAAACACGAAAGTAACAACAACAATGGCATACTCACAGTTGTATTCAGTCCACCCAATAGTCTGATTTTCGAGATCATACAATACAAGCTTACTCGATAGGACCATATCTGCATTTGATTGTAAGAATCACATCAATCAAGGCTTGACTAATACTTTTTTCCTTGCTCAAAAGAAAAAAAAAATAGCGTTCTGCAAGAAATCAATAAGCTTGCTACATTCAGACTGCATTTATCACGTACATTTGTGGCAAAAGATTACGGAAGGAATGCAAACATTGACAACAAAATATTGTTCAAAATTAAAAGGAGTTTTTCCTTGACGTATCATTAAAAATTTGAAGGAGTTTGTGCTTGAAATATAGGGGTTCAGCAAACTAATGAATAACAATTTTGTACCACATGGCCTATTATTAGTGCAAAAGGTGGTTTCATCACTTTGACCAGACAATTGGGGATGCTGCAAGGTGTATATAAGATTCCATAATCTTAATTATAGATCTAACTTTTTTGCAGTACTGTACCAGAAGCTTTCCCTGAAAGAAGCTAATGTTTATGTGACATACTGTGGAAATGACACATATTTTACAACTCACAACCTGAAGAGAATACGCAAATAAGAATCCACTATAGCTATAACCCTATGTGTGAAGATATGTTGATTTGAGGTCAGTTCATATAACTGATGGAGCAGTGTCTTTTCATACGGACGACATCATTTCAGAAATCACGTCAGATTTCATTACTTATGAGTTTCCACGCGTATAGCACAGGTCTCAAAAGCTCCCTATGTAAAACCCATACTTGACTTCTCTCTTTCAATGCATACGAGGATCTGACGGCAAGATGACCAAGTAATTAATGCAGTTGCTTAAATGATTTCAGAAAGTATTCAAAGGTCGGGGAAGTTCAAGTACGGCCAAACCTGGGTCCTAATTTCCAACATGCTAAATGCCTAACCAATCCAAGACTAAATCAACCTAGTGACTGTGTTACTTGGACTCTCCAATTTTGGTGGAGTACCCGTGTCGACAAGACAGGACACGGGTACAGGTGCGAGATCCATACAGGATACGGCTGGCGAAATCCGGACACCGCCTTTCGCAGCTCGACATCTCGAAAGTTTGAAGAAGAAGAAGAAGGATGAGGAGAAGAAGAAGAAGAGAGGAGGAGGAGAGAAGAGAATGGAAGAGTACATGGGATTTGAGAAGGAACGGAGAGGCAGATTGGAGATGGAGCTGCTGGTTCGCTGAAGTCTATCATCTTGGTGGAAGACGATGACAAAAATGTTGCTGCTTACCCTAATTGAAGTTGAGGTTGGGCTTGTTTATTATAAGTTGGGCTACATGCCTAATATATTCTAATGGGCCTATTTATTTTTCTTTGGGCTTCTAATGAGTTTATGTATTGTTTTAAAGTGGATTCCAATAATTCTTTTTTGGGCTTTTATTATCCAGAATAAAATAATCAATGTATTCTAATACCTAAAATATTTAATATTTCATATATTAAAATTAGAAAATATTAAAACATACTAAATAAAATATAAAAATAAAAAATGTAAATTAAAAAAAAAATTATTTGACGTATCCCCGTACCCGTGTCAAAATCAGGATCCATATCCACATATCCTTTATTTTTCAACTTGACGTGTCGGACTCCTAGATTCACACCCGCACCCGATACCCGTACGCGAGTCCAAGTAACATAGCTAGTGAGCAATACTCTATCCAAATCGAAAGAATCCACGAAGGGACTATCTAAACTAGAAAGTTTGGCGAAACCAATAGCTGCAACCACTGAGAATAGAAACGGTTATAATGAGCACTTATAGCTTGCTAATCAATTCACGGTGCTTCAAATTCCAAGGAGTTCATAAAATGGTGATTAGGAAACCTATCCCTGTAAAACTATAAGGGGAAGCAGAGGATGGTACAACGAATGAGCGACAAAGGCTATAAAGGAGAAAGATGGGAAAAAATGAAACCAGAAATGAAGAGTAAAGATGCTGGGAACATGATAAATGAACCAAAAGTCAGGGAACATGATAAATGAACCACAAGTCCCATAACTCAGTAATGAAAACCATTGCTAGGACACATACAGTTGAAGTCTCATGTTCTACAAGCTGGGAAAGCCTAAAGTAATGAAAAAACTAAAGAATTACACAAAACGGAATATCCCGAAGAGAACCTTTGACCAACCATATAAGTAACTGACAAAGAATGATCTGCATGGAGAATCCTAAGCTTTGTAGCAGGGATCTAAAATGTGCCGCTCCCACCTTAGGAGAGCGCACTTCTGCGCTCCCAACTAAGGAGCTTGACGAAAGTCTGCTCCTTACGAAGGTGGGAGCTTTTGTATGATCCTTTTATATAGAGAAACAAGAATTTATTACTTGGCTTTCGATTTAACTAGTAAATATAGCCCAAGTCATAATATCTTGAAAATAAAATCATAAATTCTACCACCAGCCCATTTCTCAGATTAAGGTGGACTTGGCCCTGTAGTTTTAAAGTGTGTATTCTATGCTACATTATTTTCTTAATATGTACATATTCCTTCCACACTCCCAACTTTTGGAGCTTCTATGTTCCCCCGCTTCATGGTACTAAGATCCTAAACCTAGCATCAGCAACTGTTAGTGATATGTAAATAAAACAATTTCTCCTAATTTGAAAAATGTCTCAGGCCTTTCAGCTAGTTCAACAAGACAAAAAGTCTCTACTATATTACCCTAGTCGAGTCGGTGAGGGCACGACCCCGACCTAGTCGCCGACTAGGCCGACTTTTAGAACACTGCTCTAGGAACATAGAAGACAGATTGGGTTAGAAAGGACATGTATATAGCTTATAGATGACAGATTTGAATTGCCTTCAAGAAATAAGGCAGAGCTGCAGCGCGATGAAAAATAATTGACCAAAAACTTGAATCCTACCTTGAAAAGTTCTAGAGAGGGAGAGTCTCAAACGTATTTTCTCATTCCTTGTCTAACAACACTATACACAGCAACATGTATACACAGGCAAATGAATAATGACTAAACTACCCTTATGAACTAAGAACATAACAAATAAACCCTTATAACTTAACACTCCCCCTCAAGTTGGTGCAAAGATATCTCGCAAGCCCAACTTGAACACAATGGGGTGAAAACTTTTACTACTCAGACCCTTAGTAAATACATCAGCTAACTGGTCTTCAGATCTCACAAAAGGCATGCAAATCAACCCGTTGCTCAGCTTCTCCTTTATAAAGTGTCTGTCAATTTCGATATGCTTCGTTCGATCATGTTGGACAGGATTATGAGCAATGTTTATGGCAGCCTTATTATCACAGTAGAGCTTCATAGGACTAACATCAGGGAATCCCAGATCACGTAAAAAGGTTTGGAGCCATAAAAGCTCGCAAACACCATGAGACATAGCTCTGTATTCAGCCTCTGCACTGGACCTAGCAACCACTGCCTGCTTCTTACTCCTCCAAGTAACCAAATTTCCTCCCAGAAAGATGCAATAGCCAGAGGTAGATCTCCTATCATCAATAGAACCTGCCCAGTCTGCATCGGTGAAGGCTTCCAATTTCAAGTGACCATGATTGGAGAACAAGATTCCTTTACCTGGGGCTGATTTGAGATACCTCAAAATGCGATAAACAGCATCAAGATGCACAGTACGAGGTTCATGCATAAACTGGCTTACAACCCCCACAGCATAGGAAATATCAGGTCTGGTGTGAGATAAGTATATCAGGCGACCCACAAGTCTCTGATATCTCTCCTTATCTGTATGCTCCCCCACATTGCTACCAAGACGATGATTGGCCTCAATGGGAGAGTCAGCTGGCTTACATCCCAACATACCAGTTTCTTCTAAGAGATCAAGGATGTACTTCCTTTGAGAGATAAAAATCCCTTTGTCAGATCGAGCCACCTCCATTCCAAGGAAGTACTTCATAGACCCCAAATCCTTAATCTCAAATTCTTGAGCAAGAAGAGCCTTAAGGCTAGCAATCTCATCCACATCATCACCTGTCATTATTATGTCATCCACATAAAC
This sequence comes from Vaccinium myrtillus, assembly GCA_016920895.1. NCBI lineage: Eukaryota > Viridiplantae > Streptophyta > Magnoliopsida > Ericales > Ericaceae > Vaccinium > Vaccinium myrtillus. Next base: position 20,909,893 of record CM029278.1, on the reverse strand, counting down.
AATAAGTATGGCAATCTTACCATTCCTCCGCTTGATGAACATAGTATGGTCAGCATGACTCTGCTTGTATCCAAATCTCAACATGGCTTTGAGAAACCTGTCAAACCATGCTCTGGGAGATTGCTTCAAGCCATAAAGTGCCTTCTTCAATCTACACACTTTTCCCTCGGTCTGAGATGAGGAAAAACCCGGTGGAATAGCCATGTACACTTCCTCCTCTAATTCGCCATGGAGGAATGCATTCTTCACATCAAACTGGTGAAGATGCCAATTCAAATTGGCAGCACAAGAAAGTAGAACTCGCACAGAGTTCATCTTCGCTGGCACAGAGTTCATCTTCGCTACAGGAGCAAACGTCTCCTCGTAGTCAATACCATAGGTTTGAGTATAACCTTTAGCAACAAGCCTGACCTTGTATCTCTCAACTGCCCCATCAGCTTTGTATTTCACAGTGAACACCCATTTGCACCCCACAGGTTTCTTCCCTCTTGGAAGAGATACTAGCTCCCAAGTGCCATTCTTTTTCAAAGCCGTCATCTCCTCTACCATAGCTCCTTTCCACTTAGGTATCATGAATGCATCCTGCCAATTCTGTGGAATAGGTATAGAAGAAAGAGACGAAACAAAAGCACGATGCAAAGGAGATAAACGGTCATAAGAAACAAACTGGGAAATGGGATGTTGAGTGCATGATCTAACTCCCTTTCTAAGAGCAATAGGAGCATTAAGATTATCAACAACAGTAGGGAGAGAATCATTACCAGATGAATCAGCGGAAGAGTCCGAAACTGGAGTAGGTGATGGAGATTGGCAAAGTGGCACTGCACATGTAGACTTGTCTTTATTCCTTCGAGAAAAGGTCTGCAAATTTGGCCTATCCAGTCTTTCCCGATCTTCATGCTCTGCTCTTTCTGCAGGTAAAGGTTCTTTGTCCCCCTCACCATGACGAGGTAAAGGATAGGACCACGACTCAGGAGTATGAAATGTCAACATCTCTTCCTGTCTATCATTCTCCCCCTGAAGAGATGAAGTGGACAGAGGATAAAGAGATTCGGTTTCCCAAAAGGTGACATCCATGGAGACATACATTTTGCGAGAGTGCGGGTCATAGCATTTATAACCCTTCTGAGTGGGAGAATAGCCAAGGAAAATACACTTGCGGGCTTTGGGATCCAGCTTACCACCTGGGTGCTTAGGAGCATGAACAAAACACACACAACCAAAGACTTTGGGTGGGAGAGATGAGACTCGAGAACCTAAAAGAACCTTAATCGGAGTTTGGAACTGAAGGACACTAGATGGCATGCGGTTGATAAGAAAAGCCGCAGTAAGGACAGCTTCGCCCCAAAAATGTTTAGGAACTTGCATTGTGAACAATAGAGAGCGGGCTACCTCAGCAAGATGGCGATTCTTGCGCTCTGCAACTCCATTTTGTAGTGGAGTGCCAACACAAGAAGTCTGAAAAAGGATGCCCGAGTCATTAAGGTATGCCCGGAAAGCCCCATCGATATACTCAGTCCCATTATCACTACGAAGGACTTTAACGTTAGTATCAAACTGAGTACGCACCATTTGATGAAAAGATTTAAAACACGAAAAGACCTCATTTTTTGCCTTTAACAAATACACCCAGGTGACACGAGAATAACAATCAATGAAGGTGACAAACCAGCGATAACCAGACCGAGATGTGACAGGAGAAGGACCCCAAACATCAGAATGAATGACCATAAATGGCGAATCACTCCTTTGATTGACCGGAGCATAAAATGAGCGTTTATGTTTCGCAAGCTCACAAGCTTCACAAAGGAATTGACTACGAGAACATTGTTTAGCCAAACTAGGGAACAATTTTTCAAGAATCCCAAATGATGGATGACCAAGTCTACGATGCCATTGATGTAACAAGGAAAGAGCAGAACCAGTATTTGCTGCAAGAGCTTGACCACATGACAAAGGTGGACAAACTGGATTAGGTGCAGACTCCAGAAAATAAAGGCCCTCATGAGCTTTACCACTGCCAATCATCCTCCCCGTATCCAGTTCCTGAAAGACACAATGTGTAGGAAAAAATGTTACGGAGCAATTTAAGGATTGGGTAAGACTACTAACGGATAAAAGGTTAGTAGAAAAATTGGGAACATGAAGAACTGAGGAAAGAGAAATGGTAGGAGAACAATGAATAGAACCTTTTCCGGAAATAGCAGATAAAGAACCATCAGCTACTCTAACTTTATCCTTACCAGAACAAGTAGAGTAGGAATCAAAAAAGGATGAACAACCCGTCATATGATCCGTGGCACCCGAATCTATAATCCAAGGACGGGAGCTAGATGCACTGAAAGCACTAGCATGAACAGAAGCAAAGAAATCAGAGGCAGTGGAAGCAGCGGAAGTGGAAGTAGAAGCAGTGGTAGATGGAGCGCCAAGCCTAGCCAATAGGCGCCTGAGAGTTTGTAACTCCCCCTTAGAAAAGGCATCAACCTGAGCAATTTTGAAAGCCTCCATTGTAATGCCTCAAGAAAGACAGCCTTATAACCGGATAACACTCCAAAAATCCGGAATAGAGACAAAAGTCTGTCAATATCTTCAAATTTGCAGAATACCACTGATGGGTTTCAACTGAACATGCTCTGGATCGAAAAGAGCCTATCGGAGGCTATCGATGATGACCCAGTAGCTAACTAGAACATTCAATGCTCACCCAAAGAGACTTCTGGCATATTCCAAAGAGCAGAAAAACACAACCAGTCTGCTAAAAGCCCAACGAAATGGTGTAACGATCTCAAAAACTTCTAAAAAGATGAAATAGGCTCAGAGAACAACTCAAATGTGTAAGCCCATAAGAAAACGAGACTACCCAGTTGGATTTTGAAGACAACCGGAGACAAACACAGATCGGAATAGGCTTACCAGAGGTCTACAGTGCTCGCCGGACTGCTACAGTGCTCCCCGAAACTGCTACGGTGCTCGTCGGCAGTTGTATGGTGAAAACGACGATGACCCAGTGAGATTCAAACTCAAACAGTGCTCGTATTACTGTTTCGCCACTGTTTCGGCAGTCAAAGGCAGCGAGATGGACTATTCCGGCATTGTTCCGGCAGTAGCAGTGCTCGTATTACTGTTCCGACACTGTTACAACACTGTTCCGGCACTGTTCTGGCAGCAAGGGGCAGCAAGAGCTGCTGGGTTTCAAACTGGAGAGAAACAAAGAGAACAGCTAGCAGAGAACAGAGAAAGGTTGTAACAGAGAACAGGGTATGTTGTACGTGGTGAGATTTCTGGTGGGTTTGCACAATCGTGTGCAAAACACACAAGAATCAGATGAGAGAGGCGAGATCGCTGCTCTGATACCATGAAAAGTTCTAGAGAGGGAGAGTCTCAAACGTATTTTCTCATTCCTTGTCTAACAACACTATACACAGCAACATGTATACACAGGCAAATGAATAATGACTAAACTACCCTTATGAACTAAGAACATAACAAATAAACCCTTATAACTTAACAATAATAAAAGGAAAAACTCCCACTCATCTTTCAGCCTTTCTTTCTAATGCCCCTTCTGTCCTTAGATAGCTCTATATTCACAGTAATGCCCTTAAGGGCCCATTCCTCGTGTCGGCCATATTTTCTCTTTTTTTGACTAATAGTCACATAATTGGTACCACTTGACGTAGAAAGCGTGAAACTTAAATGCATGTGTGGAAAAAATAGCATTTGTGGAAAAACAGCATGTGTGGAAAAAATAGGATTTGTAGAAAAAACACATGGATGTGTGGAAAAAACAGCATGTGTGGAAAAAATAGGATTTGTGGAAAAAAACACATGGATCAAAATAGGACACATAGATAGCAACTCATGCACGTCTCTTTTTGTTTTTTCTCCATATCTGCAAATACACAGAACATTTTGAAAATCTCTCTCTCTCTTCAAAACTCTCTCTTGGTTATCCATCCATTTACATCGGCGCTTTCAATGAGGCATGTAAAGTTGGAAGGGATTTCATATACTCCTACTACATCTACATCTCAAGAGAATGCCCTAGATTACTAATCGATTAGATGCGAACTACCCCAAAATTTCAACCTCGAATTGTATAAAGCTCTGAAATCCAGCGATGGTCGGCGGCTCCGGCTACGATTAACAAGAGGTCTCTCTCTCTCTCTCTCTCACACACACACACACACACACACCTACACTATCACTCACTCTAACGATTGTTTATGTCTCTTTTTTTAATCGTCAGATTCGAACCATGCACCTTAACCTCGTATAAAGCTCAGCAAATGCGGCGACGATTGACGGCTCCGGCTACGATTTACGACAGGCCTCTCTGTCTCTCTCTCACCCTATTACTTACTCTCTGATTGTTTTTGTCTCTTTTGTTCTCTTCTTTGACTGTAGGCATTTGGTTGATTCAAATCCCTTCAAACTGAAAATAAGGAGGCAGAGGATCAAGATCGCAGGGACGACTACCTCTCGAGTCAATTTGCGGCACAGGGTTATCGCCCATTATGATTTTTATTGAAACACTAACCCTTTCTGACCTTGTATAACTGGCCTTGTATAAATGATTTCCTGTTGGACCATCATTCATCAATGTTATTCTAACATATTATAGGAGGGATTACATTAAACTTGCTACTATCTCTCCCTTTTTTTTTTTTTTTTTATCTAAAGTTAAACTTGTTATCTGATTTGACAAGTATTTGCTAATAATGATATTATTGCATGGTATTCTCCTAAATTGGTGAAGACTAACAATGGTAACTATTTGTATGCCAAAATTGATAATGAAGAAGAGAACGAGCACAAGAGAATTATACCTCCCAAAAGGTTCATTTCCTTTCCATCTTTTGATATCCCACTGTTCTGCCAGCCGATACACCACACATCATCCTGCAAAGTTGATGATCAGAAGAATACCGAATAAAATACCCTCAGAAAGTACTAGAACCAAACCTCGGATCATGATTGACAACAGAAATAAAATTACAAACAACACGTAACCATTCTAAGTGCCACAACAACAATGCAAGAGGATGAAAATAGAGGTTAACGAATACAGGACTGGTAAGAAAGCACTTGCTGGCTGCTGCATATACCAAAATGATAAGTGGCCACCAAAATCATCAGCCTCGCATCCCTTCCTCATGTTCCAGTAGCTTTTGCACTCCAGATTAAATGTAAGCGTGACATGGTCATTAGCATCAGGGATATATTTTGGAATAGCAAGCGATTTAAATGGCATTGCGTTGTTTTATCATATCCGCTTTTTGGTTACAATAAAAGATGATGCTAGGTAACGTGCCAATGGAGCAACCTGGTGCAGAACATATAGCTCAATTCATGCACACGCAACACCGTTAGCATGGAGTTATAATAAGCATGACTAGGAGTCCTAGTAACAGTTAAATTCCTAAAGAAGAGGTCATACTACAGCTCCGTAAACAAGAGGCCGTAGTCAATCAATTCCTCGGGTTTGACTAATGAATTGTAAAGCGTGAGGATGTAGGGTTTAGAGTCTAAACCCTACATCCTTACACTTTACAACTTTAGAGCCTTGGCCCTTGTGTCGTTATTCTCTTCCTCTTCTCCCTCCATGTTCTGCACCAATTTGGTATGAAATCGAGAATTCTAGATCTCGCTTGATAACTGTCTCAATTATAAAATCCAAAATCTTAATTCATGTCTTCTTTTTTTTCATTTACCCCTCCCAAAATCTTAAATCTTAATTCATGGTCATTAGCAGATTTCCTTTCCATTCGCATTTAGTTATTCACCATCTATGAGTATCTCCACTAAGCATACATTGCCATTTTAAGCACCCAACTCATAATTGGCAATTCTTAGGTTTAATTCCGACTGGATGCATGCTAATGTGACTCTTTAATACATCTATTTAATTTTTAATTTTTTTTTTTGATAAGCAATAAATATTTTTGGATAAATTAATTGGTCATTAAAAAAACCTACTAAAATTGGCTTTGTATCTTAATTTGTCATCTTCCATTATGAATATGGATTATGATACAAGGTTATCATATCTTATTGCAACGAGAACTCATAGGGAAGAAAATCGATCTCCTTCAAGGCTGAGGTTTGAGATCCCACCCCTCACTGTGTCTCATAGTTTTCTCTTGACGGCTCTTTCTCCTTCACTTCCTCAAAGCACCTCCATCACTGCCTCTTTCCATTTCCAATATCATCATGGTTGATCAAATCCAGAGCCTTCCTAGGATGAGAAGTTGGTCCCTCGTTTTGGGCCATAATCGCTCCACCCTTGGTTGTCCGCACAATAGTTGAATTATTACCAATGGCAAGTTGTGTACTCAGTACAGTAAATCTACTCCTACTCAAAGGACTGGGGGAATGCCAATATCAATTGACCGATATAATCCCGATAATGAATGGTTGGTTGCCGCTTCCTTGTCCTCGAGTTTTTCTGGCCGTAGAGGGACTAGCTATTAACCTTTTACCTTTCTGGTGGGTGTATCTGAATAAGAGTGATGACCTCCCATTCTTCTGTCATTGGTGGTCAGAATGGGAGTCGACGTCCCTAGCTTAGTGGTAGAGTTGTTCCGGTCAGCTGACTGGTCATAGGTTTAGATGTAGAGAGAATTGCAGTTATAGCTTTTGCAAAGCTAGTGACCCCTATTCTTCTCCTCCATTTCTGTGTTTTTTTTTTTAACGCTATCAGATTACAGAGCATTTTGGTAACTTTAGTTGACAGGTTTTCATACTGGAAAAGTTGTGATTTTAGCTCTTTATTGGATTTGTAACTCCAGCAACCAGGATACCCTAACTTGTAATGGTTTGACAGTTCCTGTTTTGAGTCGAATATTTAGGAATCAGGATGAATAAAATAGATTTTTTTGTTCTATCAAATAGCATCCAAAATTTTGCAGAATTGACTATTGCTTATATGTTATTTTGTTTGTTCGTGCCATCAACCAAGACACTGTTCTCAGATTTTCATTGACGGCTAAAAGCCCCATAACAAAATAACTGATGCATTAGCCTTTTGCTTAGAGGATCTGAAAATTCAGAAACACACTCTAAAGACTACATTGATATAAGCATTTTCCTTTTATCAATTAAAATCTTCACCTATTATCAAACAAAAAAAATTAAAATTAAAATCCTCACCCTAGAAGGCTTTGCACAAAGCCCACTGTATATCTCTAGTAGGCGACCTTATCCTAGATTCGTAAACCATCCTTCATCACCTTGTCTCTAGTTCCTTTCAACTTACCTTCGTCAGTACAATCCTCATATCCTGTAGTACTTGTACCACCATTTGATGATTCATATGCATCCATCTGACTTCTGAAAACACTTTTGATGATATATTCACAATTTTCGAAGAGCTTGTACCATACAAACCTCAATAGCACTTGCAAATTATCTGAGTAGCCTTCTGGTACAATTGGGCAAGTACTTCAAATCACTCAACACTCCAAAATCACCTGCGCGTCACAGTCACTCCTTGCAAGCCCGCTGATAAAAGAAAGCAAGATGGAAACTCCTGTGGGCTCCAATAGCACATACTAATACAGGACACAGGAATAAGAAAGGGGAAGAAGGGTAGCGCAAAAGGGTCATAACCCTAACACAGGAGAGGCTCTATCTGTAGCTAAGTTGCATGAAGCGGGGGCGGGGGCGGGAGCGGGGGAGCGGAGGTACCTAGAAGCTCCCGAGGTTGGGAGCGCCTATGTATATTTTAAATATTTTTTAATAATTTTATATACTTTAAAGGAGGGGGTTAATAAAGTCCATTTTCAAAAAATAAATGAGACTTGTAAACTTTATTGGGCCACCAATAGTTATCCTGGCCCAATACCTTTTCGTCAATGGCCCAGTTATTTATACATCAGAGTTGTAAAATGCATACAGCTGTTACTGCTGTAGTTAATTGGAGTATCTCCCAACAAGAAATACAGCTGTAGTCATTTATACAGCTGGTACTGCTGTATCAAGCCCATTTCTCAAAAACCCATCAGATCGAGATTCTCTCTCTCTCTCTCTCTCTCTCTCTGCAAATCGCGCCTCTGTCTCCGACGATTACAGCCGCCAAATCGTCTCTCGTCCATGGTCGACGAAATCGTCTCTATTCCATTGTTAGAAGTAAACAATGACGGCGTACGGAGTCGATCGGAGCTCCGGCGATCGAAGCCCAACCGAAAGCTCCCATCTCCCTTAGGAGCGCGATCCCATCTCAAGAGGAACGCGCTCACGTCGCGTTTCTGTGTGAGAAACGCGGAATCGCGTTTCTCGTACGGGAGCGGCTCCAAAGTGGACGTTTCCTGCAACTAAGTTCAAACAGAAGAGAAAGTAGTGGCTGCTTCAAACGCCACATCAACCGCTATTTTATCACACCATTTTCCATGGAGCATGGGTGAAACTTTTGATATTCTTGAGTTCTTGGAGATGGAGCACTTCTAACTCGCCTGAGTAGAGCCCCTCTAAAAAGGGGAGAATTGACAGAGATGAGGACAGATTATTCGTGTCTAATCCTGGGGGATGTTTATCTATGTAATTGTTAATGATAATAAGGATGATTATATAGTAGTTTTACTTGTTATTTTAGGAGTTATCCTTTAAATAATGTTGTTAGGGTAGTCTTTGTCTTTTTTTTGTTACTCTTATCTTTATTTTGTTGCTATATTTTGGAGGAGTCCATTTAAAGGACTCTTAGTTTATCGTTTGAAACAGTTTATCATATGGAATGAACTTCTTTTAGTATTGGTGTGGATGCCATTACTTCGCCTAGATACGGATTTCTAGGCTTCCTTAGGATTTTTCTTTATTTATCATTTTAATTTCTTGTCCTCCATCAATCAACCATTAATTGCTGAGTAATGTAAAAACGCCGAATTACTGCCTAGACCTAAAATCTAGGCGTTGGGGGGTCTGCCTAGCGCAGCGGATGACTTTTACAACACCGGGTAAGGCCCTATCATTCACTCTACTTTGTGCAATCTAAACAAAGGATATGATTTCAGATACAAAGAGTGGGACGGAATAAACTTCTGTGTTTGAGACAAACAAAGTTTACAGTACGCAAGATAGTAAAGCCCACACCTGAATATAAAGAAGATGGGTTGTACCCACAAAAGCAGAAGCCAAGGAGGTGCCCCTCGCTTCAGAAGGGCTAAAACCTCAACCTAACTTTATATGCAAAGAATTTCCAATGAAACAAAAGCAACTTTCTTCTCCCTCATCAAGCAATATATCCATTTGTTTTGCGTAGAGTTCTGATGGGACACTGAGAAACTCAGTGTTCTAAAAGAAGGTCTGGAAGGCCGAGTACTTGCTGCCTAGGCACTAGAAGGCCCCTCGCTGACTAGTCTGACTAGCCTGACCGACTAATTGCCCGACTAGGCGCCGAATACTTGACCTGGAAGGTAGAAGGTGCCCGGCCGCCTTGGGAGCGCCTACCAAGTTTTAGAACCTTGGGGAAACTAGGTGTTCATAAAAGACATTTCTCTCAACAAGCACCATAACAACTTGGCAACACAAAAAGAAAAAAAAAACCAACATTTGAGACATTTCACACGGACCACGAAATAATGCAAGATCACAAATTTAATTGCATGAATTGTACATTACTACAAAATTAACCAGAAATACAAGCCTGATAACGAAACGTATGCGGAGCAGATTACTTACACGTATTTGGAACAGATATTCACGAGGATAAATTGTCAGAGTAAGCGAATTCTCAAAACCAAAAGCGACAGTTGGAAATCCATCATCAACACTGAAAATGGTATAGGGAAAGAAAACATAAGTATACAATTTTAATATCATCATGCACCAAATAAACTGAATAGCTTTCAAGCAAAACCTGCGAACAAAGTCATGCACATTCAAAAATTCCGATTGCGCTAATACGACATTGATGAAACCAATCACAGAACCTCATCAAGCTTTAAATTGGATTGAACCAATACCATATCAACTTCTGGTTATATGCAGAAGAAGACCACCAGATTAGAGTGAATTTACGTAGATAGTAGCTGAATTCATACTTCTCAAGGCATAAACATGTTACTTATCACCCGCATAAAGAGTAGGATGACCTTTTTATTAGAATTACACTGCAACCGATTTCTATGAAACAAAAGATGCTCGGCGAGTTATTATTATCACCTCCATCGAACAAATTGGATTTTTAAGAAATAAGTTTTATGCCCAAGAATCCTACTAAGGGACATGTGAATAAGAAAAAATGGATAGCTACTCCTGATCTGTAGGGGTACACACGGTCCGGATTCGTGCAATTCTCTAGAAATTCAGTAACCGGACCAAAGAAAGCACTATGCGCCAAGAACGCACTTATTGATGAACATCAAATTTTCCTTTATATAGTTAAGTATTGTTAGAATGCGTTTATGTTAGTTTGTCCCACATCGCCTATCGTAGGCTTGTAATGAGATGCACAATAATATAAATAATATTGACTTGTGTGAGGGGAAGTTAACACCCTACACTTCTTTTTCTCTCTCTCACAACATGGTATCAGAGCTAAACCCTAACCTACCTCCATAACCTAACCAAATCAAACCCTAACCAAACCCTAACCTACTCCTAAAACCCCTGCCGTACATTCCTATACGTCACCAGTCATCCCTAACCTTGGAAACCTTAAATTCTGAACTTCATACCCATCGACAGATCTATTCAGTTCGAAACCCTAAAACGAGGTGCATAGAGCCTAATCGACCCTTTACAACCACTGTTCGACTCTATTAAGCTTTCAAGACCTCTCGAAATTCCCAAAAGTCCATTACCCAGTTGATTTCGATCCGTAAAACCCTTTACCCAGTCATTTTCGAACCACAATCAAGCCAAAACGAACCCAAAATCGACCTTTAACCCCAAAATCGAACCAAACCGAACCCAAAATTGACCTTTAACCCCAAAATCGAACCCTACAGTAACCTCTAAACCCAGAAACGAACCCCATTCTCACCTTCTAAACCAAATTCGTACCTGTTCATGTTGATTTCGAGTTCAATCAGTCTCGAAATTGGTCGATTGTTGCTTGAGATTGGTCGATTCTTGCCTTTGTGCTCGAGTTCATGCTTCGGCTATTGATTGGTATTCTCCCAGAGCTGTCGGTCGATTTCTAGTAATAGTTGAGGCTATTGGTTCATTTGTTGATGCTCCAGTTGTTGATTTTGTTCTTCCACTGTGCTCCAGTGCACATCAGGTTCTGTTTCTGGTGTTATTTGCTTTGTTGACCAGTGATAATGTTGGTTCAAGTTGATGATGTTGGTTCAAGTTTGCTGGATGGTGTTAAACTTCTATTGGGAGTATCAGTGTGTCTTATTCAGTAAATTAATGTTGGTTGGTTGATTAGTTGGTAGCTCTTGGTTGTTTGACTGAGGCACTGATTTGTTGTTCTGTGGTGGTTGTTGGCCTCTCTTTTATTTAACATGTCTGATGGAAAGTCCGCTTCTGCTGCTAGTTCTGGTTCTATTGTTATTGGTAACTCTTCTCGGCGTCGTGAGAAGGATTTCATTACCTCCATTAATTTGAATGACAACAATTATGCTATTTGGTCTCGTGCTGCCAAGGTTTATTATATGGGTGAGCGAAAGTTTCGCTATTTGACAGATGATCCTCCCAAGAAAGAGGATACGACGTATAGTGACTGGGAAGCTGAGGATTGTCATATTCGTGTTGCATTATGGAATGTTATGGAACCTCATATTAGTGGCCCTCTGTTCTACCTTGATACTGCCAAGCAAGTATGGGATCGGGTTGCCAGGATGTATTCCGGTATCAATAATCTTCGGCGTACATATGATCTCCATCATCAATTCTTTTCTTTGTCTTTTGGTACTGGATCCTTGGAGGACTACTACTCCAAATTTCGTGGCACTTGTGAGGAACTCCGGGTTTATGAGCCTATCTCGAGTGATCCTCAGGTTACGGAGCGTCAGCGTGAGCGTTTGGAGGTCTCTCGGTTTCTATTTGGATTGCCTTCATCCTATGATCCCGTTCGGTCTCAGATACTGGGGGAGCGGGAGTTGCCTTCTCTTGATGAGGTGTTTAGTCGTCTTCGCCAAGCTTCTATCTCCGATGCTAGCCCTCAGCCACCACCTGATCGTTCTGCCTTAGCCGTGTCTGGTGGTTTTGGCTCCAGTAGTGGCCGTGGTCGCGGCCGTGATTCTGGGTTCAACAGTCGTGGTTCTGGTAGTCATAGTTCTGGTACTTATGGTTCAGGTAATAATTCTAGTGGTCGTGGTGATTCTGGTTCCCGTGGTCGTGGTTTTGGTCGGGGTGGAAATAATCATGGTCGCACGACAGGGGGAGGTAGTTCTAGTTGCGGTGATTTTGGTCGTGGTCGTGGTACCAGATTTTGTACTCATTGTCAGGGTACAAATCATACAGTGGACTATTGTAATGATCTTCATGGTTTTCCCCAGGCTCATCAGGTTGCTCATTCTGAGGATGTTGGGCAGTTTAGTCTACCGATAGCAGTGTGACCATATCAGCATAGGAGTAGCAGCGTCTTATGTCCATTCAGCCTTCTGCTGCTGCAACTTCTTCTTCCATAGCTACGTTCGCTCAGACAAGTCCTTTCATGCTTGTGTTGCATCATCTTTTTCTTCTCCTTGGGTTATCGATTCTAGTGCTACTAATCATATGACTGGTACTTCTAAATTCTTTTCTACTTGTCAGTCCATGGATAAAACCTTTCATGTTACCTTAGCAGATGACCTCTGAGGTTACTGGTTTGGGTTCAGTTTCTCTCTCTCCATCATTTACTTTAAACTCTGTGTTACATGTTCCTCGTTTACCCTTTAATCTTGTGTCTATTAGTCAACTTACCAAATCTTTAAATTGTTCAGTCACATTTCTTCCTCATGGTTGTGTATTTCAGGATCTCAAGACGGGGAGGAAGATTGGTGCCGGTGTTGAGCGTGGTTGTCTGTATTACCTAACTAGTAGTGATGTTCAACCAATTGCTCTTCAGTCCTCAGAGTCCTTATATCAACAACATTGTCGGCTTGGTCATCCATCTCATTAGAATTTGAAGCGTCTAGTGCCTTCGTGTAGTTCTCTTAAGGAGTTATTGTGTGAAGTCTGTGAGTTTAGTAAACATCATAGAGTGCCATTTTATCCTAGGGTTGATCGTCGCGTGTCACATCCTTTTCAGTTAGTTCATTCAGACATTTGGGGGCCTATTCATGTGCCCAATGTTTTTGGTTTTCAGTATTATGTTATTTTTGTTGATGATTTCTCTCGTATTACATACCTTTATCTTATGAAAGAGAGATCTGAGTTGAAGACTATTTTAAAATCATTTTACATGGAAATAAAGACTCAGTTTAATACTTGCATTCGTATGTTTCGGTCTGATAATGCACGCAAATTTTTTCATAGTACTTTATCTCAGTTTTTTGATGATCATGGGATAATTCATCAGTCATCCTGCGCTCGGATTCCACAGCAAAATGGGGTTGCCGAACGCAAGATTCGACACTTATCAGAAGATATGCGTGCCATGTTATTTCAAATACAAGTTCCTAAGTCTTACTGGAGTGATGCGGTTCTTACTGCATGCTATTTGATCAATCGTATGCCCTCTACTGTCCTTGGGGGTCAAATACCTCATACAGTCATGTTTCCCGATCGTCCTCTCCACTCATTACCCCCTCGGATTTTTGGGTGTACATGTTATGTTCATGCTCTTGATCCCGCCCGGAGTAAATTGGACCCACGGTCCATTAAGTGCATTTTTTCTTGGTTCCTCTCGCACTCAGAAAGGATATAAATGTTACTCCCCATCTTTACGTCGTCATTTTGTGTGTGCTGATGTCACATTTAACGAGTCTCTTCCTTTTTATACGGAATCTGTTGCCACTAATGATTTGCCTGCATATGAGTCTGTGTGTCCTCTAGCCATCCCATCTAGTGCCATTCCTCCACCCAAACCATTGCAGGTGTATCATCGTCGTCCTAAAAATCCACCCGGTCTGTCTTCGCAAGTTATATCTCTGCCAGCACCGTCTCCGCCAGAGCCTCAGCCAGAGCCATCTCAGCCAGCAACACTACCTTCACCCACCACGCCATCTTCTTCTCCATTGCGAGATCCAGACAACCTTGATCTTCCTATTGGCCACCGTAAAGGTATTCGGTCCTGCACTCTTCATCCTATTGCTCATTTTGTTTCCTATGATCATTTGTCACCATCTCTTCGAGCTTTTGCTACCTCGGTTTCTTCCATTTTTGTTCCTAAGTTTGTTCAGGAGGCCTTATCTGTATCTGAGTGGCGGACAACTATGGAGGATGAGATGTCTGCTCTTCATCGTAATGGTACTTGGGAACTGGTTCCTCTTCCTGCTGGTAAGACCACTGTAGGCTGTCGTTGGGTATTCACTGTCAAGTATCTTCCTGATGGCACTGTTGAGCGCTATAAGGTTCGCCTAGTTGCCAAAGGCTACACCCAGACTTTTGGTGTTGATTATTCGGAGACGTTCTCTCCTGTTGCTAAAATTGGATCTGTTCGCATTCTTATTTCTCTCGCTGCGACTCTTGGTTGGCCACTATTTCAAATGGATGTCAAGAATGCCTTTCTCCATGGGGATCTTCAAGAGGAAGTTTACATGGAGCAACCACCTGGGTTTGTTGCTCAGGGGGAGCGTAATCAGGTATGTCGGCTTCGTAAAGCTCTTTATGGCCTCAAGCAGTCTCCTAGGGCCTGGTTTGGCAAGTTTAGTGATGCGGTGTTGAGATTTGGCATGCATCGTAGTCAGACTGACCATTCTGTGTTTTCCCTCACATCTGATCGAGGGAGAGTATTGTTGATTGTTTATGTGGAAGACATTATCATTACCGGTGATGACCAGCGAGGTATTGATGAGTTGAAAACCTTCTTACATCAGCAATTTCATACTAAGGATTTGGGAAAACTTCGGTACTTTTTAGGTATTGAAGTGGCCCGGTCCAAAAAAGGTATTAGCTTATCACAGAGAAAGTACGTGCTGGATATTCTCGAGGATACAGGTTTGTTGGGAGCTAGGCCTGTTGAGACTCCTATGGATCCCAATGTCAAGTTGTGTGTGGACCAGGGGGAGTTGCTTCATAATCTTGATTAGTATCGCCGGTTGGTTGGTAAGTTAAATTATCTCACGATTACGCGTCCAGATATCTCATTTGCAGTTAGTTTGGTGAGTCAGTTTATGTCAGCTCCTCGTTATCCACATTGGGAGGCTGTCCTTAGAATTGTGAAGTATCTTAAGCTACATCCAGGACGAGGTTTGTTGTATAGAGCTAGCGGACACTTACGCGTTGAGGCGTTCACTGATTCTGATTGGGCAGGAGGACCGTCTGATAGGAGATCTACTACTGGTTATTGTGTCTTTCTTGGTGGAAATCTTATTCATTGGAAGAGCAAGAAGCAGACAGTAGTAGTAGCCCGGTCTAGTGCAGAAGCAGAGTATAGAGCAATGGCACACACAACATGTGAGGTTGTGTGGCTGCGATCGTTTCTTGAAGAGATTGGATTTAATGTGCAATTGTCCATGCCTCTGTATTGTGATAATCAAGCGGCTATTCACATTGCCTCAAATCCAGTATTTCATGAGAGGACTAAGCATATTGAGGTTGATTGTCATCTAGTACGTGAGAAGCTGACTGGTGGTGTGATATCTACTCCATATGTGTCGATTGGTGCCCAGTTGGCCGACATGTTTACCAAATCATTGTTCAAGCCGCGGTTAGAGTTGTTATGTAACAAACTGAGACTTTTTGATATTTATGCTCCAGCTTGAGGGGGAGTGTTAGAATGCGTTTATGTTAGTTTGTCCCACATCGCCTATCGTAGGCTTGTAATGAGATGCACAATAATCTAAATAATATTGACTTGTGTGAGGGGAAGTTAACACCCTACACTTCTTTCTCTCTCTCTCACAACAAGTATCAACATTACCTTATTTGTTATAGCTCAACATTTTGTTCCCCATTTTGCTTGTTTGGGAAGAAATATGGAATATCACATCCAATCAACTCTGCCAATGGATCACAGGACAACTGATTGAAATGCTACCTTTCTCCGCCCGACTACTTTAAGGAATTGAATAGAAGGGAAACACAGGAAGAATGTGACTTCAAGACTCTACCTACTTGAGTCTTGTGATAACCCATCAGCAGAGTTATTCACAGTGAGTAAATGAATTCATAGCTAATGGAACCATAGTTACTTTCGTGCCAAACTTTAGCATTCGTTCAATGCTACTCTTAGCAGCAACATAATCACATGAGTAGCCTTCACACAAAACTGTGGCAAATGGAATTCTTTCACGGGTAACAAATATGACTATACAGTGCTAGTTATCAACTCTATGTAATCTTCAAACCTTTATTTAACTAAAAGAAGAAAGAAAAGCCTGGAGTGAATTTCCTTACTTTCCAGTGAACTGAAAGCATGTGAACTGCTGCTCAACAGTATGCAATTTCAGATTCGGTTGTGCAGCCATAATCTAATTACAGGAAAACGGAACCACATAAGTATTTGACAGACAAGGCCAACATTTATATTCTTAGAAATACATCGCATGGTTTTTCTTTTTCCAGATGGGAGCATACCTTTGTTAGTAGTGGGTTATACAACTCATCTGCGAGATATGCCAAAGTTGTCCCACTATCAATCACCATCGACGTACCAGCATCAGTATCGAATACATCTGTGGGAAGTTTTAGAACATCACGACCCACCGTAATTGTCTTCAAAATTACATTGTAATGTGCCCTAAGATAGTAACAGAACTGTAATTTAGACAATATTCTTAACCTGAGATCAAACCTGATTGCGGAAAAATAAGCAGACACAAATACTAAAATAATGCCATGTAGTGTCAAGTTCATCCAAAACATACCAAATATAACTTCAGACAGACTGAAACGGTTAGGTTTAACAATCAAAATTTTAAGATGGGTCCTGCTTACCACTGCCCACTAGGAGATGGTTTATGTGAAAAAAAAAATCCAAAATATTTAACATCTCGACGCCAACGGCAGATCTAAGAGTTCAAAGATGGTTTTTAAGTCATGCACTAATCCTAACCTTGAAATATTTCTCCTCGGTCAAATGCTAGTAGATAATGCCAAACATAAACATTCATTACAAAGCAAAACATTATAAAGCATATCGTTTAAAAAATAGAAGCTAAAAATTAACCATGAGCACAAAGCAAAACAATTTTGGGACAATTTGAAGTGAAAAAACAAACAAACAAATTGGGACAGAGAGAGTACGAAGGGAGTACAAAGCATGATGCAAGAAACATACTGATTTGGGACCAATGGAGTTGAGTTTAGTTTTGGCTGCACCAATTGTCCAATAGCAAAGATCCCACCTCCATTTGTACCGTCCAAGCAGTGGGCAAACATTTTTTTCACCTTTCCAGCCGATGCTATCTGTGATATCACGGAAGAATTTGCTTGTCCAAAGCCAAGTATGCCATCAAGAGCCTGAGCTGATGTACCTAGTTGCCCTGACTGTTTAGCACCACACCTATCTTGGACAAGAATTATTGATATGAGCAATAGAAACATTATTTATATCCCCTGTGCTAAATATTTAGCCCTTAGCAAGACAAGCATACTCAGAATTCTGAAGAGCATGTGAAAGGGAATAGAGACAGTTAAATGGATTACCTTGTTCAGCACCATTTCATCTTAAAGCTTAACTGACAAGAGGGTGTGGTGCAACTTAATCAGTCATACAGTTGATAGTCCGCCTCAATAGTGAGAAATTCACTCAATAAGTGGCCAAACATACCCAAGTATTATAACATCGGGTTGGCAGCACGACTTGGACACAAGACAAGACATCCCAGCTTTAATACCATCTTATTAGGAATGAAGCTTAAGTTGGTAAAGCGTTTTTTTTTTTCTATCTATATATGAACACATGTATATACTATTATTAACATATAATCCATATCCATATGACACACACACACACATCCTTAGCGCACACATATATACATGCCCTTAGCATAGCTCATCCAGCACATCGCCTTCCAATTGAACAGAATTGCTACTTGCTAGATATATGGAATAGCCACAGAAGTCCTCCAGGGTTTGCGGTCTATATGAATGTTTGACGGCACTTCCTAGAACTATAGAAACTAGTACAAGTGTTTTCTTTTACTGAATGTGCTTTTTGTTCGTTCCTGGCCCATAAACATATCAGTTCTACTTCTCTCAATTTATCCGATGAAATGACTAAAATGTGCCAACATATCTATATATCTTCTATGGTTCTAACTAGTGTACTTAGTAATTGGGTCCAACACGAATCAGTCAAGTGACAAGACCATCGCTTTGGGGGGTTTAGAACTTTAGAACTTCTAGTGGACAGCAAAATATTTGCATCCTTTTTTACGAGAAGCTTGTAAGGTCATGCAATTCAGGTTGTCGTAACTTTTCTTCCATTTCTGGGCGGTCTATCATAATCAACCTGATTGGGTGGAGGCATGCCTTCGACAAACATGCTCACAGTAAACAGAAATGGGTATGGTGTGTTAGGGTGGCAAAGAGCCAATAGAGTTAAATTTTATGAGAAAGAACAAACTTTTTGAGGTCTCTAAAGAGAAACTTTTATCCAACTCAAACACTTGAGCTATTAGCTCGAGAGCTCCAATATTTATGTTAGAAATTATTAACTCATTACATTTTTTGACAGAAAAGTGTTTGATTATCTCTCTCATTACAAGGTGTTCCCTTCCTCTATGGATGCAGTTATATAAAGTTGAAAGAAACTACACTCCAAAATTAGAGATGTGAACTCACCCAAATGCAACGCTACCATTCATGGGTGTGGTTTGAAGGTTTCCAGAAGCCCGGTCCAATTGTATATTATCTTTAACAAAGTAACCCACACTTGAGCTCCCATCTCCGTAAGTAACACCATATTGACACATTGATCCAACCTTGCAACCAGTAGGGCTGAACGTCTCAATGCAGAAATCCTGATCACAAGTAACCAATGTTCCAGTTGTGGAGCCTTTTGGATCATAAAGTCTGAGTTCTACCTGTTATACACCAACCATGATAATACAATTTTAAACTACATATTAGTTAGAAACCATGAAAGAGCTGACGGAAAATTAACGATAACAGCACCAAATGAAACAGTTCCAATTCTTCAATTAAAAGATTCATATCCAATGTAAAGAAGGGGCTTACACCGAGGTCACTTTTTGTAGGACAGGTCTTACAGCCAGCACAATTCACCCACATAATGTCACTTCCCGTATCTACCTGCAAATAATAGTCCTTTGGAGGTGTCCCAAGCCCAATCTTGGTGTAGTAGAGCCTAGACAATCAGCCAAATAATGTAAATAAACTCAAACATCAATGCATACACGTGAACAAAGTCTACCAAAGAAATTTGTATATATCTGCATACACGTTTACAAACCATTGAGAATGGACAGGAGCACATTAATAAATCTAGGAAAATAAAAGACTTAATCATAAATGCAACATAACAACGGAGAGGGAAACCAATTCATTTCACATATTTAGCAGTTATTTTTCCAACAGTTTCAAGAATATAAAAAGTAAACACTATTCCACATTTGAACTCTAATGTAGGACGTTTTTAGGATACCTATGTATTGCTGCCTAAAATGTGAAACGTGGTGGTTTTTGTTAGGAAAACAAGAATAGTACTCGGGGTAAGTGCACAAAGGAGAAGAGAGGAAAGAATGAGAAGGGGAAGACAGAGAAAGAATGCTTCACCAATGCAAGGGTTAGGCGATTTTCAACAAGGACCGCAGCCCCAATCACAACGACCGCAGCCTTGATACTCAAAATTCAATTCAATTGTCAACTCTAATAATAAAAGGAAAGATTACATCCCAATTTATAATCCATGGAAACACTCTTCTAGTTCCTAGAAATCTAAAGGAAATTAATCTAATCAATGAACACATTTAATAAGATATGTGAATAAACCTAGATATAAATGCTAAAATGCATACATTGAATCTAACGACTCGTGCAATGATTAACATCATATGTTTAATATTTCTAGATGAATATCAGTGCAAGTACTAGATTCATGATGACCCTTTACTTACCAACTATCATGGATGACCCTTGAACTACTAACTACCATGGACACTTGTTTTTGGACCAAAAGGATTTCTCGATGCTCGTGCTACCCATAGCCTTTAGTTTAGGCTTCCAAAGCCTATGAGACTTGTCTAACCACTCCATGGCTATGTCATCAATTCTCCTCTCTTTTTTATTTTTATTTTTCTTAGCCCAATCATGCACTATACATTTTAGTTGGCTAATAACACAAAAATGCTTTGTTGAATTGTTCACTGCCGTCAATGCCATGAGGCCCGGTATTGAGTTTGGATTTTTTATAACTGTTGTTTCCTATTGCCAATACAATCACATTATTTTCAACATAAGATAACGTTGTTCATAGCTCATAGCTTTG
The DNA here is from genome assembly GCA_016920895.1 of Vaccinium myrtillus. Taxonomy (NCBI): domain Eukaryota; kingdom Viridiplantae; phylum Streptophyta; class Magnoliopsida; order Ericales; family Ericaceae; genus Vaccinium; species Vaccinium myrtillus. The sequence continues at coordinate 20,889,408 of CM029278.1, read as the reverse complement.
TTTTGCTTTCTTCAAGTGTCATCAATATCGGAGATATTCATCATTTAACAAGATAGACAACCATACAAGAAGATAGAGCATTTTTATCATTCTTCAAAAATTGTGCTGCCCCTTTTGAAATCGATTCCTTATTTATAGCAACATATGAAAAAATAACCCCCATAACTCGTATTCGTTACAGTAACTACAATTATGGTAATAATGGCACAAATTAAAGGAGGAACAAAATTACAATTAAAAGCGCATGATAATTAATTAATTATGTAGATGGAAATGTCTGCAAGACTGCAAAGATATATTCTTATAAATATGATACACACGTGTGTGCGTGTATATGAATAAGGTTACACGCTATCAGTGGGGACTTACGCGCTATCAGTGGGGCTGCCGTTTCCACCCAAAGGGAGATCGACGGCGGCTAGGCTTCTGCCATGACGGCGGTCATCATGGGCCTTCAAAGCAGCCAATGTCCTGTCACGCGCTTCAAATTTGTGCTTCACATTGAACACAAAATTAGCTGATCCGTAAAAAGGTGAAAACCACAATCCCAGCACAAACACCAAGCTTATTTTTCTGTGATCCATCATTTTCGTATCCACATGTTTATGTGACTATACGCAGTATAGGTATAATTCAAACGAATCACAAGAAGAAGAAGAAGAAGAAGAAGGAGAAGAAAACAAATTTGTATCTCAATGAAATTTATTCGGGGATCTAGGTCGGAGAAAGAATGGGGGAACTCGAGGCCGCCTCTGTTGGGTCGGTGCGAGGTTGGCAAAAGCCTAATGTGGGTACAAATTGGAATATATGCGTGAGAGAGAGAGATTTCTCGTGGGGGTGAGAAAAAAAGACGCGTCCGGATATGATGCGGCGACAGCGGTCTCGGGGCGTCACCTTGTATTTTCCAAAGTAGGAGTAATAAATACAAAAAAAAAGTCCAAGCCTTTGACCCTAAAACACAGAGGTCCAAGACTCCAATAGAGGTCCATCCATACTGACAGGATGCTCCAATTTTAACCCTAAAAAATATTGGCCTCGTTTGGTTTGGGTCTTGAAACATAAATCTAATTTTTTTTACCCTTATTTCCCTCTAATCATTAGGGGTGAGCAGAAAACCCGTCAAATCATGAATCCAGTCCAAACCAATCCAAACCGATTGATTTGGTTTGGTTTTTTAGTAGCGTGGTTTGGTCCTGGTTTAAAAAAATTAGAATCCGTACTCAATGGTTTGGTTTGTGGATTTACGTTCATGGTTCCAGTTCCAATCCGATCCGAACCATGTATGTATATATATATATATATATATATATATATATATATATATATATATATATATATATATATATATACACGCGATCTGTCAAGGATCCCGGATTTCCGGATTGAAGGGTTTTTTGGTGTTTTGATGCTTTTAAAAATTGTTTTTGGGAAATCCGAGCCGTCCAATGTCTTCAAAAGGTGTTTTCCAAGGTCCACGCTGGAAATCTTCAAAAAAAAACCGGGAAGGGCTTGATCCAGTAGTTTTCGCAAAAGCTGTAAATATAAAGTTTTTGCGAAAACTGCTTGGATCAAGCCCTTCCCGGTATTTTTTTTTGAAGATTTTCCGCGTGGACCTTGGAAAACACCTTCTGAACACATTGGACGGATCGGATCGTCAAAAAAATATCGGGAAGTGGAGTCCCGGATCCGGGACTCCCGGACTAGAACCGGACTCTATATATATATATATATATATATATATATATATATATATATATATATATAAGCCATAGTCAACTAACTTTCTAATTTAATTTATTCATTATTCCTTCTCTGACAAGATTTTATTTTGCTTAAGATTTACAACTTATTCCCCTAATTCGAATACACCAATAGTGGTTTAGTCATAGCAAATAAATTCGGTGATTGAAATTCCCTATTCCAATTTTGATTCCACAACACGTTTCTATTTTCCAAATTTCTATACATGATTCTGTCATAGCCTATTCCTATTCCTTGATTTCCTTCATTACCATGAGTAATTACACTAAATTTCTATATATGAGGACCTATTCGTATTCTATATAAACCTAACGTAGTAAAACTAAATTTTAAGTACTCTAAATAGTTTACGAAAATAATATCTCAATTTTAAGCAAACCGTGGTTCGAAACCGAATCCGAACCGTATTTTAATGGTTTGGATTGGTTTGGTTCTATGCCCTTCGTGGGTTGGTTGGTTCTCCAAATTCATAATCCGTAGGTAGTGGTTTGGTTCTTGGTTTGCTACAAAACCGAACCAATCCGGTCCATGCTCACCACTACTAATCATTATCTTTAGTTCCAATCATTTTCTCATATTTCCAATAATTTCTCTCTATCTCTCTCCAAATATTACCCCATATTTTTAATTATTATCTCTATTTCTCTCTCCATCCAAAATCCAAAACCGAACTAGATCGGAGAGACTCTCTCCCAAAGATCGATTTCCTTTCTCAGCCATGAACACTGAAGCTCTTTCGTTTCACTCACTTCACCAATATGGTAATAAACATCTCTCTCGGCATTGTTCGGACTGTGGCGGTGGAGGAGTGTGGGTGCGCTTTAGATTATTTGGGATAGAACTTAACTTATTAAAGGAGGTGTGGTCGATGTCAGATTCATCCGCAACTCACCTTCAAAAACTCATTAGCCCCAATTTTGTGTACGTGTGGAGTAGGGGTGTCCACGGATCGGTTCCGGCCAGATTGGTTCGGTTCTCGATCTGATCCGCTCGTGACGGATTGCCATTTTTAAGATCCGCAACCGTCCGTGGGTAACATATGGATGGATCGGTCCGGTTGCGGATTGAGCGGATCGGGCGGATTTGGCGGATCAAAGAAGGATTATTAGGTGGATTGGGCGGATCAAACGGATCGAACCTGAACCGAACCGAACCGTATCCGTCAAAATAAAAATATTAGGATCCGTATCCATCCGTAATGTACCTCGGGTGAGTAAACAGACGGATCACTTTGGGCGGATCCAAAGGATCGGGTGATCCGCTGGACAGCCCTAGTGTGGAGGATAGAGATTGAGTTGATTATTTCGGCGAAAGATAACATGAAGCTAGGCATAGTAGATTTTGGGGCAGGGTGATTATTCATATAAAATTTTTGGGGTGGGGTGATGTCTACCCAAATCCGGTTCAATTCTCCCCAAATCTTGAGCCGATACCCAAAAACATTGACAAAAACCTATCCCGATTGGGGTGAGACGGGTTTGGACATAGCGAATTGAATTGTCATCGCTAGTTCTTACTAAAAATCACTACTAAATAGGATCCTAGTTATTGGTGAGTATTGTCCTATATTATGATGTATACTGCCATACAACATGATAAGTGAGACCAAAACAAACAATAGTTAACGAGGTATGGAGAAATGTGGAAAAAGTATTGTGGTATCGGTAGCCTTGTTGTATGGTATGATATCAGTGGTAGACATGTAAACATTTAGTTTCATCATTAATACACCGTAATGAATGTAGGTATGGAGAAATCTAATACGACTAATGTCAAAATGTGGAACATGCTAAAGTTTTTTTTTTTTTTGATTGGATAACTTTGAAGAGTTTAAGATAGGTATGGAGAAATATAGTAATGTTAATACCACAATTTGTGGTAGGGAATTAAGATTCAAGACTTATTGCACCTAAAAAGCGGCAAAAAAATGTCCCAATACCAAAAAAGTAATTAGTAGCAAAAACCATGGTAAATTTGGGTTCTACAAGTAATAGACTAAAATTATGGTGGTAGGTACGATCAGGTTTTGCGGTATCAATAGCCTTATTTTGTACTAAGTATCGCATTGGTGACGAGTAAGTACACATTACTAATACCGGAATGTACCGTTCTCTCTGAGGTACATCTTCAGTTTTCTAAATTCCTCTTGACACTTATCGGTCCATTTGAAATGGCCACTAATCGAGAAGTTGGTTCATAATGGTATAATTAATAAAGTACCTACCACAATGAATTTAATGTCAATTATGTCACTTAATTTTTATTATCTTCAGGGTTAATGAAATGAAAATGTGTGCCTTTTTTCTGATTAATGAAATTAAAACGGTTTTCTGAATTGGATATTTCAGATTAATAGCCAGTAGTTACTCATACATTAGCTAATTGTATCACTCACTCATTGATCATAATTAGGTTAAATTCCTAAAACACCCCCTCATCTATTCCAATTTTCCTAGAACACCCCCTAACCTTTAAAAACGTCCATACGCACCCCCTCATCTTTCACCATTAGCCACATTGACCCCTTCTGTTAAAAATCCGTTAACGGGAGGAAGAAAATGACAAGTTTACCCTTTAAAGATTTTAAAGTGCAAAACACAACCTCTTCTCTCTCCCTTCTCTCCCCTGCGATCTCACATCTGTCCTCTCTTGTCCCATCTTCTTCCCCAAATCAAAACCCATCCTCCATAACCATCTCCACAAACTTCTACCTCCATTTCCACCGTGATATCTCTCACCCCCTTACACCACCGAAAATCCACCTCTCTTCCTCTTCTCTGAAAATCCAAGCTTTAACTTCATCTTCCTCCATCTCCACCATGACCCACTCAACACCCACCATACCTCTCATCCCTTCTCCCACAACCCGAAATCCATCTCTCCACCGTGGGCCACCAACTTCGAGCCCTAGCCGAACTCCACCACCAAGACTTCCATGGGTGCCGAAAATTGCTGGGTTTCTCTGTGAAATTTCAAGGATTTCGACCAATTTCGGGATTTTCAAGGTAATAATCTCTCTCCCATTAATCTCTCTCGCAAAACCCACTGATTTTGAACTCCTCTTGGTCGATTTATGAAGAACACGGGTTAGGAAGTGGATTTTCGCTGAAATTTGTAGAGGAAATGTGGCTTTAGGGCTCGGTTTTTGTGGAGCGTTTTGCTGGAATCGGCAGAGGAGAGAGAGAAGAGGGTCGTGGGGTTATGGTTTTGGTGATGTCAGGTTGAGAGTTCGGGTTATTGGGGGGGGGGGGGGTTTGGGGGTTGATTGATGATGGTGGTTCATGGTGGAGATTTACAGGAGAGAAGAGAGGGAGGGGTTCGGTTATGGAGGTGGTGGTAGGTGGGTTACGATGGAGAGGAAGAGAAAGGGTAAGGTTTTGGGTGGTGTAAGGGGGTGAGAGAGAGAGGGAAGTATATTTTCGGTGGTGTAAGGGGGTGAGAGATATCACGGTGGAGATGGAGGTAGAAGTTTGTGGAGATGGTTATGGAGGATGGGTTTTGATTTGGGGAAGAAGATGGGAGAAGAGAGGACAGAGGTGAGATCGCAGGGGAGAGAAGGGAGAGAGAAGAGGTTGTGTTTTGCACTTTAAAATTTTTAAAGGGTAAACTTGTCATTTTCTTCCTCCCGTTAACGGATTTTTAACAGAAGGGGTCAATGTGGCTAATGGTGAAAGATGAGGGGGTGCGTATGGACGTTTTTAAAGGTTAGGGGGTGTTCTAGGAAAATTGGAATAGATGAGGGGGTGTTTTAGGAATTTAACCTCATAATTAATCAACATCACTAGTAACTACCACTTTTATTGATGATAACTAATCAATTCAAATGGTATGATTGTTTTGTTAAACTCTTAATTTGATTAAACAATTAACTTTTAGCCAATTGTATCGTTGTTCAATGATCGCTATCAATCATAACACTATTAGTTATCATATTTCCATATTCAGTCATATTATTTAATTCAAACTGGTTTGAAGTCACTCCGTCCACTGTAGCAAGTTATAGCGATTAATCGTCACTCTTGCAATAAACTAATCGACTAATATTTGTTAACACCACGTCACCACCTATGATGTTGTAGTAAGTTATTCTATCATGTCAATCGAATGAGATGATTCAATTACTTATTAAACATCCCAATCTAGGAGTAATTGAATAGTCTATTTCATTAAATTTGTTTCCTTAATTCAATTGAAGTCTTACTAAATTATTTTATATGTATAACTTATTAGTTTAGTCTTTTCGTTGAATTTTAATAAGATAATTATCTGGTAGTGTGTATTTAGAATACGAATATAAATTACATTTGCAAGTTATCAAAATAATCATTGAGTACCTTTATATTACACAAGAATGTTTATAAATTGGTAGTTATTTCAATACAAGTTAATTAAAATTATTGTAAATATTTGAAAATTAATACAATTTTATGGTATATATTTGTAGTTTAAAATAATTGTTCTAATGACCATTTATACACAAACTAAAACTTTTAGCTAGATTTATATTCTTACCCAATTTTTAGATTGTTCACACACAATGGCTTAGCTAAACGACAAAAACTAGGGTGGATATGGCTTAATGTGGTGTGGTTTTATAAATTTCCAAAACGTAAACTCTTTTCCGCCAAAAAGTGGTAACTTACTATCAAACTCGCCAGCCATGATAAGTGTGGCCATATATTGTGTTTAACGTTGCCAAATAGAATAGTAAGTGTGCTCAAAGTAAATGGTATTTAAAGCCGGTTTGGGCGGTAAGTAAAATTGCAATTTTTAGCAGGAAAAGTATGAAATCATCTCGTTTTTAACAAATTCACCCTACGTTTTGTGGGTAGTTTTGATCTAATGCCTGAGTTTACCCATTTTCAATCTAAAGGTCCATATTTACTTGGGCATCCATGCCCAAATACCACTTTGGGGCATGGTAGAAAAATTAAAAGAAGGTTGGGTAACCTTTTTAGTGTCGTGACCATTTCTATAGTTTGACAATTTTGCCCCTTAAATGATTCAACTTGTCTTTTCTTTTCCTCATTTTGTCCATTGTTACTTTCCTCTTTCATTCCTCTTCTTTCTGCAATCGATTAAAATCTTCTTGGCAATTACTATGGAATCCAGATCCAGATCTAATTTTGTGGCCCACACAAGACCAGTTGTCCCTTAGACCTTCTTCGGTGCCGACGATGGTTGTGAAAATCCTCTTCGTGGTGGAAGAAGAGTCACAATTGCGGTTGTTGATCTCGAAATCGAGCGTTATCATCCTTTTAATCACTTGATTTCACTTTAAAATATGTAAATGAAAAACATGAAAATAGAATAATCTTCAAAATCAAACTAATCGTGGAGTGAGAGAACGAGGAGAATTAGGCAAAACTGGGTTTTGTAGTGTTTTTCTCCTTCAATCGATAATCTCTATGTTGTTTGATCAAGAGGTTGAGATTTCCTTTCGGAAGTGATAAAAGCTTTTTGATTCTATTACCTGTAATAATAAGTTGTATTCATGTACAATACTAATTGGACTTGAATGGATGGGGTATTTGTATGTGTGACATCCGCGCGCACGCGCGCACACACACACAGAGCGAGAAGAGGGCATGATTTTTATCCGCAGTGGGAGGGACTAAAGAGGGTATGATGGTTGGTTCAATTTTTGCCAATAGAGTGTGGTCAGGATTGGGATCAGCGAGGCAATTAAGTAGTTGTTCCAAGACGCCATTCGTAGATTCACAACGAGGGTCAATGAAGAGTGTGGCGATCGGGGACCATTAAGAGTCAGTCGGACATCGTGGTTGAAAGCATTGTTGGACGTCCGAGATTGTAAAGTTGGTTGGTCAGGGACTGGTTGTTAAGGCATGATTAGAGATGATCAAGTTTTGAATGACTTTATAGTCAAATCGTTCTTGCATTTCAGATATGAAGTCTCATTCGAAGCTTTAAAATGTGACACTAGTCCATGAAATTACTCTATCGTATTCACCTATGTCCAATGGTGTGGCTGAGAGAAAAAATAGAACATTATTTGACTTAACAAATGCAATGCTTATTGAAGCAGGAGCTCCCTCAAATCTTTGGGGAGAAACAATTCAACAACTTTTCATGTGATAAATAGAGTACCACACAAAAAGACTAAAACTACACCTTTTGAATTGTGGAAAGGTCATAATCCAAATTTGAGATATTTGAGAGTTTGGGGTTGTTTGGCCTTTGTGAGGCTTACAGATCCTAAAAAACCCAAACTGGGTGTTGGAGCTACCACTTGTGCTTTTCTTGGATATGCAATAAATAGTACAGCCTATAGATTTTCGACATGAAAAAAAAAAATATTCGAATCAGGTGATGCAATTTTTCATGAAGAAAAATTTCCTTTAAACTTAAAAATGGTGGGAGTCAAGAATCTACATGAAATATTTTATCTGAGTCTAGTTCTTCTACTCCTAGTTTACAAAATCAAGAGAATTTTGAAATTGAACTTGTTGACACTGGATTTTGCCCCACCCCTATTTAAAAAAACAAATCGATGACACCGACGCTCGCAGGAAAGAAACATCAGGTCATTAGAATTCAGAAACAACCTTACCGTGTAAAACACGCGATTCCAGGTAAAGGTAAATCAGCACGGTACAAAGTACTGACGCCGCAGTAAGCTAAATATCAATTTAAAGTATCAAATAATATCTAAAATCTACATGTTCCTAGCTTGGATGACAAGCCTGTCATTTCAGGAGGCCATAGCCCTTCCTTCTATATTTTTATAGGAATCAGCTCCCGAAAGCTCATTTCAGGGTCAATTGGCCAACTATATCTTCAGGACATCCAATCGAGCATCGAGACCATTGGATGTACCCATTTTAACATTTCAGAGTGATCAGTTCAGGCTACGTCAAGATCAGAGTACTATCACACCAATATACCCTTTACATGGTAAAAATAGGTGAATAAGGCCAAAAGACCCAAGTATTTAAGCTTAATGTGATGAAATTAAGCCTCACGTTAAGTTTCGGGCTATTTCGAGCCTATTTGCTATTTTCGGGGACACTGCCCTTCCCGAGACGGCCGATTCCATGATCATGGACATCGGGACCCAGTTTTTAAGATCTAAATTGTTGATAACTCATTTCTAACCATATTAAAGTTTCCTTTAAAATTTTAGATCAATCGGACTTCTTTTGGTCATCCGATCGCTTACCGCGCTCCAATTTAACTGAAAGATGGACAATCACATATTACTCTAACTTCAAAGCATAATTTGAAAAAACGGACATCGCCACAATGCTCAGAACGCCTCGAAACCCTAAGGATACCTCCCTAAATATTTTTGAATTAAAGCACTCCACGCAAACACAGTTGAGTCAGGATTGCATCGCCAAAGCGGTGCAAATCCCTAGGCTCTTATAGAATAGGCGCCTAGGGGAGTGTGCCCAATGGTAGCCTGCCACATGGCAGGCACCTATTGTCTGGGCGCCTAGGTTGCCTATAAATATGAGATCCCATTTCTTATTTCCACACACACCTCATACACTTCTGAGTTGGTTCGACAAGGGCTATAGCATTTCCCACGTGCGAGCCGACTTAGAAATCACTAGCTTAGGCGGTAGCTCTGTCGTGTTTCTCCTAGAAGGAACATCGGTAGTTGCACCAAAACTCTACCAGATTCCCCAGGTGGAATCTCGGGATATATATACTATGCAGAAACTCTGTCGGTTTTTCTCCGAGAAGAATTATCTTTGGTCATGGCTATGCGGAAGCGCTGCCAGATTTTCTCCAGAAATTGCTTTGGTAATAATAGATCAGCCAGTTCTGTCGTTACTCTGTCCGAGTACTGCCTCAGATCCTCCAATCCTACCGTTACTCTGTCCGAGTATCGACGCAGATCTCCAGTCTTGCTGTTACTCTGTCCGAGTACTGGTCCAGATCTACAGTCCTGCCGTTACCCTGTCCAAGCACCAGGTCAAAATCAACCGCTTTCTACCAGAGGTTATAGCCAATTTTTTCGGACGATATTATCCAATATTCGACAAAAACTCTGTTCGATTCTGTACCTGGGGTTCGAGCCGGAAGTCCGTAAGTAAATAAATTTTAAATACCAATAACTGTTTGCTTATTTTCAACATGTAGTATAAATATTTTAGAACTGTGTCGGCCCGGCCACTACTCATAGGCCGGGCTCGCGTCTAACATCGGACGCTGTAATACTGCATATTTATATTCAAATAATCTCTGTGTCAATAAAATTCATAATAATATAGACGTACATTGTTCGCAGTGCACTGTGTCAGTCTCGTCAAGGTTTAAGGCGAGGAATACCAAAAGATAGTCAAAACGGCATACGCGTTGATGGGGTATGGTTTCAAACGAGTCCATTGCGAGGCTATACCATTATCTTTGGGTCCTTTCTGGTATCTTCTGAGATCGCTTACCTTGACTTGACTAGCCGTCCGGACAGTTCGTACAAAACCCAAAAAAATAAAACTATCAGGATTAATCCAATGAATACAGTTATATTTTTATAAATATGACCGAGATCCAAACTACGGAGTGACCTGATTTCCCCATGTGCGGGATACGTAATTACGTAGGCAGCCCAATGAGGGTTCGGTCACAACAAGAGCAAATATTTTCTCCCATCACGATAATATTATATTATCACAATGCTATTCATTCACCCCTTTTATATCTACACGAGGGCATTTAGTTATGCTGTCCGAGTTTCCGCGTAGGAGCTGGACAACCTTTCTATTATATCTACGGTATTATTTGTATTGTATTCTGTGTGCATTTTCAGATAATGGCATGCATGCCAATGAGTCGTAAGGGTCCCTATTGACTTTGTTCCGGACCCTCAATTAGCTCCCCCAAATTACCAAAATACCCTTGTTTGTCTCTCTGGCCAAAATTCACCAAGAGAGACACTTAAGAAGTGCACTAGGGTCCGTTTCGAGTATTCTTCAGTCCTAGAGTTAGCTCTATGTCAAAATTACCAAAAAAACCCATATCTAATACTGTAGCTTCTCAGGGCTCACCGACAGTTATTCGGATCCTCGAACCTCAAATACTTATTTTCAACTCGTAGACCCTACCAGGGGATGACCCAGGACCTGTCAGAGACTATTTTTGGCTCCGGGTGGCAAAATTTAACTTTTTACTAAAAAGTCAACTAAGTACTATCTTATACTACTAGTTTAATTGCGTCGTGCGTTGCACGAGAGTGATGCCCGTGTGTCGTAGGAGAATTAAGAAGATGAGGTACATGGGGTTTGATATGGCGTATGGGAATTATATGTGATTTTTTTTTTTATAATTTGAGTTGTCTCTTTTTTAGCTTGTTTGTTAAAGTGAAAGAATTGGTGTTGGCTTGAGAAGTAAAATATATTTTGCGAAGTGGTTGCTCTTGGTATTTTAGGTGGATGTCAAGTGTTTGGTAATTTGAGATAAGAAAAGAAGAGAAGGGTAATGAAGCAAAAGAATGGGGAGCTGGGTGGTTGCATGCATGACTACGATGATAAAGATATAGCTAAGTATGTAAGAATAGGCTAATTCCATGGCCGAGAAATCATAAAATTTGAGGATGGGAGCACATAATTAGGATGGAAGCACATAATTTAAAGGGGCAACAAAAAGCAAAACATTTGGCTAGCCAAGTGGGACGCCAAGTCTTTTGGACTTTCAAGTTAGCACAACAAAGGTTAGCTCATTGTGACATGAAAGAGAATTTTCAGCAGCCTTTTCATTGATGGAAAAAGGAAAAAAATTGATTACATAGTAGAATAGTTAAACAAAACGTATTTCAGAAGCCCATTATGGCAGTAAACACGTCTTCTTTAGTTGGCAAAGCCGGAATTGCACCTCTCTCCTTCAGAATCAATGCCCTGCAGCGATTCGCAAACCATAGAGCACCTCTTACTTAGTTTCTCATCCTGAAAGATAACCAGAATATTTAGCAATTTGTTAACGAGACAAAATATTTCCACCAATGACAGGATAAAAAATGACAATGATACATAAATTGATTTGCTTAAAACTATCTGTCCATATTTGCAAGTCCAAATTTACAAAGCGTAGGTTGCACACAAGAAGGATATCATATATTATATAAAGAAACAAGCAAAATGAATTCTGTAATGAATACTTTCCCCCTTCCCCTGAGATAGGAAAAAAACCAATTAAGGGGAACTCCTAATGAAGGACTGAATACAACTCTTCCATTAATTGTAGTAACTACCAAACCCAAGTGTTAGGCCATTCTCTTATACGATTTCATGAAGTTACATGTAGTTACTTTATGCATATCATTACTGCTCCCTAGACAGCTAGAACTATGTTTTCAGTACAAGTCCGAGTGAAAAAGAGGATGAGATGCATAAATCAGGGGTCAACGTTAATCTATCCCAGCTCAAATCCCACATTCTGCAAGTACGAGAGGTACATTCTAACCCAGAGATTTCTTCTTCTGGCGTTAAACCTAATTTAGAGGGTGTGTTTGTTGATGTCGGCTGTAACTCTCCCCTCCATGAGCATCCAGTGGAACCAAAAATCACAGCTCAGACCAAGCCACACAACTGGGCTTCTCTATTCAAAGCCCAAGCCCCCTCAAAATCCATGCGATTACAACATTTCCCTGAATTGCAAAAGGGCAAGGCTGCTGTTATAGATTTGGAGGACTCTGATGTTGATACAAATTCTTGGGATAACTGTCTTCTTGGATACTTCTTAGATGGTAAAATGCCATACAACCTATTGTGTGCTACTGCACGTTCAGTCTGGAAAGAAAATGCCCCCATGTCTATCAAACAAATCGGTACCTGTTATTTCTTTGAATTCAGAGATGAGGCATGTAAATTGCAGGTCCTTGAAGGAGGACCTTACTTCTTTTCCAGGCGGTATCTAGTCCTAATCGATTGGAGAAGAATCTTTGGTTCCTACAACCGAGCATCCCCCACAATACCGGCATGGGTTAAGCTACATAAGCCGCCATTGGAATGTTGGACTGAGTCAAGTTTGGTCGTATTGCCGGCTCGATTGGCAAGCCCATACACGTGGATGAGGCTACAGCAGGGAGAAAAAGTCTGGACTTCGCTAGAGTTTGTGTTGAGATCTCTGCCAAAGATGAATTGCCTGAGGAAATAGTGGTGAGAGCTAACGGGGAGACTGCGGCAATCAGAGTGGAGTATCAATGGCTTCCCCCCAAGTGCCCTGAATGTAAGGTATTTGGTCACAAGTGTCGCCAGAAAGAAGTCCTGTACAAAGGAGGGAGGAATGGCAAGTCATAGGAAGAGCATTTGCTTTGAATAAAGGAGGGATATCGGCTCTAGAAGTTTGTCACTAAGTTTGTTCCCATCACCAATGATACATCTCTTGGAGTTATTAAATCAGATGCTCCTCTCTCGGATAATGACAGTGAGGATCTAGATGAAGAATTTATGGCAGATGATCCCCCCCCTGTCACCTCGGCCGATTCTGACCATGTCAAAAGAAGGTTCTAGAACTCCTCGGCCTCCAAATTCGATGAAGTGGACAAAGCACTTGGGTGGATGATCCAGGTTTAAACAAGGTTGTTGGCACTAACCGGGAGAATGGTAAATGGGTGAATCTTCCCAATCCTTCAAACCTTCTAATTGCAAAAAGAAGGACCAATAAGAAGTATACTCACGGGAGCAATCAAGGAGGGAAGAAGACTACCCCCCTCCAAAAGAGGTAATTTTTTTTTCGGTAAACAAAAGAGGAGGTAATCTTACCTTCCTTTATTGGCAGTATGTTAATGCTTCCTATCTATTGCCTTTTTGATGTCTAAAACACCTCTTCATTTTGGGTTCGGAACATGAGGGGTCTTAATGACCCTATTAAACAAAAGGAGGTTGTTTCTTTTGTCAAAACAAATAAATTATCACTTTTTGGGCTCATTGAACATAAAATAAAGGAGGTTAATTGTGCTAGGACTTTTCAATCTATGTTTCCCTTTTGGTCATTTGCACACAACTCAGTTATTGCTCCAAGTGGTAGAATTTGTGTGGTTTGGGACCCTCTTGTTCTTAATCTCGAGTATCCTTGGTCGGTCTTCCCAAGCCATACATTGTAAAGTCAGGACTACGAATAGGGATCTCCAATTCTCTGCTACTTTTGTCTATGGTTCTAATCTCTATCTGGAGAGAGAAGAGCTCTGGCATGACTTGATTAATTGGACTTGTTCGATCCTTGGATTATATTAGGTGACTTCAATGCTATTAGATACCAATGCGAGAAGATCGGTGGTGATCGAGTTGGCCTTCACACATGGAGGATTTCAATAAGTGTATTGCTACCACCGAGCTTGCGGACCTTAGATACTCATTTGTCAATTCACATGGTCTAACAAACAAACTTGCACTCAATACATTGCTACCAAGATTGTGGGGTTTTAGTTAATGAGCATTGGATCAAGACTCATACTTGTTCTAATGCCCATTTCTCCCCTCCTGGAATCTCTCCGATCACTCCCCGCTATTGTGTATCTTAATCCCGAATCCAGGAAGGCTCATAAACCTTTCAAATTCTTTAACTTCCTGGCTGAACACCCTGATTTCTTATCCACTGTTCAAAAAGTTTGGAGGGGTGTTATCATTGGTAATCCTATGTATGTTGCTTGCGAGAAACTCAGGTGTCTCCAAATGGAACTTAAGAATCTTAACACTAGGGAGTACAGTGATATTACTAAGAGAACATTGGCGGCTAGGCAACGGCTTGATCGAGTTGATTGATCTTGGTGTTGATCCCTCCAACCCATCTAAGCAAGCACTTGAGAGAGACTTATGTAAGCAGTATCTTGTCTTGGCTAGGGCTGAGGAAAGTTTTGCTAAACAGAAATCTAGGATTCAATGGCTTAGGTTGGGGGATCAATGTACCTCCTATTTCTTTAAATCTATATCTCACAATAGGAACAGGAACAAAATCACTAGTCTGGTCCTTCCAAATGGTACTATCACACATGATCCTATCGAGGTTAAATCTACCTTTGTTGATTATTATACCTCCCTGTTGGGTACTGTCCATGCCTCGGGTTATTCTGGAACTTCTAGGGTCAATCAGTTGATATCCACCAGACTATCGGATTCCCATAGAGATGCCATGATTTCTGAGATCTCCAACCAAGAAATCAAAGAGACATTCATGTCTCTTAATCCCAACAAAGCCCCTGGTCCTGACGGGTACAATGCTGGGTTTTTCCAGAAATCTTGGAGTGTTGTTGGCAATGAGGTCACTTCTGCTGTGAGGAATTTCTTCAGATCTGGTAGACTCCTCACTAAGGCAAACTCTACTAGCATAGCTCTTGTCCCTAAGATTCCCAATCCCACTAAGGTTGGGGATTTTAGACCCATCTCATGCTGCAACACTATTTACAAATGCATTGCTAAAATCCTTGCAAAAAGAATTCAAGCTGTTTTACCCCATCTCATTGACCCTGTTCAATCAGGGTTTGTTAAAGGTAGGAGAATTACTGACAACATCTTCCTTACCCAAGAAATCATGAGAGGTTATCATAATGCCTCCACTTCTCCTAAATGTGCTCTTAAAGTAGATATTATGAAGGCCTACGATAATGTTAGATGGGAATTCTTATGGGACACTCTTGTCTCTATGAATTTCCATCCTCAAATGATAAAATGGATCAAGGCCTGTATCACCACTGCAAACTACACTCTTGAGCATTAATGGAGAAGCCACGGGCTCCATTATGGGTAAGAAAGGTCTTAGGCAAGGTGATCCTCTGTCTTCCTACCTATTCGTTATTGTCATGGAGGTCCTCACACAACTCCTTAAAGAAAAATCTCAAAGTCCTAATTTTCATTTTCATTGGAGATGTGAGGAAACAAAGATAATTAATCTGTGTTTTGCTGACGATCTTATGATCTTTTGCAAAGGAGAGCTCAATTCCATTATCTGCATTCAGGAGGCTCTCTCCGAGTTTGAGGCCTTGTCTGGCCTCTCTCCTAGCCCGGGAAAGAGTAACATATTCTTTTCAGGTGTCCCTTCTACTCTCAAACAGGCTATACTTGATGCTTTACAATTTCGTGAAGGTTCTCTCCCTGTGAGATACCTGGGAGTTCCCCTTATCTCCACCAAGCTCAAGTATTC
Organism: Vaccinium myrtillus; assembly: GCA_016920895.1. NCBI lineage: Eukaryota > Viridiplantae > Streptophyta > Magnoliopsida > Ericales > Ericaceae > Vaccinium > Vaccinium myrtillus. The sequence goes on along the minus strand of CM029278.1, from coordinate 20,873,547 downwards.
CGACTGTCAAGCCCTCATTGATAGAATCACAAATCGTACTAAATCTTGGGCAAATAAGTACCTCTCATACGCTGGGAGGATTCAACTGATTAAGTCTGTTCTATTCTCTATGCAAACGTATTGGTCCTCCATATTTATCCTACCTAAGAAGGTGGTTAAGGAAATTGAAGCAATACTCAGGTCCTTCTTTTGGACCGGCTCTGATCTTAAGCACACTGGAGCTAAAGTTTCTTGGGATCACCTATGCTCTCCTAGGAAAGAGGGAGGTTTAGGCTTTAAATCTCTTCAAATTTGGAACAAGGCTGCCATGGCCAAACACATTTGGCTCCTTGTCTCCGGCGGAGAGCAATCTATGTGGTGCCAATGGGTAAAATCGTACTTACTTAAGGGGAGAAGTTTTTGGCAAGTTAAAATCCCTTGCAGTCCCTCATGGACGTGGAGAAAATTGCTCCAACTTCGCCCCCTTGTTCAACCCTTCATTAAATTCCATGTTGGCGACGGATCTTCTATTTCATTGTGGTATGACAATTGGCACCCCTCGGGCCCTCTTGTCGAGCAATTTGGTAATCGTGTGATATACGATGCTGGGTTGCCCGATAATACCTTGGTGTCCTCCATCCTAAGTACCACTAATCAATGGGCCTTCCCAATTACTCAAACTTGGGAGTTAAATGAAATCCGATCCCATCTCCCTACACTGAATAACTCCACCCCTCCTCCTGCTGACTCTTGCAGGTGGACACTTACTCAAGATGGACTCTTTTCCATTTCCTCTTTGTGGGAGCAATTTGAGACCCAAATTTCCCACAATTGGTTGGAGTGATAGTGTGTGGTTTCCCTCACATATCCCCGGATGTAGTGTGATTAGTGGATTGCTATTCAAAGCAGTTATCCACGAGGACAGGACTTGTCTGTTTGGTATTAAGAGCACATCTTGTTGTAGTTTAGCTTTCTCTCACGAGGAATCCATTGACCACTGTTCTTTAACCGCCCATTCACTAAACAGGTGTGGGATCTTTGTTTCTCTTAAATCACTTTGCTCATGTGGCAGCCCCAAACCCTCACTAATCTTGCCAATCTTGTTTCTACTGACCAAGGGAAAAGGTCTCAAGAGCACTTTGACCAAATTGACCTTCTTTGTCTCCTCTATCATATCTGGATAGAGAGGAATCTTAGGAAATTTCGAGTCTACTGCATAGTGTATCCTCATTGGTGACTAAGATATGCACTTGAGATTAGGAGCAGATTGTTGTCCCTTCACAAAATACCACTTGGTCCAATGTCATTGAGAGCATCATGGAACATCCCATCCCACACTAACACTTAATGTATTTGTGATTGAGTTATGTTAACTTACTCTCAATTTCGACTCTTATTTGCAAAGGTTCCTCTAATGGCCCATTTGGGTAGTGTGTGGTGTGCGAGGTTTAGTCCTCAATGTAGGCAAATAAGGTGGTTGAATTGTTCTAATGGCCCAATTGGGTAGATTGTGGTGCGAGCCCACAAGGTTTAGCTTTCATGTCTTGTATTTGCCGCAATGCATGTTTTATTGCATGTCCTTTAAGTTTGGTTTACATCACTTTGTTGTTATGTGGATTGCAAGGTGTTGCATTCTGCTTTGCTTACATTAAGGCTGCATCTATTGATATTATGTAGGTTGCAAGGGTTGTTGCAACCTTATTTGAGCTTATTGTTATATACCTTTATGAGTCATTGCATAAACTTTTCTCTTTGCGCTACAATTTGTTATTGCAATCTATTATGTGGGTTGCAAGGGTTGTTGCAATCTTTTTGAGCTTATTGTTATATCTTCTTTGCATTGAGCTTATGGGTTATGAATTCTTCATATTCAAACAGTATGCTATTCGAACTTCATGTACTATAGATTGCATACATATACGAGATGTGGTATTCGATATAGCTTTGTTTACACCGACTTAAAACATGCAATTTGTGAGCAAACCGGGATTATTGTTGTCCAACTGGGCGCCATCCAGCCCGAGCTCAATTGGTAGTACATATGTGGTTGATGCTTCCCCTTCTTTGATCTTCTTTGTTTGTTGCACTGCATTCTTTGCCATGTTCAGTCAAATTTCATGCGTACATTGAGCTCAAAGGCTGTAATTCATGATTGGATGTTCTTTCTTTGCGCTTTGTTTGTACTTGGTGCTCTGGGCACTCACACTGAGTGCGGATATTGCTATTTATTTTGCCCTTGGGCGTGTCTGCATTGAGTTCTTTGATTATACCCCTATCTCTTCCTCTTTCTTTTCTTTTTCTTTTCACTCTACCACGTTGTTTATGATGGTTGGGCACTTGAGGGTGCTCCAATTACGAACGGGTCATGGCAAATTTTTTAAAAAATGTCCTTCATGTGTTCCATGCACCTCATATTTTGATTTCTCCATGGGGGGTTGTCCCCATAATCTTTTGTCCTAGCCTTGGGGGGATGTCCCTTGGCATGTTTGTTCCCCTTGGGGAGGGGGCGTCCTCCCAATTTGAGCTGAAATGAGAAACCATGACTGCTTAGAGCAAAAGAGCTGCCAAATCTGCATTGAAGTCCAACTACCAGTGATGTATCCCAACTCCAGTGGTCCTCCTTCTTACTACCTTTTGTAACTCCCTTTGTGGAGTGGATCCATGTTGTACTTAGTCTAAGTTCCCATTTTGTGTGTTTCCCCTTCATCTTTTAGATGAGTGTGAAACACATTACTCCCCCCCTATGTTGCCATTTGGCCTTCCCCTATTTTATTTCTTCTTTTTCTTTTCTTTCTTTTGTCCTCCTGGGGTATGCTGTAAATTCGGTTAGCCTCGTTTTATTTCACGCTTATTTACCCACAAAAAAAAAAAAAAAAAGAGGAGATCACGGATGACTTGCATCATCTGACAATATTCCTACAATTCATAAACCTAATGGACAAGCATTATCAAAACGGAAAACACTAATGCAATTCAAAATCCGTGATCCAAACTATGAAATGCAGCTAAAACTCTCTAGGGAAAGACAAATCACCAAGACATGAATCATTTTTACACAACATATTAATCTTGAATCAGTTTCTTTGTGTGCTAATAACATAGCACAGTTGAACTGAAGTATAGTTCAACTTTATCCAGGGCCAATAGCCAAATATTTAAAACTGCACTCTTCGAATGCACAAAGAAATGCCAAATTATGATTTGGCCCCTGCGCCAATCGGAAAATCGACCATAATTCAAGACATACCTTCTAAAGAAACCAAAATAACTAAAAAAATACACAATTATACGTCACATTTAAGAACACACACATTTAAGCAAACCTTGATCTTTGTACTTCTCGTATAACTTGCTCAACTCTGTGTAATTTGAATTGGTCAACCCATTGCACACACAAAAAAAGATTGCTGTAAAATAACAGCTTCTACTTCTGCATCGGTTTGTGTTCTCGCATACAATCAATGGGGGTATGTCCTAAGAACATAGAATAGTTTCGATACAATTCTTTTCCGATACAGCAACCCTAGTTAAGTCTACAAGTGGCTGCGGAATCAAAGGAATGCAATTCATAATGTTCACCCAAAGCCTAATTTCGAATGAGGGGTTAATAGAGTCAACCTTCAACTTCAGATGGTTATGTTATGTGTAACATCAATGAAGCTAATCTAGGCTAATCCATGAAAACAAAAAGAGTCTACCAAAAAAAAGAAGTACCGAAGCAAATGAGGAGCTATGTTGTACCATTGTGAGGCAACATTTACAATCAATAGGATCTTTCCCTTGTAGATGCTAAGATCCACATCATTTCCTTTTGTGTCCTACAAATAAGTAAAAAATACATAACTTGTAGAGACAAAAATCTTACAGTGAAAATAGATCATCTTCAGTCCCCAAAACCGTCCTGCTGCGAAGTTTCAATTTTAGGAACTCGTCAAGAACTTGAGTTGAAAATGCTATTGATTGGATACCAATCGATATGTAATGAAGTTTGTGTGCAGATAAATAACCCCCTTTGGCTTGACTTATTGCCTACTTTTTGGGAGCGTTTTTTGGGGTTTTTTTCTCTTAATTCTTATTAGATTAGATATGGGTCAATGCTATTGATTAAATATTATTTCATTCTTATTCTTTAGCTACCTCATTTGGTTGCCTCTCCAACTCTCGAAACAAAGTGCAGAAGATGTACAATAACAACTATAGAAAACACTATAAGCCAGGATATGTGGATTCATTTATTGAGCATTATACGACACTTTATCAGACAAAGGCAATTTAATTTCATGCAATTTGTAAGACTCATGATAACTTACTGGCAGAAGATAAACAGCTTGTCCCATTCTTCATCTGAACCAATTGCCAGTATTAGCATCAATCTCCAATGACACGAAGTCCATCCACTGCTCAATAAGGGCCTAGCAAAAACATGAATATAAGCATAAGTGCTAAGATTGTGGTAAGAGAAACAAAAACGAAAAGAATAACCAGAAACAAAAACAAATAAGAAATCTTGACACAAAAGTAGAATTATGAAATCAAGGCAAAAGAGTATCTTCCAGTTGCTATTAATGAAGAACCACATAGAGAATTGTTGAGCATCAAACAAGAAACTGCAGCAACCAAGACAACTTATTATAACTAAGTTCATCATAGTGTGCTATGGCATTGCGTGCTATGGCAAAAATGTCTTCTAACCATAGCGTGCTATGGCATTGCTCTCACAAATGGGGCCATCTGGAGTTGCAAGCACATAAATCTATTCACCAATAGAAATAAAAACTCTTTTATAATCACATGGATAAGCTAAACATCAGACTTCTTCAGATAAATTGTCATAATCATAGATTTTACCTTTCGAATAGGGTTCATATTAAGAAACTCCGATGTTTTGTTTGAAACCCCCATCTCAAAATCCTGGGCCATCTCAACTTGGACTCCACAGTAGTCCGCAGCAATGAGTGACTTGAAAGCATTTTTGTTTGTTTTCCCCACAGTATGGCACAAAAATCGTCACTCAAATGACACATTTGTTAGCTCAGCTTGAAATCATTCAACGAACCAAAATAATACTTTCCCATCACAATTTTGATAGTTATAAGGAGTTCGAGAATGCACTACTTTGTGCAGTAAGAGGGTTTTTGATCTCTAAATGATACAAAAACTTTTCATCACGATTATATGATCCCAAAAACCTATGTAGGATTAGACAGTGAATTGCATGCATTGACATGGACACACTTAGCTTCATAAGTACCATAACTCAAGTTCTAACGGAACCAAACCTAAAGGTCATATAAAATGTCTTGTTGCATGCTCAAACATTAAACTAAACACATTAAAGTGTTTGAAATAAAATTTCAATCCTTAATGTTAGACACCAATTAAGCTTTCACTCATTAACATATTATGACCTAAGAAAATATTATAGAGGAGTAGAGGACTCTCAGCTTCGAAAAAAGCTTTTAACTTGACTTCATCCGATGTCCCATTTGCTAGACATGGGCGGTTCATCATGCAAAATTACTTTAATAAGTAGTCATTTCTACTTTTCTCATTGCAACATAACAATGATGAGGTAAAAAGACACTAATGAGCTCTTCAAATACCAAAATCCCATCACAGACCAAAATCACAAAATCGACCATTTACTATAATCATTTCCGTAAATATCCAAGCATGTACCCCTCCAAAACTCGTTACTTGGAAACATCACAAATGTACTTTCAATGGTTCTTCAGATATCAGAAAGTAAAGAATGCTGAATTCCAGACTCTAGCATAATTCTCACATATGCTTCAACTTTTGAATCTTCTACAAAAATAAGAACCATAATACAATACAAAATTATACATTGCTCTCAAATCCCCTGAAGTCGAATGAAAGAGAAACTGATTAACACTGCTGGAGTAGGTAATTTAATAATATTTCTACCATTACTGACGTCACCCTCACCAACTTATCGTCATCATCTTCCCCAAATCGACCCAATCGAAACCCTAACAGATATTGACCCTAACAGAACCCAATTAAAAGTCATAGAAACCCCTATCCACTCGAATCGGTTGTTCTCTACTATTTGAAATCCAAAATCGAGCCTCACAACTCTCATACGATAGAAGAAATTCAGCAAGGGTATGTCAAGGGGGAAAATCTAACCAAAGAAAAAAAAAAAAAAAACTCTACCCGTTGGCCGGATAGTTGAGGAAAATTTCTGTCTTGCATCCTTTCATAGTGCGTTGTGTGATTGTTGTACTAGCAAAATTCTCCAAACGTACCATTTGCATACACAACTGGCACAGATCCGAATGAAACTAAACGACACAATCGAAACATAACCTATTCCAATCAAAATCAAATTTGAAGCAAAAGAAAAAACTGAAAACAACGAAGACAAACCTTGTCTTCGCGCTTGCCTTCGCGAGTGTCAGGAGCATTCCTTTCAGCATAGATAAGAAGATCGCGCGTCTGCTAGACCAAATCAACCGGTGGTGGAGGGCGGTGATGCTGGTTCGCCTCCTTCTCTCCACTCTCTCTCTCTCTCTCGCGTAAAAGGTAAGAAGGGGACACAAAGGGAAATAAAACAAAAGTTGGGACGGGGTATTAGCAAACACCAAAAGACTCAATTACCAACACTAAAAATGCCTAATAACAGCCAATTCAAAAGCAAAAATATTCAATTCAAGGGTAAAATCCTCCAAATTGGCAAATTGTCATGCCAAAATTGAGAAAACCCTCTCATAAAGGGCCTCCTTCGGTTTGGATACTAGATATTTACCAGGAACACCCGTTACCTGTCGGCAGCCCCGGACGCCCATTTTACAATTCCCCCATAGAGTCGTGTAGTCTTTTAAGACCCGTCTCTAGTCTCGGAACCTTCCGGAGATGTCCCAGAGTTTCCTTATATTATTTTTGTATCCTTAGTATTGTAATTGTCGGAGTTTAGACATTGTCCTCTGTGTGCGGTAGAAACGCCTATGTGCTTCGCTGGCCTAAATTCCCCAGCAAGATTAACTTCTCTAAAACTTCAGCTTTCTTATGAACTACGCGAGACCTGGATTTCTCATGAGGCTAGAGAATACGTAGGCAGCCCGATGAGGGCTCGGTCCCGAGTAAAACTATTTTTGCTCTTGAACTACGTGGCGACCTGATTCTTCTATGACCGGAGATACATAGGCAGCCCTGAGTTTGGGCTCGGTCTAAATCATATTTTTATACATATTTCCCTTTTTGCATTGTAAACGTCTCATGCAATAAAATACATTTTCAGACAGAATATTAGTTTTCTTTTTCTCATTACATGTATGTCTTTATCTACTCCTCACAAGTTTTCAATTACTCATTTTGGAAAAGTTTGTTCCGAGTGCCGAAAGGGTGGGGTAGAGTGCTCGGCTTCCCTACATGTAACAGTGAATTACTGAACCTTTTCTTCTTTGAATCACAGACCAAACAAAAAAAAATGAGTCATTTATATCAAATAAAACTGGGTCTTTTGACCCGAGGCATTTATTTTCCATTTTCCAAAATATTTATTCAAATGGTGACTTGACACGCTGAGAATCATGTCAAGTGGCGACTCTGAATTATTTTCATCAAATTTATTCTGGTTCAGTCACAGTTGTGTGTTTTCACAAAACCACGTTGCTGGAATATCACTTGGATCACTTGATCATAAACGTTTCCAAAACCCCTTGGTTAAAACCCCGGGCGTGAGAGAATTGAGAAGGAGTAAAAGAGCTAGAGTTGCAAAAGACTTTGGCCCAGATTATATTTTTAATGTGGAGTACACTTCACAAACTCTACAAGAGGCTTTGACATCACCTAATGCTGTTTTCTATAAAAAGGCTGTTACTGATGAGACGGAATCACTAATGTCCAATCAAACTTGGAAATTAGTTGATTTACCACCAGGTTGTAGAACTATCGGGTGTGAATGGGTCCTACGTAAAAAGCTCAAACGGGGTGGCACTATTGATAAGTACAAAGCAAGACTTGTTGCAAAAGAGTTTAATGAACAAGATGATCTTGACTTTTTTGATACATTTTCTCCGGTTACAAGATTGATATCCATTAGACTGTTAATTGCAGTTGCTGCAATTCATGATTTAAAAATTCATCAAATGGATGTAAATAGCTTTTTTAAATGGAGACCTAGATGAGAAAATTTACATAGACCAATCCGAGGGCTTTGTGGAGGCTAGTTATGAAAGCAAAGTGCGTAAGTTGACTAAATCCCTATACGGCTTAAAGCAGGCGCCTAAACAGTGGCATGAGAAATTTGATTCCTGCATGATTGAGAATGGTTATAAGACAAATCTATTATAAATCTTGTGAAAATTCAAATGTAAGGACCTGTGTTTTTAAATGTTTTTCCGGAAATAATGTTGGAGAAATGTGAGGAAATGTTTTAAAGTTGAAATGTGGGCCAATGTGAAGTTAATATTGCATTTGGGTTCATGCGAAACATATTTGAAACACAAGGGGGTGAGTGCGTACAACTATGGGAGTATATAAAGAATGTTTAGGGCTAAAATTCAAAACACAACACACACTCTCTCTCTATACATTGGTCGCCCCCTATCTATTCCTCTTCTCCAAATTTCTTCATTTCCCCCACCAAATCTACCTCCCACACTCCATAATCTCAAGATCCAACCTCAAATCCATAATTTACGCACTATTTGGAGTCCGGGTCTCTTTGGTTTCGCTTGGGAAAGGCATATTTTGGTTGGGGTGAAAGATAAGAACTATGGTCTTCTTCTCTCTCACATTTGAAGCTTGATCCTTGAGGTAGGGGACTAATTCCTACTCTTTCTAAGTGTATATTATTTATTTGTTGCTATACTCTTGGTTTGTTCATCTATTACGAGTAACTCTTGGAAATCACCATGGAAATAGGTTTTGATCTTGATTGATCTTTGATCTACATATTTGGTTGTTAAACTCCTCAACTGATTGATGTTCTATCACTCCTCTATGCTAAGTTGTTGTTTGGAAGTATCCCATTTGAGTTTGGACCTTGTATTTGACCTTGGGTTGAAATCCCCCACTTTGGGTGTGTATCGATACCTTGTAACATGGGTATCGATACACAACATTCTGTTCGATTCCTAATGAGTGTGTATCGATACCTAGCAACATTGGAATCGATACACACTGCTTTCGAGGCCTAAAAATATATTTTGATTCCGGTTATTTTGTTTGGTCGTGTACCTGATGTATTCATTCTATACACCTCATAACTTGTTGAAATGCTTGTTTCTAGCATATCCTTGTATGGTTAGTGTCCTCTTTGATTTCCAAGATAAAAGCATCCACCAACGTACACTTGGCACATGTTAACTTCATAGAAATCGACAAAGTACGTGATTTTGAACGAAATGGAACATCTTTATGCTTTGGACACATAAGGGACACGTGATGATTAAAAACGGTAGTGTGAATACTAGGGCCACCATTCGGTGCATCTCTGGGCATGGGTAACGAGGCCCGTGAATCTAGACAAGGGTGTATGGAGCCCACGAAATTCGACAAGGGTGAACGGAGCCCATGAAACCCAGCAGAAGGACAACTCCCTTTACTTATTGGTTGACATTGTGGATAAATTGATAAAGGGTTAGTAAATGAACGACACAGAAAATTGGTAAACCTTGACACATGATACTTTTGAGATGGTATAAGGGTTGACTAATGGGCTAGTTGGACACTTGGGTACTTTGTGGACACATGACACTTGATTTAATCATCCGTAGTATACTTTGGTCATTGGGTTCATAATTGTCACCTCCTTATGCACATCTCATTCTTTATACATTTCGCGTTAGTAGAAAATGTTTCCTACTTGCTAGTGTGCTCACCCTATCAATTTCAGGTAACCGGCAGGGAGCATGACATGGATGCATGGCGTGTGATTGCATGTCTTTTGAAAGCTCATTGATGAGGAGTTACTTGATCATCTCTGTAAATTAGTGTTTTGGGTAGATGGTTTTGTAACTCTATTTATTTCAATCTTTTGACAATTCGGCGATGTAATAACTTTAACTTGATATCTCTTATGTAGTTGGGTATAACCCATTGACGTAAGATTATGTATAACTTTGACTTGTGAGGAGGTTGACTATTATTTTGAGAATATTGTTATTTAATTATGTTATAAATTTGAGGGCGTGACAACTTGGTATCAGAGTATAGGTTCAAAAACTTAGAGAGTGTGGGGAGACTAGAAGTCTCAGGGCTTAAACCATTGTATTATCTTTTCATGAAAACATGTTTTCTCATTCATTATGTGCTTGTGTGACATTCATGATCGTAACATCAAAATATCGTGGTACATGTGATTATAAAGCATAGCTTTGAGTTGTTTACCCGCGTTGGAGGCTTTGGCCTTGATTTGGGATAATATTGGTATTAATGATCTTCTTTTCTTATATTCTTATAGAACAATGCCGCCGAGACGAGTTGCTAGACGCGGTAGGGTAGTTAACAGTGGGAGAGACCGTGGTCATGGTCGCAATGAGTGAGCGGAGGATGAGGTTAGTAGACGTGGGAAAAATCCGGAGAACCACGATGAGAGGCATGAACAAGAGGCCCCAAACCCACCAAACCAATTGATGACCGACTTTGTGGCTGCACTTGCGGCACACAACCTTTTAGCTCAAATACCTAGGGCCAATGCCCCTACTCGTGCTATGGAAGTTGTTAAGAAATTTCGCCGGTTGGACCCTTCGCGATTTGACGGGCTTGATAGTGCTCCGTTAGATGCTAATCATTGGTTATCAGAGATTCAAAAACTATTCAACGTGCTTGGCATTATTGAGGATAACATGAGAGTTCGATTAGTAGCATGCCAACTAACCGGGGAGGCAAATGAGTGGTGGGAGTCAGTTCTAGCGGCGAGGAGAGATGCGAAGAGAACGGCTAGGGCGACACGAAATGTTAATGAACTAGATGTTGAAAACCTAATGTGGGCCGAGTTTGAGGTAATTTTTGAAGAGCAATATTTCCCAGAGACTTATAAAGAGCAATTAAGAGATAAATTTGAGAAGTTAGAGCAAGGTACTATGATCGTTTCAGAGTATGCTTTGAAATTTCAATTTTTGTCTCGTTTTGAGCCAGAACTAATAGCTATGGAAGATAGAAAGTGTAGGAGATTTGAGAAAGGTTTAGATTCGTCAATCCAGAGGCTTGTTATGAGTAGCAGACTTGGAAAATTTTCTGATGTGGTGGAGTTAGCTAGGAGTTTGGAGATCCCGAGGAGTAATCAAAAGAATGTGAAGGTATGGGAGCCTAGACAATCGATACTACCGTGAGCGCCCCATCCGGGAATTACGGGAATCCGAACACGAAGAGGCCTAGGGATTCGTTTCAGACTTCACAAAGCCGTTCGACTTTTAGGGCACCTACTTTTTTTGGGTTTGGGGGATATTCGTTTAGACCACCGATTATTTACCACCAATGTGGCCGGGAGGACCATATTCGGACCCAGTGTACTCAAGCTAGGATTCTTCCACCACCGTATGTTCAGACATCAGGTGTTTACTTTGGTTGTGGCGGGTTTGGCCATGTTACGAGGTTTTGTTTGTAGAGGGGAGTTACGCGTAGTGAGTCTGGCTCAGTTTAGCAGCCAAGGACAGGGCAAGGGTTTGGTAGGCAACAACAAAGGGGTACTCAGAGTCATACACACTACTGTCAGACCACTTTAGTTTAGGGGCCACAAGGTGATAGGGGAGCGAGTTTGTCTTCTATGGCATTGATTTAAATTTGATTTGAAATGAATTTTCCCCGAGTCATCATGGATTTTAAGTCCTCCATAGGCATCCCCTTCGAAATATTTTGAAGTCCTCTATAGGCACTCACTGTGTTTTTAAGACCTCCACGACATTGATCACATTATTTTAAAAGTCCTCTATAGGCATTCGTTCACAAATCGTTTTAAGATCTGTACAGGAATTTGTTCACAAATTATTTTTAAGTCCTCTATAGGTATTTTCTCACAAATCGTTTTAAGACCTCCACAACATTGATTACATTATTTTTAAAGTCCTCTATAGGCATTCGTTCACAAATCATTTTTAAGACATCTACAGATATTTGTTCACAAATCCTTTTTAAGTCCTCTATAGGTATTTTTGCACGAATCGTTTTAAGTCCTCCACGGCGTTGATTACATTGCTTTTAAAGTCCTCTACAGACATTCATTCACAAATCGTTTTTAAGACCTCTACAGGCATTTATTCACAAATCATTTTTAAAGTCCTCTACAGGCATTCGTTCACAAATAATTTTTAAGTCCTCTATAGGCATTAAATTATCAACTTTTATTTGCAGTATGATAAAAAGTGACTCGCTATGAGTCATCATTTGTTTTCCCTTGTTGAAAAATGGCGATCCAAACCAAATTAAGATTTAAACCTCCCAAGGCATGTGTGTTTTAAAAGCACTTTACTCGTTTTTGCTCTGACGAACTACGCTGGTCTGATCCCTACAATGGGGTACGTAGGAAGCTCGAAAGAGCGCGACCTCACGATTTATATGCTTGCTTGCATTTGCTTTTGCTTATGGACTGTGGGAAGCCAAAATTGGAGATGTCTCAATCTTCGACGTCACTCGTATCAAGTAATAGTATCTGAATTCTGTCAAAGAGGGACAACTGTAGACACCCCAATTTGGACCTTCCAAATATCCTCAAGTCGTGGCCGGGTTATTCCCCGATGATGATATAGATCAAAATGTGCCTTAAAAGCTTTGAACAAATGCTCTTTGTACTGAAAACCCAATGAAACCCTTTTTTGGGACAAACCCTAGCCTCCACCTAGGGGAAAGCTCGATGAGCTTTGTGGAACTCTTAGGGGATGAAGAAACACCTTAGAACTAGGTATGAAAGTGCCTAGCAACACTTAGAATGAGTGGACGCATGTTTTGGCCATGGTGGCACTGACATTTTTCAATTTAGTCTATTTTCGACCCACTTTTCACAAACTAAACTATCCTATTTTTATGGTTGGATCCAACTATCTTCTAGTACATTCAAAACCCTCTTTATGAATACATAATACGTCTCAATCCGTTTTGAAATGAGGGAGATGTAAGGATTTTACCAAAATGACTTCTTTTCCAACCACTTGAGGGTAAAATTGTTATAGATTTTTATGTACAAAATATTTTGGATCCAAACCACCTGGGTTAGAAATTTTACTTAACAAGCTTTTCAACGGTACCAACTATGCGTGAAACTGAGTTTGGTAGCATTCAAGGTGGCCCCGCAAAGTTTGGCATGTTGAGTAGTCCGCTCAAGTGCCGTATGGCATTGCACAATGCCGTACGGCACCGTGAACCTCGTTGCTAAGTGTCGTACGGTAGTCATAAGTGACGTATGGTACTTGTTTAGTACCATACGGTAATATTTTCTTGCTCTTAAAGTGTTGAAAAATGTCAGGCAGTCAATTGAAGGCAGTTTTCCTTTCTTCTTGGCCACGTTTTCTTGGTCCCTAAGTCATTTTTGCCTATGTAAAGCCCTATCCTCTTCTATTTTTGATGATAGGCTTCCCCCCTTCCATTACAACTACTTAGAGCTCACTCACTCCATCCTACAACCATATGCTACCGCCATACATTCCTTCATAACCTCTGAAAAATCAGTTTGCAATATCAAGCATCCTACTATTCCGAAAACTCCCAAGACTATACCTAAACTCTACCAAAAAACTTCCCAAGCTTCCTATATCAAGTTCCAATCATCTACCAAAAATAGAAGCAGTGTCCTCCATTTGCAGCCCAGCCAAAGGTCCAAGGCGATAATTTGTTCAAAGCTTTTCTAAAGGTACAACCTTACTCTAGAAGGCTATTGTTCCTTTAATCTGAGGGGAGCCATTAGGCTCAAGCCAGATCATCATATTGGTTTTGGCTTCAGTTGGCCATCAGACCCAACAAAACAAAAAACTTGAAATCTCCAGGTTAGTGTCGTATGGCACTGTGCATTGTCGTACGATACTTAACCCTCAAAGAGATACATTTTGATGCCTTGTTTCTTTTGGTTCGCTAATACCACAAAGGTGCAGGGTATCTTTGATCTATTCCAGATTAAAAGTGCTCATCCAAGATAATGGTGTATATCTTGTTGAACCTCAAAAATAAATTATCAATCTCTAAAAAGTACAAGTTTTACAAGATATACACCGAAAGCACATATTCCCCCTGTTTTCATTCAAATACAAGCTGTTTGTAAATACTGCCCCCAAATAAAGTGTCGTGCGACACTACCTAGTACCGTATGGTACTATTCTGCAGTGGCGGAGCCAGGATTAAAAATCCGTGGGGCCCAAGTTATAAAGGAAAAAAATTCAACGCAAAATACCTTTCTATTCCTTACACAACAAATAGGTAAAAAAAAAAAACAACTATCAACATCCTTGCAGTTCATAGTCAAAGAAAAAGCCAAAATACAGATTCCAAGATTGATCATCCATCAAAATAGAACAAAAGTAGCTTAACAATCTATCAAAGTGCAATCCGACGTGTTCTTAAATCTCGGAAATCATCTATGATCGACTCTAAACTAAATTTCAATGCAATTTCCTTCTCGATGTATATAACTGCAGAGTTTGAGAGATATTCATCTTCCATTTTGTCCCGAATCATGTTTTTTATAATCTTCATTGCCAAAAAGATCGTTCTGCCGATGCAGTAGAAACAGGAAGAGTAAGTACAAGGGTGATCACTCGGTAAACAAGGTGGTAGATTGCTGATCTCCTAGTCTTCACCAACCATTTACACAGTTCATACACAGTTGGTAAAGCTTGGTACTCTAGAGTTCTGACCACATTTTGCTCATAGTGAGGAAGTTGCATCTTCAACTGTTCCTTTTCTAAATCAGTGAAGTCTTGGGGATAAAACTTTTCCACCAATTGACAAACATCATCCATCCTAAATGATTCATGCTCCCGAGGATCCAAAGTCGAGCCAAGAGTCAACTCCATCGAATGCTCATTGAAACGACTACTCAACTCTTGCAATTGAGAATAAATTGTAGCATAAAAAGTCTCAACTCGATAATAATGCTCAATTGTAAACTCATCTTGATGTTCACGAGCTCGCCCTTGCCTTGGAATGTATCGAACACTCATATCTGGGAGTATTAAAATAAGGAAAATGAAATATTTGCGAGTATTAAAATAAGGAAAATGAGGAAAATGAAATATTACCGTAGTGACCGGCGAGAGTGAGAAAATTAGCAATCTCCAAAGATTAGTGTTGGTGGCGGTAGCATAGAAAATTTAATTTCCTTTAAGACCATTTCAAAGTCTTCATTCTATTGGAAAAAAAAAAGAACAATAGATTAGGTTCATTGCAATCAAAGCTACAATAAAACCAACAATAGATTGCAAATAATAAATTTGTCAATGACTTAATAAACAATAATTTACTAAATAAGATTCATAACTTCCTTAAATAAACAATAAATAGTCTCCATTCTCTTGAGTAAAGTGTAAACAATGAGCATGGCAGATTTAAACAATATTTCTACCATCAAAGCTGGAAGCCCTAAAATTAGTCAGTAAATTAACAATAGGAAAAAATTTATACAATCAAAGCCCTAATTTGGTAAACCCAGATACCCAATTCTTCCTTTTCAAAGTTAATTTAGAAGGAAGAAAAATCAAAGCTTACTTGTTTCCAAAAACCAAAATGCTATGTAGTTGGATGATGTCTTCTCCAGACTCCAGTTCTCTTCCTCTTCGAAATACAGAGCGTCAAGGGCTCAAGGCTACATACATATGCAAAATCCAGTGATGGTTTGAACAATAAACAATGTGAAAAGTTGAATCTAAGTCGAAAAAATGGGTTCGCAGACTTACTGAACTGAGAAAGGACGAGGGCTTTCACCTTTTCTTCTTTCTTTAATCGGTTCAGAAACCCAGGGCCAGATGAGAGAGAACAAGGGCACCGGGGCCCACCCCATCCCCTGTTTGCATCCGCCCCTACTATTCTGTACAATAATTCAAAAAACAGTTTTTTCGGGGCAATGTTGAAGGCGGTAATTTTTCGTTAAATATTTCCGGTTAATTTTGCATTTAAATTTCCGTCGTTTATATTAGTTGTTGTTTACATCAATAAAGTTTGGCAACAAAAAGTTTTTTCTAAAATCCCATAAGTATTTAGTAAAGACCAATTTTGTTTTTTATCGAGCGAGTGGAGTGCCTTACAAACCTTCCCCACTCGTAACCTGGCTCCCGAACCAAGAATACTTTGTTTTCAAACAGACCAAATCCTTTTCCAAATCAGAGGCGCAAGAGTCATTCTTTTCAAATTCTTTTAAATGGTTTCTCGGGTATTAAATCCTTTTTCAAAATAAAAATCCGGGTATTGACTCAAATGCTCTTTTAAATTTTTTTTGGTGGCACCGTCCTCAAAAGTGTAAGGGTGTTTATTTGCTGGAGCTTGGGTTCTCCTAATTCTGCAGAGTAGGTTTGAACCATACGATAAATTATCGATCGGGCTGTTGTATCCTGAGGGGACAAGTTAGAGATTTTCTACAACACCAGTTTATTATTCTAGAGGGCTTGAATCTCTTTAAAGAAAGAGAGATTTTCGTGCCTCAGCCTATTAATTTATGCATTGTAATTTTAATTTTTGGCGTTAGCCATTGTAATTTCATCAACAGACTCCAACTCGAGTCTTTATAGTTATGGAATGTTGGTACAAAAATCGTATCGTCGATGGAAGTCGATAATAATGGAGTGAATTAATTGTTGCTTCAAGGCGCGTTACATTATCGAGTGAATTTGGTGTGCACCGGGTTGCCGGCGAATTCGATTCCAAGATACAATGAAGCCCAGTCCCGATTGACTGTTTATTCAACTTCGTCATGCACAAATGAAATGAAGAAGAACCAGAATACCTTGGGATTTTATGAGCCCGCCAAAAATATATGTGGGGGATAATTCTAGAGAGAAACATCAACTAGTATCATAATCGTTTATTCTATCTTGGAATTGGTGGAACCGCTAGCCTTTATATAGGCATAGACTTGTGACCATTCACCAATGGTCACATCTTTATATTCAAACCATTGTGACCGTTCACGAATAATTATACCTATTCATTTAAATCCAGCGGTCACACCATTTAAATCCAATGATCATGTCTATTCATTTATCTCGAATGGACACACCATTTGGTTTAAACCATTTACATCCAATGGTCGCGTCTATTCATTTATCCCGAATAGTCGCACCTTTTAGTATAGTCATGTATATTCATTTGACCTGAATAGACACACATTTTGAATTAAAACCGTTCACCAATGATATCATTTAATATCCATTAAATATATTTTGAAAATGTTCCAACACGAAATAGGCCTTAGTCACTAGGTATGGACATGATCTTATAGAAGATGGTGGACAGATTGATTAAGCAAGAGTCATCACCAAAGTGTAGGGATCAGAGGCCTGCTCTGCACATTAAATGGGCACCGTCGGAGCCCAAAAACATGATCGGAAACGTTAACTTCGTAGAGATTCACCACATAGATAAAGTCGGTTGGTTGTATTCGTTCGTGTATGTATTTCCGGTCTTTGACTTGTTCGTTTTCAGAATAGGTCTTCGTTGCCATTACATAAGTGAAAACATCCGGTTAGTAAAACTATTCGAGATGGTTTTGCTATTGATTTATTTCACTTATTTCCGTTCTAATTTTCAGGCTTCTCGAATCACTTTCGATGCCCATCCGAAGTTGTTGGTTTTTATGGTAATTCCGACCTTTTGTTTTGGAGCAAAGCAATCCACCTTTCTCTTTCCAGAAAAATGCACAACAAGCCTCATGCTTTGCTATTCGTGGAAGTAAAAATTCATTTTTGCTGCCAAAAATATAATTCTGGTTGGTCCCATTTGCTTCAGGTTTTTCCTATTCCTTAATTGCCCATGTATATTACTTTTTTCACCCAAATATGTCCTTGTATTCTATTTTCATCCCACTCCATTAGAGCATCTCCACTCTTTACCCAATTTTTTACTCAAATTTGAGTAAAAATTTGATTTGATATGATTCCTTCCAACCTTTACTCAAATTGTACGGTGGAGATTTAATCCACACCATTGAATGACAAAAGGGTAAATAAAAGTGCAAAAAAAGAGCCTTGAAAATTTGGATCTAGATTTGGTGATGAGCAAATTTTGTGAAACATTTGAGTAAAACCAAATTTGGTGAAGGATTTTGTGAAGGAATGGAGTGTAGTTTTTGATGTTTTTTACTCAAATTTGAGTTTGGTGAAAGATTTGATGAAAAGGTAGAGATGCTCTTAAGGGTCTCTAACTTGGGGGTGTAAATTATTCCACCAGGTTGTTGAGTGGTGGGTGTCAATCTGTTCACTGAAGATGAAATGCCATGCGTATACATTGGACCAACCATGATTATGCCTTTTCATTTCAAGGCATTAAACTACTCGCCCAGTCTCATATTATTTGTCCGCTTTCTTTTTTCGAGATGTAACAAAATGATTGTCCTTCTAAAAATGTATAAATTTCTACACATCAACTGTCATAAATGATGGTAAAAAGTAGTATTAAAAGTAGAGAACAAGAGAAAATGTTTAAAGAGTTAATGAGGACAAGCAATATGAGACGAATGGAGTACTATTAGAGCAATCTAATGCACGCACGAGACTTCAATCTCTATGAAATTTAAGAAGGTTTGATGTGTGCAATCTTTTCCAAGTGGGAAAGATTGCTTTCATGATTTGAATCTATGAAGCCTGTCATCCTAAAATTCATTAACACCCAAGATGGAGTCAGGGGTGGCTAATAGGAACTATCACCCTTGCTATAATTTGAAAAGCTCTACTATGACATTGAAAAAAGATACATATCATCAAATTATAACACCTTGTCCCTCCTTCACGTATATAGACCACCACCACTATGCCAAAATCCTGACTCCGTTCTTTCAAGTTTTTTCTTTTTTTGAACCAAGAAAACATATCACCCTTTCAAGTTATATAATCACATGATGCATAAAAGGATGTATTGGTAAATATAATGACTCCATTGGTTTGGGTTCCTCAAATCTAAAGCAAACTTTTGCCACACTCAAAAGGGAGAATCTTTATAAGAGTGGTGGGTAAGTAGGTAGTTACTCAATACACAACAACTGCAACCAACAAAGCAAAGCTCTGTTTCCACAGGAGTCATGGCTCTCAAGATCTATGCCCTCATGACCATCAACTTATTTTCCATCCTTTTTCCTCTTGCCAATTCCATCGACTTTAGTTACCCAGCAGTTTTCAACTTTGGTGATTCAAATTCCGACACTGGCGGCCTTGTTGCCGGGGTTGGAGAACGCCTCGACCCTCCAAATGGACAGATTTACTTCCAAAAACCATCCGGAAGATTCTGCGATGGCCGCCTCATCATCGATTCCTTGAGTAATTTGTTACTTTTATTTGAAAAATTTCTCTTCGTTTACTTTCAAACAGTTAGATTATGCAACATTGATAACACCTCTGTTTTCTTGGTTTCTATTCCCCTGTTTACTCTGTTTTAATTATACCGAAATTACGATTTTCAGTCCTTTATATCAATCATTTCATAAAGTTGTATCAAAATCAAGGGATTTTGGAGTAATTTCTTTTTTCAACATATATATAATTTTGGTGATGAAGTCAAATTTAACCTTCTAACCGAAATTTAATCGAATTTGATAAAAACTAACAATAAGGATTGAAGATGGCCTGTATATCAGCCGTTGATTTTTCCATAATGCTTGTGTATTTTGTGTCCCAGTGGATGCAATGGACATGCCATTTCTGAACCCATATTTGGATTCAATCGGGGTGCCTAGTTTTCGAAAAGGATGCAATTTCGCAGCAGCAGGGTCTACTATTCTCCCGGCAACTGCATCGTCCGTAAGCCCATTTTCATTTGGGATTCAGGTGGCCCAGTTTTTCAGATTCAAGGCTCGGGTGCTCGATCTGCTCGCCAAAAGTATGTTCATTCATGTTGCAATTTCTGCAAAAACAAAAAAAAAACAAATGTTGCTTTTTTTTATGTGCGTAGTAGTGGTTGCAAAGGTAACATTTTGATTCATTATGTTCGAATTTTGGTGCAGCCAAAAAACTTGACAAATACTTGCCTGCAGTAGATTATTTCGCAAAGGGGCTTTACATGTTTGACATAGGCCAGAATGATCTTGCTGGTGCCTTTTACTCCAAACCATTGGATCAAGTTCTTGCTTCAATTCCAACAATTTTAGCTGAATTTGAAGCTGGAATTAATGTAAGTTCTTATTTTTCCCATTTAGAAAATTGGGCACAATCCACTAGTATCGTCATCGCCTTATTTCTCACATTTCTGAGCAACATTGAAATGGGAGTTAGTCATGTTTGTTTGGCGGATAGGTTAGGAAGAATAGGCTATTCCAAATGAAGTATCCTGGATTACTAATCGAAATGGGAAAAGTTGGACACGTGAGGTGTGGTATTGCTAAGCTAAGTCGTAAAATTATTCACGTTAATATGCGGAGAGGTTAGGCAAGGAAGTTTAATTTGAATAGTGAATACTACTCCCTCCGTCCCTTTTTAAGTGTTTAACTTTTCATTTTGGGCTGTCCCTAAATAAGTGTGTGGTTTGAAAAGTTAACGGGTAAAAGTTTGTACAATTATCATTTTGTCCTTTTGAAAAGTTAGTGGGTAAAGAGTTAATGGGTAAAAGTGGAGGATAATTATGGAAAGTAGAGGTAAAAGTTGATGTGAATAGTGTAAAGTGGAGGAAAAAGTTGATGTGAAAGGTGTAATGATGACGTTTTCTTTAATAAGTTAGGTTTACGAAGCAACACATTTAAAAAGGGACGGAGGGAGTAACAATTAGCTGGAGGAGGGCAATTTTGTCTTTTTGACTTGGAAAGTTATCCATAAGTATCTATGTGAATAATACTCATGTTTCATGGCACCCTTATGATTTACAGAAAATTGGCCTCAAGGCCAAGTTTGGGGCTTAGTCCAATCTAACTTATTTTACAGCCTCCAATACATTGATGTGAATTTTTTGAAGATTCAAAGACAACACTAGACAAAAATACCCTTAATGATAAAAAAATTACAAAAAGAAAGCACATCCGGTACAGCCTTAAAAGCGACAGGTTTTGCGTTTGTTGCGACTAACATCACTATTAACCCTTGAAAGCGACGGGTGGTCACTGCCTCACTTTTCTTTCATGCCCGTCACTCTCTCACTCACTCTCTCTCTCTCTCTCTCTCTCTCTCTCATGAGTGGGTGGGTGAGACAAAATTAATTGTCTCTTTAATTTTGGGATTGAGTTCAATTTGGGATTCAATTTTAAGGGGGTTAGGCTCTTCGGGGTAGGTTATAGTGGGTTTAGGCATTTTGAGTTTAGGCACTTAGGGTGCATTTTCTAATTATAGGGTTTTAGTGGTTTAGGTATTTTCATAGGGTACTCTAGGGTTTTAGGCACTTTCGTAGGGTACACTAGAGTTTAGGTTTAGAGTGCACTTTCCAATTATAGAGTTTTAGTGGTTTAGACACTTTCATAGGGTACCCTAGGGTTTAGGTTTAAGTACTTTCATTAGGTTTGGGGGTTTATGCACTTTCATAAGGTTTGAGGGGTTTAGGCACTTTTATGGGCTAGCGGGGACATTTTTGGAATGTATAGGTGATTTGTTCTCTTGACATTAAAGAATTAGTTTGTGTCATATTTCCATTATTAACTTATATAACATGACCTTGTCGAAGAAAGACCCGATGATTTAACTATATTCTTGTGTTTTGGTTGCCCTTTTGTGTCCTCAGAAACTATATGACCAAGGGGCAAGAAATTTCTGGGTTCACAATACAGGTCCACTCGGATGTTTGGCTCAGAACATTGCGAAATTCGGAACTGATCCATCAAAGCTTGATGAGCTAGGATGTGTGAGCTCCCATAACCAAGCTTCTGGGCTTCTCAATCTGCAGCTCCATGCACTGTGTAAGAAATTGCAGGGCCAATATTCAGATGCAAATCTCACATATGTTGACATATTCACAATCAAGTCTAACCTCATCGCAAACTATTCCCGTTACGGTGAGTAGGAATCTGGCACAGGAAAGAAATTTTACCTCCAAATCTGATGACAAGAATTAGAGTAGAATTGAAACTGCAAATCATGCCTTGTTTTTGTTTTCACAGTTTTAAGCAATTTCAACAGGAGGTTTCTGTGTTGTGCTTTACACTTTCCTTTGCAATACATATTGTGTATCATATCTTTCTTTCATTTTATTTTTTGAGCTGACTATCCAATTTACAGGATTTGAACAACCGATAACGGCATGCTGCGGCTACGGAGGACCTCCGCTGAACTACGACAGTCGTGTGCCCTGTGGCCAAACAAAAGTGATCAATGGGAGTTCAGTCACGGCCAACGGGTGCAGTGATAGCACCGAGTACGTGAATTGGGATGGAATTCATTACACCGAGGCTGCAAACCAGTATGTGTCCTCCCAAATTCTCACCGGAAAATACTCTGACCCGCCTTTCTCCGATCAGATGCCTTTCCTACTTAAGCTCAAGTTCTAAACAATTACTATGTACTACCGTTATAATAGGTGCATCTAATTGATTGATTCTTTACACGAATTTGTAGATGTTTGTCTGACATGACATTGTATGGCATTGATGAATGTAACCGGTGGCGGAGCCAGAATTGAGAATCCGGGGGGGCCGAGTTTAAGGGCGAGCACTGACAAAAATACACAGCGTATTTATGATGAAAGCTGTATGCAAAAAAGTCGTCTAATTCTCTTCAATTTTTTAGTGTTTTCACATTGAACCTAATGTTAGACAACTATTATCCTTATATGTTTATTATATATGGGCTTTCATAAGTGGGTCATGCTTGTTTTGTTTTGTTAGCGTTATAACAATTTGGTTCAATTTTTGTTGGAAACATTTATTTTAATTTCAAACGAGTAACCATGCGCTGAAAATAGAAAAAAAATTTAATTTTTATCTAAATTTTAATTTTTTTCAGCGCATTTTTTAAATTGCGGGGGGCCAGGGCCCTCCCCAGCCCTAGGCTGGCTCCGCCCCTGAATGTAACGTCTCGGAAAATTCTACCATACACACCCCTTAAAGGTGTGTACAATATGCACTCATTGTGTGGTCCATATTGTGTCATCTGATTGGCAATCATAACATTTTTTAGTGTTTCGTAACTTTTTCAGAAGTATGATTCATAACATTTTCTATGATTCATAACATTTGGTGCGTCTCGTAACTTTTGTACAAAGAATTCGTGACTTTTATTAAAATTCGTAACTTTTGTTAATCGATTCGTAACTTTTATAGGGGTGCATATGATACACACTCTCCCAAATAGAGGGTGTGTATTGTAGTCATTTCCGTAGGTCTCATATATTTATGGTCTCATAAATGGATTTGATACAATGGACAAAAAAAAAAGAAAAGAGGAGTTGATTCAAGTGAGGCTTGAGTTCGGGATGCAGCTTCTTTGGTTATTGTATGAGCGGTGATGCTGGGGCGTGCCAGGATTGGACTATATTCCAAGTTTGGAATTGGCGTGGATGCTCTTATCTGACTTCTAATGTAGCAAAATTGTGTGACATCAGATTTAAACCGCAAGTGGTTATGCCTCAATGAAGACTTGACTTTTAAAATTTTCAAGCTGGAAAATAAAATAAACTACTCTCTCTGTCCCATTTTATATTCCAGCTAGTATTTTTTAACGTCTCAAAAAAATTGTCCCACTTCAATTTGAATGGGTAATATCTATTAAATTTCCTCTTTTATCTTTTTATGTTTAAATTAGTAGTACTAAAACAATAATAAAAAGTGATGATGGAAGGGTAAAATGATAAAAGTATATATTTTTTAAAAAGTAATGATTGGTT
This sequence comes from Vaccinium myrtillus, assembly GCA_016920895.1. NCBI lineage: Eukaryota > Viridiplantae > Streptophyta > Magnoliopsida > Ericales > Ericaceae > Vaccinium > Vaccinium myrtillus. Next base: position 20,849,676 of record CM029278.1, on the reverse strand, counting down.
GTTTTTGGTTTGAGTTTTGGTTTTTGTAATGATTAGCGGGAGGAATAGAAATAATAATTAAAAACAGAGGTTAATGATTAGAGAGAGATAAAGAGAAAAATGTGAATAATATTTGAAAATAGGAGGAATGATTAGATAATAATTAAGAAAACCGGGTCTTGAAAACCCAAAACGAACAAGGCCATTGTGTTCCGTTTTTTAATTGGAATTCCCAAAATGGACTGTGGAAGCCGAACCCCAAAATTTGAACTAAATACCCAAAAACAAAACTACTTTCTTTTTTTGAGAGGAAGAAAGAACTTCATCAATAAGTGCAATTAAAAACTCCTGGGTTCAAACAAATACAACTAAAAAGACATAATGCATACAAGAAAGACATATAACACGACCAAATCAAAAGACGGATACATCCAACAATAAATTGATCCGGCGGTTAGATGTTGGAGATCCGCATGCAAAAAATGTCGATGAAGAAGCTGTCAGGGGAGTTCCGCTATTGACGAGACTTCCATACAGAAATTGACGATACAAACCAACTGATTGAAGCACCTAAGGTAGAGAACACTGCGGCACAGATAAACATCATGCAACTAGATGGCCAATGCCAACTGCAACATTCTAGAAAATCAGCGAATAATTTGCTAGAAAGAGACGCAATCATTGTTATTGAAAAAAAATTGCTTTGGAATTGTTACACAACTATTGAAATAACAAACTGTTTGGAATGAAAATTACATGGAATTGTAAGGTACTAGACTAGCCTCAAATTGAAAAGAAAAACAAGGAGATAAAGCCTAAGACACTGAAAATGAAAAGTAAAGGTACTGCTGGACCGGTATAAAAATAAATGAGTGCTGGATTCTTCGTGTGGGAGGCCAAGTTTTGACTTGCTAACTGGTATTCATAGGCCAAGAGCAAATTGCTAACTGGTATTCATAGGCCAAGAGCAAATTTGGTTAGGGCCTGAAATTAGGGCTGTCCAAAACATCTGTGAACTGTGAATTCGGTCCAAACATAATCGATCTGTTCGTTTTGGATTAGATTTGTGGATTAATGGTCCGGACACATTAAAAAATTAGGAAACCGTGAGATACGGTTCGGTCTACGGATTTTAATTATCAAACCGTGGATTAACCAAACCGGACCGTGATATATTTATAAATAATACAAAAGAATATATGTGTGTGTGTCTGTAACATTTGGTATAGTTATAATTTTACCTATTGTTCTAAATAATTTTTTAACTATTTTACCTTAATGCGATATGGTGTAACATATAAAATCCAAGGTATAATGCATGGTTTTATGGTCTGGAATTTGGTTGCTGGAATCTGGAATCCGATATGGAATGGTAATGCATTGTTGTTTGCTTTTTTTTGGGCTTTGGTTGATGTATTATATTTTTTTTTGCCTTTTTTGGTTGCATTTAGCGTTTATAGAATGCAATCCATGGATAAAATCTGAACTGTGACTCACGGATTAGTTCGGAATCGGACCGTAAAACTTTTGATCTGGATACGGATTACATTTTCTTAGAATCGTGACTCGCAGTTCGGTACTCGGATTCATAGGAATCCAAACCAATCCGAACTCTGGACAGCCCTACCTGAAATGCATGCTGCTTGGGTGCCTGGAAGCGCTCTCATGTTAGCCACACTCCCACATAATTTGGTGCTTCAGCATCAATGCTTCTTCCCTGCACAAAAAACGTAGCGACATACCTGTAGGGGTGAGACCATACACTAGGAGATTAGCACCAGCGAGTGCAATTTTAGTCTTGATTTGTTAGGCACTCTAACAAAGAGCAACCCAATTGAATATGTATAAATGCTTGGTCTAAGCATTCAATTATTAGGCTAAAATTCTTAACCAAATAAGCAGCATTTGTCAACTAAACAATTTATTCGATACCGTTTTAAGCTTCTTCTTATTGAAAATTGCCTAAAAACTTTTTTGTTCGCCCTAAATTTTTTTAGGACAAACAAAATTGCACTCATGTTCGATCCAACATTTAACAAATTTGCTTAGTTATAATATAACTAATACATTAGTATTATGGAGTGAAAATTTTGTTTTAAAAGAAATGAATACGTATTTAGAAAATAGAGATAAGGAAAGATAATTGTGGTTGATATGTTCCAAATACAATTTACTAATAAAGGGAGGTAATATAATTGTCTGTCTTGGAAATGGGGAGCTGCGCTCCAAAGAGTTTTTCATGTCTTGCTACCCAGGTGGACGACAACAGATTCTGTCCTGCTACCCAAGCAAAACACTGCAAGAAAGTCATGTTTAGAATCGTTCGATGCACGTGGATCCCACATAATGTATGTGGAATTCACACGCATCGATTACAACAGTTCCGGATGCATCTGTGTCCGAAATTGTTTCCTATTTACAAATGTTGCATATAGCCTTTTCATTTGTCATGAAGCCAAACATATGAAGTCGTAGAAGAAATGTTATTTGCATATGAAAGCTGGCGGACTGCCGGTGGTGGTTGTTTCTCATTTTGTTCACAAAACTAACTTACAAGACTTACCAACAAAGAGAAACTAACTTACAAGAAGCTTTTTGCTTCCAACGAAAGTAAATCAAGAACCCAAAAGTCTTTGGAGTGACTGGTTTGGCTTTCTTCAAAGAAAAGAAAAGGATGTCTTCAAAACACCCTCTCCCTCCCTCTCCCTTAACTAGACAAGGCTCCAAATCTATGCTAAAGAAGGCCAAGAAATGGATCAAAGGGAAAACCAAGCCCACTCTCTTGGCATCTGCAGTAGGCTCCTCAATTCCTTCAGGAAGAAAATTACGGAAATATCCCTGAAGCTCACGATCTTCGGTTGTTTATTTTCCCGTGGTTTGGCAATTTGTTGCAGGCTTTTCGACTTCATCATCCAAAGCCTCGCATCCCAGGCCATGAAGACCGTGACTTTGGGCCCGGCCCAGGGCGTTCCATCTCAAGGACAGACCTCTCAAGCCCGCTTCAAGCCGGAACAAGCGAGTACTGGTTTAGGTGGATCGGCCTCTCTTCCCGGCTTGAGCTCGAATTGCAATGATTTCCTGAAAGTTGGAAAAGACCTCCTTCCAGTTCAAGATGAAGATAGAACAGAAGTTGTAGCTCCTGAGTCCGAAACTGCAATCCAAGTGAAAGGGCCTCCAAAGAAGATGGTTAGCATCAATGACAGAGCAGAGGTGGTTATATATGAAAGTAAGAAGAAGAAGAAAAAAACAACTGATAAGTCACCTTCCTTGGAACGTGAAAAAGACGAGGATACGAAGCCTTTGAAGTCAATTTTGAAGGCGGGTTCTAATTTGAAATAACGAAGAACAAAGCAGGCAAGGAGAGCTAAAATATTTCAAGTTCAACAAGTTGGAAGCAGTATGGAAAATGAGCATTGTAAGGGGACAGTACTGCTGTGTTCTAACAATGTTGATTACTAACCTGATTTTATATTAATGCATGTATTTTTTGAATCCTAATGCACTCTCTGGATCAAGTGATGGCTGGGTCTCGACCTCAACCTGAACTTTCTGATAAAAAAAAAAAACTTCAAAGAAAAATGAAATTTCGGTATTACAAGCATTTGTAAGATCTTTTCTTTTCGCGACCTGGGTTCTTGCTAGAAGTAATGATAACTGATGTAATGATAACCGATTCATAAGTTACTCTTTCAATTTTTCTGAAAAATGTCAAACCTGCCAGTAGCTATGAAGTTGGCAGGTAAATAGGTTTGGTGTTAAATTTAGCTGCTTAACTTCTTCTATGAAAGCTGCAAATAAGTGAAACCAAAAGAAGCTCTTTAACAAGACGGATTTCAACTCCCCGCCCAAAAAAGACGGATTCATCAGTTTCCTGCACTCCATTTCGAACAAATTATAAGATACTTGTCTCTTTCCAAAAAAAAATTACTTGTCTACATAAATGGCTCTTACAAGAACTTGCCTATTAATAGCACAACAAAAGCAAAATATTAGGGGGAATTACTTCCAAACATGAGAATCCATGGGAAAAGCCTACAACTAGTTCCTAAACCCTATTATTCCTTAATGGTCAGCTCTAAAAGTATCTCAGATGGATGAATAACAATTAAGTTAAATATTGAATGGTTATCTTCATAGTGGTGAACAAGAATAAACCCTAAATTCATTCGACTAAATCCAAAAATTCTCATTGGTATACTCTTCTTTCATCCTTCCAACCATGTTCATGAGCTCTTTTCTCCCACAATGCAGAGAGCTTACGCTCTTCAATGAGTCCTGCTTCTGCCTTCTCCCTTGCTTCTTCGCAAGTTTCCATTCCTGAATTGCACTTTTCTGCTTCCTTTTGATAATGGGAAGAAGTTTTCTTCGCAGCAATTATCATAGCCTTTTTGTGTTTCAAGTTCTCATCGGTGACATTTTTCTGTAAACCAAGTTCCTCTGCTAGTAAACTTATAGCATCATTTCCCACCTCCTCGTTTGTTTCAGGATCATTTTTACCACAATCTGCACAGATGATAAGCAAAAAGTATGACAGCAGAACTAATAAACTTGCAAACTTTTTGGTCAACCTATGGCATTCAGATTTCAGGCTCATCTCAACATAGAGGAAAAAACAACTAATTCTATCTTCTGATTACAAGACCTTGGCCAGATTAGCTAGGACTATGGCTGCAAGGCTCATGTAGGATAGAATGTGTTTCTTATATTCAGGACTTAGAAAGATCTTCCTTGTCCTTACTTGAGGGTTAGAACAGGCAAGGATTAATACGAATAGATTAGATTGGGGCATTAGGATGTAGCCCCAATTCTTTTGGATGAAAGAGTTTTCCCCTGAGGCATGTAGCTACTTGAACTTGAAGGATTTAGATCAAGCTAGGATGGATTAGAACCCATAGAGGATCACATCATCTCTTTTCTCTAAGCGGTTCCATTTTATCCCTGTTGTAAAATCCAAGACTAATTTCAGCAATTTGGAGCATTTTTTCGTGTCATGAGTACGTTTTTTAATTAGAAGTACTTATTTAACTTCAGAAGCCAGCTATCAAGCAACACCTAGTGGCTAGTGGAAGTTCATTTCAACTTAAAATTGTTTCCAAAGAAAAAGAGATGCTTTCAAAACTGCTCTCAATAATATCGCAACAGGACAGCATGAATAACACATTACAATTAAAGTTTTCATTTCCTAAAAAGAGGCTACATAGCGTATGAGCTAATGAAAATCTGTTTCTTAGAACATGACTAAAGAAATACTCATTTGGAACCAGTTAGATAGTGTTTCACCCACAATCCATTGCACCAAGATGGAAGATTATTCTTCAACTTTATTTGTTTTGGGAATATATTTTCAGTGCCTGATTTCCTTACATTCCATACATACCAACCACAAATCTTATCAAACCACTTCTAACAGTGGAACTCACCGCACTGTTAGATTATTCAATAAATCCAGCCATGCAAGGATGAAATAATTCCGAGATTTAATGGTTAAGAAGAGAAAATGCAGTGATGCAATATCCATGAAGCACAAAAGAAGAAGCATACGAAAGAAAAATATGTTCACAACAACGGACTGACCTGAATGTGAGCTGTTTAAAAATCCTGCAAGAACATGGACATTGATTCAAGGTCCAGAATAATTCTTTCTCCAAAATAAAAAAAATGAAGGAACAGGTTAGTAGAACATCAGCAGACATGTATATACTGAGAAATGATATAGCAAAGACCAATCAGATTATCTGCATAATTTCCAACCTACATTGCTAATTTCTGTTCTTTGTCAAGAGGTATAAAGTTCAGTAATGTTATTGTAAGATGATACTGGATAAGAAACATCATATTACTAATATCTTTGGGTGGAATAAAATTGGAACAGAAGACTTGGTTTGGTTCAGGTTGGTTTGGTGTTGGTGGACAAAGAGTATAGCTGATTCCTCAGTATCTGTTAACATGTAGGTCACTAAGAAAACTGGTAAAGCAAGTGACATGGTCTAATCAGAGCATTAACATGTGTGGGACTCAGTATTCAAGTTAAAATCACCAGGGCAGCTCGTTGCAGAATTTGTGCCCCCTAACGAAAGAAGGAATGGTAAGGCTTGAGGAAGCTAAAGCTCTTGCTAGTGCTTCATGTTGTGGACACACACAGCGGGGATATGGCAAAAAGATTATCCCGTAAGATGTGTATAAATATAACCAAACCAAACCAAACCGAGCCTTATGTCACAATCAATTGGGGCCGGCTGATGTGTGTATAAATATACATAAATAAATGTGTGTGTCACACATACATCTATTTTGTATGCATATGACCATCGTACCTACAAACATCTAAAGCTAATTGAAACTAACACTAAACGAAGAAATAACTCGAAAAAAAATTAGCACGTCGGAAACTGATGGAAACTAACCAAGATCGACCCCAGTTAGCCAGAGCTATCGATCTACGTGTTTGTTGTGAAGGTTAGATGAGAGATACAGAGGGAAGGAATAAAGAGAGAAGGTTCTGAATCTCAACTTTTTTAATAGTACAGTTTGACAGCTTTTTTAATTGTAAAATGTCCAATACGTGTACAAACGTGTCTGGTACACGTATCTAGCAACTTTAAGAAACGACAGTATGGACAGGCATGCCACTTATATTGTGGTGTCCTCGGCATGTGTTGCATGGATACGACCACTTTACATGGGACTCGGGCACTCAGCTAATGCATTGGATTGGGTATGAGTAAAAGTTGGATGCAAATGATAATAGAGTCCAACAGTGGGACCCAACTATCCATATGTAGTCTTGGAACGCGAAGCATCTTTAAGGTAAATTTTCCAAAATTTGCAAATTCCAATGTTTTCTATCACTAAGATGAGGAAATTATAAAGATTAGTATTTAGTACCCCTTGCTTGTGCATTCCCTGTTTTAGGCTGTACAAAACCAAATCGCTAGAACGTTGAGTGCTTTTTTTTCCCTTCTCTAATCCTCAAGTATCACCAACCTTAGCTTGCTTCTCATGAATAAAGTATTTTATATTATTCACAAAAACTTAACCAAAAATGGAAAGGGGCAAGGCATTTCAAGTCCATATATCCACTGTTCTCAAAATTTAGCTGTTTATTAAGATTAAAAGTTCCAGTAACAATTTGAACACAAGAATACCAGAGAAATTTGAAATTGGAAACGCATAAGAGAAATAAAACCATGAGTAATCTACTAGCAAAGTCCGAAAATTCACAAAAACAAACAACTACAGTTGTCAGTTACACAATTGGCAATCACAATAAATCTAACATCTAGTCACAAAACCGTTGTTGGACCACAAACTAAAAAGAACAAAATCAGCAGTTCAGGAATTACAAAGCAAGACTACGGATGCAAAACCGGATGACTTAAAACAATGCCATCAGCAACGTAGTCTTGCAAAATCGGATGACTTAAAACAATGCCCTCAGCAACACCATATCATATAAACCATCAGAAATTTCAATTTACATTATACTCCTCGACAGGTATTAAGACGTGGATCAGAACATAGCACACATAACATCAAAGAGAGTCGAAACTGTATATGATTCTACGAATAATTTTAGTAGAAGTAATATTTCCTGAAAAATGTACTCACCTAAAGGTATAGAGATGATGTCTGAGGAACAATCGCAATGACATGAAGGGCATGAAGCTTGAGCATTTGAACTCTCCCCCACATGCCAGAGACTCAAAATAGAACCAACCAAGAACAAAATCAACAAAACCAACACACATCTCACAAACCCTGGACTACAAAATCTATGGTCTGTTGGGTAAGCCATTGATCCCTCGAAAAAATTAACTCACGAAAATAAAGTTTGGAAAAGAAAAACCCAATTAGGTTTGATAACAAAAGTGTAGAATACCCATTACCAATTGTGAAAGACCCATTTGTTTCAAGTTCCTAGGAACAAAACAATAAACCCAAATTATATGTTCAATTGCAACTGTAAAGAACAATCGCTATCAACAGCGACAAAACCGTTTGAAGATATGGGTTAAAATCAGAATTCGAATCTAACTCTACCATTCAACAGTCCTACATTATACTCCATCTTTCCTAACGAGAAAAAGAAGAAATGTAAATGCGAGTAGAAATCCACTACTGCTGCTTTGTAAGGGGTAAATTATTACCATTTCCCCTGAGGTTTCGGTTAAATATGGTGATCTCCTCGTACTTTCAAAAATTACAGCTTCTCGTTCAGAATTTGTTCTACGGGCATCTCCAGCTAGGGTGTACACCGCCCGCTAGCCAGCCTAATCCAACCCAATTCATTTTTTTAAGGGCTTGGAATATATATTTAGGCCCATCAGGTTGGTTTGGGCCGAGTCGGATCGGGTTTTTAAGCCCGTTTGGTAAATGGGTTGGGGTTGAAAATATCTCTTCAAATCAAGCCCGGCCTGACCCGTATAAAACAATGACAATGATATGCAATAGACATTTGTATTATAAAAAAATATTAAGAAGGAAAAAATGTCACTACCACATATATAGGAGCCGGATCTAATCCAGTATCTCGGATGGGGTTTTCATTCGAGAGAAACCAATAATTCTCTCTTCTTAAACAACCTATAGCCTCCAAACTGATTGGATTAAGCCCTTCCCGGTAATTTTTTTTGATGATTTGTCACGGGACCTTTCAAAACACGTTTTAAATACATTGAACGGTTTGGATCATAAAAATTTGATCAGGAATAGGAGGAGTGGACCGGTTCCGTTGACAACATTTACTACACCAAATGTGAAACACTAATTTTGGAGTCCCGCACAAATGATTCTAGCCGTTCAATTAGTTTAAAACATGTTTTTAAGAGTTTTTTAAGAGTTTTCATAAAAATCAACTCATTCGGATATCGGTTAAGAGTTGATCGGTATTTGTCCCGAAATTGACAGGATAAGAGCTGAATGAATAGATCATGTCGATCAAGTTCTTACCGATATCCGAATGAGTTGATTTTTTTACAAGTACTCTTAAAAATATGTTTTAAACAAATTGAACGGCTTCGATTATTAGCGTGGTACTCCAATTATTGTTGTATCACCGGAACCGGCCCCATATATATTACTTGGTCTTTGTCTAACTATAATTATTATGATTGTAGACTCTAATTTACAATAGTGGGGATGATTAATTTAGGAGATTGATTTTCACACCCCCCATTTCTCCATCTGCACCCCCTTTTTGTCTCCATTAGGGTGAAGTTACTATATTACCCCTGTATTTTACAATTTCACTTTTCCTCTTATTTTTCCAATAACTGAATAACCCTCATGTTTCTTACCTTGGAAAATCCCAAATCTTTTTCAATTCCAGATTTGCAAACTGTAAACTCCTCCGAATAAACCCATTACAAACCCATCCTGATTGATCCTAATTTTATTCATGAGTTTTACAAACCAAAGCCACGCTATTTTATCTCTTTCTCTCTCTCTCTCTCTCTCTCTCTCTCTCTCTCTCTCTCTCTCTCTCTCTCAACAAACCCATCTCCTCAGAATCATCCCATCCCGATCGATCCTACCCAAGTTCGCCTCTGGCTACCACGAGATTGTTGAAGACCTCCTCGATTTCCCCACCGACGAAGCAATTGTTATTGACAGAGTAGAGTTTGACCCTCAACAATGTCACCCAACAACAGCAACAACAGTGTTATGATCACAGCAGTTAGTTAGGAAGAAGTGGTGTGGTGGCATTCTTTAATAATTGTTTTTCTGTTGTAGTTTTGTTGGTTGTTAGGCCGTTAGTGCTGTATACAAGCAATTTGCAGATTTCCATCAATGCTTTGACTGGGTCAGTTTCTTATAGGACAATGAGAGTGCATGGTTCTGTCAAGAACAAGAAGGTAGTAATCTTGATTGATATAGGGAGTACACACAATTTCCTCAGCCATGAAGTAGTTAAAAGGGCTGGTGTGGAAACCATTTGTACAGACCCTTTGACTGTGTATGTAGCAGATGGCACCAAGATGAAGAGTACTGCAGCTAGTAAGGGATTCAAGTGGGAAATGCAAGGGGTAGTTTTCCAGACTGACATGAGGATTCTTCAGCTTAGGGGTTGTGACATGGTGCTTGGAATCCAATGGTTGGCCACCTTGGGGCCAGTGAAATGGGACTTCAAGAACCTAAGCATGGACTTTACCCTAAACAACAAGAGACATGTGCTCAGAGGAGGGAAGCAAGGAGAAATCAAAATGGTGGGAGCAGACCACATGAGGAAGATGATGCAGAAAAGGCCTCAGGGAATGATAGCCCAAATTTTTGCTCTGCAAGTGGAGGTTCCAGGTGAACCTAGCAATCAAGAAGTGGAGGATCTATTGGCTCAATTTGCAGCAGTGTTCCAGGAGCCTAAGGTACTGCCTCCCCAAAGGATACAAGACCATCACATTCCTCTGAAGCCTAGTGTGGACCCTCCCAACATCAGGCCTTACAGGTATCCATACTTTCAGAAAACTGAAATAGAAAAGCAAGTAAAAGATATGCTTCTGTCTGGAGTAATTCAGTCTAGTGTTAGCCCCTACTCTTCACCTGTTCTGTTGGTTAAAAAGAAAGATGGGACATGGCGTATGTGTGTAGATTACAGGGCTTTGAACAAAGTAACTATTAAGGATAAATTTCCTATACCAGCCATTGATGAACTATTAGATGAACTTTGTGGAGCCTGTTATTTCTCTAAACTAGATCTAAGAGCTGGTTACCATCAAGTCAGAGTACATCCTCCTGACATCCTTAAAACAGCCTTTAGGACCCATCAAGGTCACTATGAATTCATTGTCATGCCTTTTGGGCTAACCAATGCACCCTCTACTTTTCAAAGCCTTATGAACGAGGTGTTCAAGGAGCATTTGAGGGATTTCATTTTGGTTTTTTTTGATGATATCTTGGTATTTAGTAAGACTTGGGGGGATCATTTGTTGCATCTGGAGATAACCTTACAGATTCTACAGAAACACCAACTCTTTGCCAAAAGATCTAAATGTGTCTTTGCCAAACAAGAAGTAGAATACCTTGGACATTTGGTTTCTAGCAAAGGAGTCTCTACAGAAGTTACCAAAATTGAGGCTATGGTTAATTGGACAATCCCTGAAACTATCAAACAGTTGAGGGGATTCCTAGGCTTAACTGGCTATTACAGGAAGTTTGTGAAGAACTATGGAAAAATCACAGCCCCACTGAATCAGTTGTTAAAGAAAGATTCTTTTGTGTGGACCAATGAGGCTACTAAGGCTTTTCATGACCTTAGAAAAGCTATGACCACTTTACCAGTACTTGCTCTCCCAAATTACTCCAAATTATTCATTGTGGAGACAGATGCCTCTGGAAGAGGATTAGGTGCAGTGCTCATGCAAGAGGGTCACCCAATTGCCTTTTGGAGTAAAGGATTGTCAGGAAAAAATCAAGTTTTATCCACTTATGAGAAAGAGTTGATGGCAGCAGTAGTTTTGGCGGTACTCAAGTGGAGGCACTATCTACTTGGGAGACATTTCCTCATAAGAACAGATCACCAAAGCTTGAAATATCTTCTAGAACAAAGAGTGGCTACCCCATTCCAACAAAAATGGATTGCAAAGTTGATTGGCTATGACTATGACATCACTTATAAGAATGGAAAGGAGAACAAGGCTGCTGATGCTTTATCTAGAAGGGAAGATTTGTATGTGGAAAATGCTACTCTGAATGCTATTGTCACAGTGGACTCAACTTGGCTACCCCAGGTGAAACTCAGTTGGCAATCAGACCCTACATTGCAACAATTAATATCAGATTTGGCACATGACAACAACTCACATTCTGGTTTTTCTTGGGATCATGGGGTGCTTACATACAAAGGGAGTTTTGTGGTGGGGCCTTCTACCGACCTCAGGACACAGATTATATCAACCTATCACAGTTCAACAACCGGGGGCATTGAGCATTGACAAGACCATAAGAAGACTTAAAAGAACTTTTTCTTGGAGAGGCTTAAAGAAAGATGTACAACTTTTCATTTCTGAGTGTTCTATTTGCCAAAGGTTTAAGGGGGAACAAGTCCATTCACCTAGGTTACTACAGCCTTTGCCAATTCCAGAGAAGGTGTGGTATGACATTTCAATGGACTTTATAGAAGGTCTTCCAAAGTCCTGTGGTAAAACCACCATTTATGTCGTTGTTGTGAGGTTAACAAAGTATGCTCACTTTATGGCTTTAGCACATCCTTATCTTGCTAAAGATGTGGCACAATTGTTCTTGGATAACATTTATAAACTGCATGGGCTTCCAAGTACCATAGTCTCGATAGAGATGTTGTATTTACTAGCTCATTTTGGGGAATTACTTCGACTATTGGGCATTGAGCAATGTTTAAGTACTGCTTACCACCCTGAGATAGATGGTCGACCGAGATTGTGAACAAAAGTCCTGGAAAATTATTTGAGATGTATGTGTGGGGATTTGTCCTAGACAATGGTCCAACCGGCTCTCCTTGCCGAATGGTGGTATAACTCTTCTTATCACTCGCCATCAAGACTACTCCCTTCTATGCGATCTATGGACAGACACCACCACCGATCATAACTTCATGAATGTGGGAGCTTCCCCAAAGAGCACTGGTGTGGAGAATCGGGCAAGAGAACGGGCTTCACGAGGATGTTAAAGGAGAATTTGCAATGGCCCAACACGGGATGAAGCATTATGCATGACAAGTTAAGGACCGAACGCGAATTTGAGGCGGGAGATTGGGTAAACTTGAGATTGCAACCCTATAGACGGTCCAGTCCTTTCGGCTTTACAAAGGAACATGAAGTTGTCCCCACGTTTCTATGGGCCTTTTCAAGTCATTTCAAGGGTGGGAAAGGTAGCTTATAAGCTGCGGTTACCGATTCACTCGTATCCACCGGTGTTCCATGTTTCTTTGCTTAAGAAGAAAGTGGGTCAAGCATGTTATACCCCAGAGACCTTCCCCCCATCGGTGATGAGGGTGTTTTGCAAATGGAACCGGTGGGGTGTTGGACGGGAAGGATGATCAAACGCAACAACAAAGCGGTGGTCCGTGGGTGGCTAGTGCAATGGCCAAGGACTTTCCCTGAAGATGCCACTTGGATAGACTATGAGGAGTTCAAATCGAAGTTTCCCAATTACCAACCTTGAGGACAAGGTTTTTTCTTAGGGGTAGGGAATGTTATGATCACAGCAGTTAGTTAGGAAGAAGTGGTGTGGTGGCATTCTTTTGTAACTGTTTTTCTGTTGTAGTTTTGTTGGTTGTTAGGCCGTTAGTGCTGTATACAAGAGATCAACTAATCTCTCTCTCTCTCTCTCATTCTGTATAAGAGGGATCAACTAATCTCTCTCTCCCCATTCATTGAAATTTCTGTAAACAACTTCTGGGCTGGAATAAAGAGTATCTTTTTCTCTTTTTCCTTCTTTACGTTACTTCTTCTTCCTCAAACATTACATTTTCAATGAATGGGGAGAGAGAGATTAGTTGATCCCTCTTATACAGAATGAGAGAGAAAGATTAGTTGATCTCTTGTATACAGCACTAACGGCCTAACAACCAACAAAACTACAACAGAAAAACAGTTACAAAAGAATGCCACCACACCACTTCTTCCTAACTAACTGCTGTGATCATAACAAACAGGCTCGTCTTCTTCCTCCTCCTCCTCCTCTCTTCACTCGTCTACATCGGTGAAGAAATTTTACTTGGTTTTGACTTTTGTGTGATTTTGTAGAAGAGTCTGTTTGTTTTAGGAGCTATTTTTGTTGATTATTATGGGTTTTGCTGTTGTTGGGCAACACAGGAAAAGGGGGCCCTGGATTTGTAATTCATTTGTTTCTATTTTTTTGGTACACCAGAAACATTTCTCTGTAACCTTCTTTCTCTTTGAAACATATTTGTTAGGCAAAAAAGCTTAATTGATCATTTTATAGATTTATAGCTTTATTGGATTCTGTTGGTTTGATGGAGTCTGGGAATGATTTTTTTCTTCCGGAGGAGTTTGCAGTTTGCAAATCAAAAATTGAAAAAGATTTGGGATTTTCCCAGGTAAGAAACATGAGGGTTATTCAGTCATTGGAAAAATAGGAGGAAAAGTGAAATTGTAAAATATATGGGTAATATAGTAACTTCACCCTAATGGAGACAAAAAAGGGGTGTAGATGGAGAAATGGGGGGTGTGAAAATCAATCTCCTTAATTTATCCTTGGGTATTATATAGAAAATAAATGCACTAGTTGGACGAGCTTGAGAAATGAAACTTGTGAATTTATGGGCCAGTATTTGGTCCAAAATCCAAGCTGTACGCGTAATGATTTAGCTACTTTTATACCAAAAGTACGTACCCTTTATCGTGTTTACACCTTCTCTCCTCTATTACAACCTTCCTGAAGAAGAGAAAAGCGACTTGACTCCCCATAGCTGCCTCTCAAAAGAGAAGGTTGAATATATTTATCTCTCTTGTCAAACGGCTCCTTCTCTGATCAAATTATTTTTTAATCTCCGGTGACGGCGAATTGAAGCCTTCCCGAAGCTTTTGCCTTCACAGAGTAGACATCGTTCGTCGTCTCCAAAGAGAATTAACATTTTGATGAGATCTCAAAGTTCTGCGTTCGTCATCTTTAAAAGCTACAATAATCGTGCCGAGAACTACGATGGCCAAGGTATATAATTTTTTAACAGAAATTTTGACACCAATTGAACCCTTCGAGAAACTCTAACAGGAATTTGCCAATATGTTCACCGGCTCATTCATCTGGTCTAAAGGTGCACTCATTGCTTGGATCTTCAATGGCCAAGGTCCAAATTTAATGAGAATTTAACCACAATTTTGATGTTTCGAACATTAGGCTTCTTTTATGATTTACAGTTCCTTTGGATTGAGGGGAAGGAGAGAAAAGAATGGAGAAGAAAGGAAAGGTGTTTCCCTCCGACTTTTGGATGACCAAAAGTGTGGGAGAGAAAAGAACGGAGCTCCGACGGCACGTGCGGGCTACCCCGTCGGCGGATCATCGTCAAACTTCCACCGTTGTCTTCGTCTCGTCGAGGAGAAGCGGGATTTGTGATCAAATCTCAGTTTCGTGGTCGTCGGAAAGTCGCCAGAGACGAAAATGATGATCGGAACGGGAGGGAGGGAAAATGGTTTCTCACGGTTGTTTGGTTCAGACAAGGGAAACTCTTCCCATTTCTTTTCTTTTCTCATCAGTAAGGGGGAGGAGTCCCCTTTTTTCTCCTTTCTTCTCTCACCATCCAAAGGGCCTGTTAGGGATTTAGGATTTTTAAGTCAAATTTTGCTGATTGGGATTATGCTTGATGGAAAAAGGATTTGCTTTGTGTGTAGATCATGAAAGAATCATTACACCTTGTTGATGTTGGGTTACTTAATGAAAATGGAGAACTTCAATTGTTTTATGCCATCTAGTGTAACCTTGATTTGAGTTGGTTATGAGATCTAATTCTTCTTTTGTGAGACAGATTTGAGTTGGACATTTTCTTGTTTGCCTGTAAACACTTGGCAAAATTGATCTCTGATGTATTTTTAATGAACGCATGTGTTAGAATAGCTTATATTAGCGTTTGTCCCACACTGATTAATTAAGTCTTGTACTGAGATCCCTCATAATATAAATAAGTATATTATGTTTTGGGGTTAAAATAACACCTTACACACATCTTCCTTTCTTTCTCTCTCCCAAATAACATGGTATCAGAGTGCGAAACAAAACCATCGTAGATTCATTATCAATCACATTTTACCCTTCAAAACCCTTTCCCCATCATCATCTAAACCCTAACACAATAACCATCGTCTTTACCCAGCAGCCATCATTGACCATCGTCCTCTCATATACCCAAAAACCATCGTCTTCTTGAATGGCACTCGGGGTTCCTCTTTCTGTTGGCAAGACTCCGATTGGCTGTCATTGGGTATTCACTGTCAACTATCTTTCTGATGGCATTGTTAAGCGCTATAAAGCTCGCTTTGTTACCAAAGGCTACACCCAGACTTATGGTGTTGATTATTCAGAGACGTTCTCTCTTGTTACCAAACTTGGTTCTGTTCGGATTCTTATTTCTCTAGCTGCAAATCTTGGTTGGCCATTATTTCAGCTGGATGTCAAAAATGCCTTTCTCCATGGGGATCTTGAAGAGGAAGTTTACATGGAGCAACCACCTAGGTTTGTTGCTCAGGGGGTGCGTAACCAGGTATGTCAGCTTCACAAAGCTCTTTATGGTCTCAAGCAGTCTCCTAGGGCCTAGTTTGGCAAGTTTAATGATGCAGTTTTGAGATTTGGCATGCATCGTTGTCAGACTGACCATTCTATGTTTTTCCTCACTTCTGAAGGAGGGAAAGTATTGTTGATTGTAAATGTGGATGACATTATCATTACCAGTGATGACCAACGAAGTATTGATGAGCTAAAGATCTTCTTACATTAGCAATTCCACACTAAGAATCTAGGAAAACTTCGGTACTTTTTCGGTATTGAAGTGGCCCGGTCCAAAAAAGGTATTAGCTTATCACAAAGGAAGTATGTGCTTGATATTCTTAAGGATAAGGGTTTGTTGGGAGCGAGGCCTGTTGAGACTCTTATGGATTCCAATGTTAAACTTTGTGTGAACCAGGGGGAGCTGCTTCACAACCTGATCAGTATAGCCGGTTAGTTGGTAAGTTAAATTATCTCACAATCACACGACCGGATGTCTCGTTTGCAGTTTGTTTGGTGAGTCAATTTATGTCAGCTCCTCATCATCCACATTGGGAGACTATCCTTAGAATTGTGAAGTATCTTAAGCTACATCCAGGACGGGGTTTGTTGTATCGAGCCAGTGGACACTTATGTGTTGAGGCATTCATTGATTCTGATTGGGTAGGAGGACCGTCTGATAGGAGGTCCACTACTGGATATTGTGTTTTTCTTGATGGAAATCTTGTCAATTTGAAGAATAAGAAGCAGACAATGGTGGCCTGGTCTACTGCAGAAGTAGAGTATAAAGCATTGGCACACACGACATGTGAGGTTGTATGGTTGCGATCGTTTCTTGAGGAGATAGGGTTCAGTGTGCAGTTACCCATGCCGTTGTATTGTGATAATCAAGCAGCTATTCACATTGCTTCCAATCCGGTATTTCGTGAGAGGACTAAGCATATTGAAGTTGATTGTCATCTAGTGCGTGAGAAGTTGATTAGTGGTGTGATAGTTACTTCGTATGCGTCTACGGGTACTCAGTTGGTGGATATGTTTTCTAAATCATTTTTAAGCCACGGTTAGAGTTGCTATGTAACAAGCTGGGACCTTTTGATATTTATTCTCCTGCCTGAGGGGGAGTGTTAGAATAGATTATATTAGCGTTTATCCCACATTGACTAATCAAGTCTTGTACTGAGATCCCTCATAATATAAATAAGAATATTACGTGTTGGGGGTTAAAATAGCACCCTACACACTTTTTCCTTTTTTTCTCTCTCCCAAATAACAGCATGCCAAAATTGAGCACGAGCTCAAATCTAATGAAACTCATGAGCTCAAAGCTAATGATATTCCCAATCTCGAAATTAATAAAATTCACGAGGTAGTTATTGTGTTTTGAAATCCAGTGAAATTTACGAGCTTGAGGCTAATAAAATTCACAAGGTGATTGTTGTGTTTTAAAATCCAGTGAAATTCATGAGCTAGTTATGTTTTGTGAAATTTTGCGAAATCATGAGATCTAAGATAGTGAATTTCACTAGGTTGTTCTACGTAGTTCGAACATAGTTAGTGTTTTCTAAGCTAGGGAAACTCATGAGTTTTAAGCTAGTGAAAATCACGAGATAGTTTCATATAGGTGTGTTTTGAAAGCTAGTGAAATTCACGAGCTTGAAGCTCGTGAAATTTTGCTGACCAGAAAAGGTTGTTGGCCAAAAGTGGATATTGGGTGGAGGTGAAAAGTGGTAAAATGGTAATCTTATTATGGGGTTGTCTTAGAAGTAATTAAAAGCTGAGTGTATCCTTAATGGGAATTAAGGTGCACTTTTCTATCATTAGAGGTAATTTGTTGTAGCTAATAACGAGACTTGTGCATACCCAAACCCGGACCATTAAGCTAGTGTAAATTTATGTTTGAAGGGTAAAACGGTAATCATATTATGGGGTTGTATTAGAAGTAATTAAAAGCTGAGTGTATCCTTAATGGGAATTAAGGTGCACTTTTCTATCATTAGAGGTAATTTGTTGTAGATAATAACGAGACTTGTGCATACCCAAACCCGGACCATTAATAATCGGGCTTTATTTAATATCTTAAAGCCCAACCCTCTTAAAGTTTAATCAACAAATTACCTGAATTTTGCTAGCTTTGTTCGGATAGGCTTTAAAAAACTTTTCAAAAATGACCCCGTTCAACACTTTTAGAAAATAAACATTTCCAAGTTTTATAATTCTGGCCCACTTTTAAAAATGAGCTCTTTCTCTCCCTAAGTTTAGACGATACCAGAGAAGAGGAAGAGAGAGCGCGTTCCACGAGCACCACCGGCGACCACCGCAACCCAACCCCAGCTCATCGAATGATTTACGGGGTCCCATATCCTTGGAATGCTTGTTGAATGATCTACGGGGTCCCCCATACCCGGAATGCTCGTTGTATGATCCACGGGGTCCCATATACCCAGAACACTTGTTGAATGATCTACGGAGTCTATGGTCCACGGGGTCCCATATACCCGGAACACTTGTTGAATGATCTACGGGGTCCCATATACCCAGAATGCTTGTTGAATGATATATGGGGTCCCATATTCACAGCATGCTTGTATCATTCCGGGGTCTCATATACCCAGAATGCTTGTAGAATGATTCACGGGTTGCATGATACACAGAGAGTTGTCAAGATTTCTTTTACTATAGAAGTGCCTTGCTAGTTAGAGCGAGTACTTTATAGTATGGTAGAGGTGGATCTATGAGTTGTTTTGGGATTAGTAGCCTAATCCTAGAGAAAATTACTAAGTTACTTCCTCTTCTTTATAAACATTACTATTGGAAGATCAAGTTGTAACTAGAATCACCACTTTTGACTTATCGGGCAATGTAAATTTATTAATTCAAGGTCTCTCTCTCTCTCTCTCCTTTTTATTTTATTTTATGAATTGTGGATTTTTGGGATGTAATTCAAAGTTATGAACTTGAGACATAACGTTCTATTTATGGGAGATGATGTAGAATGATGTCTTGTTTCGAGTCTTGGAATTTAAATTATGGGAATTGGTATTATAACTGTATGTTGAAAATCGAGGGCATGACATAAATCCTCCCGCTACTCTATCCGAGAATCAACGTGTCATCCATTTCTTGCCAATGGCTATAGCCAATTTTTCAGGGCAATTTCTCATATTTCCAGTGGAAGCTTTGTCCGATTCTTTACCCGGAGTTCGAGTTGAGAGTTTGTAAGTGAATCTTTTTCAAATACCAATATCTGTTTGGTTATTTAAATTCAGCATGTTGACAACATATTTTGACTTTGACGGCCTAGCTACTACCCATGGGACGGGCCTGCATCTAGTTTTGGATGCCCAATATTAGTGGTGTCCGCGGTCGGTTGCGACTGGATCGGTTCAGTTCTCGATCCGATCCACTCGTGACGGATTGTCATTTTTAAGATTCGCAACCGTCTGTGGGTGACATGTAATTCCCCGATTTTCGGAAGCATTAATTTAAATTATTAAATAAAATATTAATATAGATAAAAAAAGATCTCATTAATAAAGCAGCGGAAATAACATAATTGTCTTAGTTTGAGTACAAATAAATATAATACTTTTCTTGGGAAAAATTAAATTACATTTGTCCCACAAAATAAAGGAGGTGATGAATCTCTACAGGTTCAGGTTTAGATCCCACTCTTCTGCTGCTATCTGTTCAGTAGGGAACTCCTCCGTCTTGTAGTACGCTCCTCCTTCTCCTTCAATACCTGGCGTAAAATGCCAGGGCCATAATAGCACCATGAGTGATAAATCACCCAATAGATAACTCCTACCCACCAACCCTTATATTACAATTAACCACAGTTCATGCATATTTGAAAGAAAGAACAGAATTAAATAACGAACAAATGATTTCATTAACTAGCCTTTAGCTTATGTTTTCTTCTAAATTCTCAACCTAGAGAACAATCTCCTGAATAACCACCAAGTCTATGGCCATTTCGTGATTCAACTCCTCCTTGCTTGTCCTGACTGGGAGCCCAGATGAAAAGTCTAAGTTATCTACTTAGTCGGAATTCATCAAACGCCTCACAAGGATGAATTTCCCAGGGTCTGACTGTACCACTGGGCCCATGAGGGACTGACTGTAACCTCGGGAGTATATAGCCATGACTCAGTCTATAATACTAATCACACTTATATCACCAAATAATTCAGTATGGAGTAATCACAAAATGCCACAACTTAGGGTTCCGAATCTCTTTCAATTCATAATCACAATATCTCCATTTCCAAAATCACTGGCTGACTGCCATCCATCTCATCAAATGTCATCCGAAATTCTTATTCAATTTTCCCATTAACTTAACGTCTATGTGAATTCTATACACGAACACAAAACCCAGGAACCTATTTGTCCGATCTAACAATCAACATTTTCATCTAAGCAAGCGATAAATAAATAAAGAACAAAATGATAAAAATAATGAACACAACCTACAATAATAATAATCAACATGTCTAATAATAAACAAGTACGGTTGCAAAAATGGTCAAGAGATAATCACGGGCACATTTCCTAGTCTGGTCATGTACTTGGTTATCAAATTAAAACATATTTAATCTAACATGTGTAGACACTCCAATTTGATTATCCGTGAATCCTAAGCAAGAGTCCGGGTGTATTCCCACTGATGAAAAATTACTGACGACATCGCGAAATATATTTTATTTAAATCAATGCTTTGATGAACTTGGATTTACCATCCACCAAGAAAAAGACCAACAAACCCACCCAAATTAATCCATTTGGCCCACTATAAAGCCCAGCAAATAAGCCCAAGTTCTTGCCCAATAAAAAAGCCCAATTTCTGATCCAAAATGTCATTTTACGGAAATATCACAAGAACAACCGTCATACGCACGCAGGAGCATGGGCCTCCATGCTGTAGATTGTGAAAGTCAGACCTTGCGGACGTAACACTCAACCTTGCGAACGCAAGGTCCAATTCCAGACAGATTCTGTGGTTTGGCATGGCTGCCCATGCTCCATTCACTCACCTCCCATCCAATTTCTGGCGTAAAATTAACTCAAGAAGCTTCCATGGAGCCTATAATTAGAACCTTAAGCCTCTCATTTCAACACACAACAAGAATTCCCAAGAAATCCTTGCTAGAAAAATCCTTATTTTCCATTAATTGTCTTGCTCTTGCAAAACCCTTTCCTAAATCCAAAATTCCTTTCTAAAAATCAGCCACAAAAATCCCAAAAATATTAGTCCTAAGCCTACGTTCCGAAATTAACTAAAACCTCGCCTTTAATCCAAGTTTTTCGAAGCATTAGTTAAATAACATGCTTTTCGCGGCGAACGGAGTTCATACTCGCCGAATTCATGATTTTGAGGGGAGCATCCGGACGGTTATCAAAAGAAGTTCAGTCTTCGCCCTTTTACTAACTTTTGGTAATGTTTCATTTCTCTAAATCTAGCCTCATGCATCGTTAATTCCATTTATTTTTTCCTTGTTCCCTTTCCCGTACTTGCTTAAATCAGCTTAAAACTTCTTTTAAAATCCCTTAATTATGAGTAGAGAGTAATCATTTTGATTAGGCGGGATGGGTGCATTTTTCAAGTAAAACCTTCCCATCCCGTAACTTAGCTCCCGAACCAAGATCACTCTGGTTATGACGGACCGGTTGTCTCGAATTTTGTACGTTGAATTCGGTTGCTTGGTTAACCTTAAAATCAAGTGGCGACTCTAACGAACATGTGTTCTAGTGTTTTCAAGGTTTCTCGCGGAGGTCACGGGTGCCCACAGTGGCGACTCTGTTGGGGAGAAACGAGAGCTAGACTTGAAAAAAAATTATGGAATTTTAAATTTAGTTTTTAGAGTGATTTTCTTGCATTGCACGTGCATCGATGTATGGATAAACTCTGTTCAGCATTATTCGATATCCTGGGTGGGCAACCGTACTTGGGCAATGTCGAAGAAGCCAACAAGTCTTTGGCTGTGATAGGTCATAAGTACTGCTTGACCATTGCCTTGTACGATACTTGGCAATGGGAGGTACGCCTGTGATTTTGAGCCGGGGTACCCTTTGAGACTACCAGCCTGTTGCATATAGTGCTCCCTAGAACTATCCAAAATTAGGACAGGAACCCTGTTAGGATTATGTGTCACTACATACCCCATAAACTGTGCAACTTGCCATTTGAAAATCAGAGGGGATGATGCCAAAATAATGAGAAAAGAGGAGGAGATTACCGTTTCTTAATATGGAGAAGGATCTTCTTTAAAAAAAAAATGCGGGTTTTCAAAAGTTGTAAAAAAAAAAAGATCATTTCTTTATTTTTTAGCCTCCTTTGAGTCATTTATAATTCCCCAATATAGTTAAAGAATTTTTAAAAATTAATGGAATCCCTAATTTTTTATCCCACAAAAAAAAAAAAAACAAAAGAGGAAAAATTCTTAAAAAAAAAAGAAGAGACAACAATCACTTTTCATTTCACCGTCTCTTTTCACCTTTTTTCCTTTTCACCTCCCTTTCTTTTTATTTTTGTATTATAAGAATAGCACTTTAAAACGAAATACAAAATAAAAAAAAGAGAAAAAATAAAAATTAGGATTTCTTAAGATTTCTGAAAATTTTTAGAGTATATTGGGGATTTATAAAGTACTCAATGGTCACTTTCCTGGTAACCCGTTAATCTTTTTCATCCAATTAGAGGAGGAGTTCATTTTTCAATAATAATAAAAAAAGGTCATCGAAGGCATTTCTAGTCAAAATAAAAAAAAAGTGGTTTTAGTCTTTATTTCTGACAGTTGGTACGTTTTCTTGTCAGTTTGCTTGTCGCTTTTTCACTGGAAAGAAGGAATACACTTATTTGGGACCAAATCCTTGGTCCAATACCTGATCTAGTTGACACCCCTGTTCCAAATTTTATTCAGTTGCCGTTCCAGTTTCTGAACAAGTAATGGCTGGGCGAAATGAAATGGAGGAAATGAGGGTAAACATGGTTGCGATGCAAAAGTCCATAGAAGATATGGGAAACATGATCCAGACCTCGATAATGCTCATGCCAGAAAATCTGACGCCACAGAGAGCACCATTCAACAATGAGAGAATGAACCAGCTTTACAAAGAGAATTGGTATGAAGAAGAACCGCAGCTGGTTCGACGAAACATAGAAGTTCCCGCTGCCGCACCACAGCCCCCGTTGAATGTTGAGCAACCAGCCACTGATAAGTATAAAACTCTTTAAGATCAAATTGAAGAGTTAAAGCGAACTGTCATTCGTTCAAAAGAATCGGGTGCCCAAATGGTGGATATGGATAGGCTGTGTCTTTTCCCTACTATCAAACTACTGGAGAAGTTCAAAATGCCTGATGTTGGGAAGTTTGACGGCACTGGAGATCCGAAAACACACTTAATGAACTATGCCAGAACTTTGTTGCCAATGGGGATCAGGCCACAGCAATTGGCACAGTTATTCCATCGAACGTTGACTGACACGACGCTTCAATGGTTCTTGAATTTGGATCCTTCCAAAAGGAACACTTGGGACGACATTGGGCATGCTTTCATCAACCAGTATGCCTATAATGTCCAACTTAAAGTGACCACAAGAGAATTGGAGGCTACAAAGATGGACCCTAAAGAAACCTTCACCAACTTTATAGCCCGATGGAGAGCCAAGGCAGCAAAAATGGTTGACCGGCCTAACGAGAAGGAACAAATCAAAATGGTCATCAAGAACATGATTCCAGAATTTTCCAAGTACTTGGTGACACAATCCTTCTCAAGTTTTGAAAGTCTATTCGAAGCCGGAATCTCAATCGAGGATGCTATGAACTCGGGATTGTTGGACAAAGAAGACTCGAGTCAGAGAGGAAAACGGGTCTACAATGGCAACAGTAACTCTTTGTATGGAAATAGTGGAGGAAACTTTACTGGCAGCAGTAGCAATTATGTTGGTAACAACAGTCGTACACCTGAAGTCAACAACATTAACAACCACCCCCTCCCCCTCATAGGCCAATTAGGAGTCCCTCTATCAACCATTTATGGACGCCTTCTCAAAAGAGGCATCCTAAAACCTCTGGACCATATGCCAACACCTAACTCCCTTCCACCTCGCTACGATGCCACAAAATATTGCAACTTCCATCAAACAAATGACCATCCTACCGATAACTAAAACCATTTCTGCACCCAATCGCTAAACCCAATGTTGTAGCCAACCCCATGCCTAGCCACAACCAACAACAACCCAAACTCAACCACATAAGTACCTATGCCACACCTTGACCCTAGACAGTATACTATCCTCACCGACCAATCAAAACCCATCATTCGCTTTCTCAATGCTGCTATCATATAATTGTTGCCACAATCAAAACACTGGTGTATATGGTTGACTTTCAAGATGTAGGCAATGGAGCTGGATTGAAAATTTGGAACAGGCTGACTTAGGTCTTTTATTTGACAAAGAGTTTGGTCCCATGAGTATATGCCAAGATGATGCTCTGATGATGTTTGGCGTAAAAGATTATGTGGATTGCTCCGGCCTTGTAATGGATGTTGTAGGAGATTACAAAAATCAAACTTCTGTTGTAATTGCTAATAATGATGAGAATGAGTCCAAGTCTGAGTCAGTTTCTCAGTCTTCTATTGAGTCAATCAAACACATTGCAGTTCGCACACCCAAACATTCTTTTCCTTTTTGAGTTTGAGTCTGAGTTTGTAACCGATGTTTCCAATCAATGAGATAAAACCCAGACTTTAATTATCTTGTTGTGCCCGAAACAAATTTTATTGATCCTAAAGAATCTTTTGAAATTGGAAAGATATTCCTCAAGAATTAAAACTTTTTCTTAAAAAAGAGGAATAGAGGCATGCTTGCTCATTTCAATAAATCTTGGTACCGAAAAGGATCCTCACATGGTTCAGATTGGTTCTATATTGTCTTCTGAGAAACGTGAGCGACTGATCGAACTGTCAATAGATTTCAAAAAATGTCTTTGCAAGGTCTTGAAATCAATGTTATCGAGCACAAGCTAAAAAAAATCTGAATGGGACATTGAAGATCATGAAGAAAATGGTCCACATAAGAGTGACAACATACTTGGGGCAAGGCTATCATTGGAGGCAGATTGTGTAAAATTGGCATAACGTATGGGCATCTACGTCAACAGAGAAATCAAGCTTAAGGGGTCAAGCGGGTTGCACAATTTGTTGAATGAAACATCATCTGTCGGTGTGGAGTTCCCCACAAGATCGTATCCAAGTGCAGTGCACATTTAAAAAAGAAGGTGTTGGAATTGCAAAAAGATTACAAAATTCAAATCCAAACTCCTTAGACGTATCGAATGCAAACCAACTGCCTTTCACTCTGTGGGGATATTGGATGTCAATTTGCAAGTTCACTAGGGCAACCCTTTATGACTTGGTGTACGAAATAGATTCTATTTTGCCTTTTGAACAAGAAGTGTCGTTGCTAAAAGTATTAGTCAAGTCTGGAGCAAAAGAGATGAAGGGGATAAGAGGGAGATTTGAAGAGTTGATGTTAGGGCATTCGACAAGAAATTCAAGCCATGGAACTTGAAAAAGGAAATATTGAACACCCATCCACGATTCGAGAGAGAAATTCAAGCCAAAATGGGTGGGACCCTACATTATCAAAGACATTTTGATTAGAAGAGCAGTGCGTATAATGGACTTGGACAAGAGTGAATTCAGTGGCATGACCAACTAAAGAAGTACTACCCTTGAGAGAGCTCGCTAGGTCGAAAACCGCAAGGGCGGGCGACCTAGGCAAAAATTAGAGCATGAAAAATCCGCTAGGTTGAAAACCTTCACAGGTGACCTAGGCAAAATTTAGGGTTTAAAATTTTGATAAAGCTCACTAGACCAAAAATCCAAAAGGGAGGTACTAGGCAAAAGGTAGAGCATAAAAAGGAGAGTGTTAATACCCGAGTGAACCTGAACCTGTTTTCTTCGTTTGAGATACGTAGGCAACCTTTTGCCTAAGGTTGCCTAAGTAAAATTGTTTGGTCAAAGATTGGTCCATGGTCGTTCATTTCTCAACCTGTGCCGTTAAAGAATTCATTGTACGCTACTTGAGGCCTTGTACAAAGGTGGAACAGCTGATCATATGGAAATTATCGAGAAATGTGCGAGAAAATACTTTTCAGTGCCAAGTTTTATTGATGCTTGAATTCATACTTAACGAGATGAAACTTTCCTCTGAAGTAAACACTTTTCAAATAATTTCAAAAGAGATTAAGGGACGAGACATTTATTCGGGTCCAACAAAGTAATGAAAAGTCTAGTTTCTCATTCTCTTCATTGGGTGTGTTTTCTCTTTTTCCCCCTTGTTTCCTTGTCCAACCATTTCACATCTCTTTTTCTGGATCTAAGGTCAAATCTGCCCCAAATCGCCCTTATGCAGAACCCAGATTGCGTCCACAAGGTGTATTCTATTAAAACCTGGCTGAATTTCCCCATTTCTTGGCCTAAATCGACTTCTCGTGTCACAAGCAAACCAGAACCCACATCAAAGTCGTGCTCATCCAGCTCACATAACTCAAATAGGAGTCATTCTCATCCTACTTATCAATTGCAATGAAGACAAGATTTTTGAAAGCTAAGCTATGGTTTTTTTTTTTTGAAATCTACGACTTGTTTGAAAAACCAGAAAAGCAAATCGCAAAGTTACAATATCAACTATTTTGATCGGAGTTTGATGATACAAATATGCAAAAGGAGAGCTCGAGCCAAGCATCATCATACCTGTCATCTACCATTGTGCCGTGAACAAGCAAACAGAAAAAAAAGAAAAAAAAAACTAGAAGGTTGTGGATGTTTTTTTTTCTTGACTAGAAGCTGAAGGCCTATGTATTTATTTTCATCCTCACCCTCCACCTCTGCCTCCTCCTCACCCTCCTTCTCATCGTCATCATCCTCATCATTGTCATGGCTAGAAAGAGCTGCAAGTAGTGGAACTTGGGGCATGCCTAACAGAGGTACCCAGTCCAGCTAAAACACCCCTGCCACAAAAGATAGCGTATTTGCAAATGGTCCAGTTGTCCTAGGACTCTCTAGTACACGTTTTGGAGTGGGTAAAATCCAAATTACCCTCAGCAAGGGCAAAGCACGTGCCCTAATTATACACCACGGGATGGTGGAATAGCTCAACACCATATAGGGAGTCCTTAAGCCCTGTGCCGAGCGGGTTTGACCATGAATAGGGTCAAGATAATGAAATATACCAGGGTGTACTAGCTCGACGTGAGTCATAGAGAGGTGTCCCTAGCACGGCCGAGCTAGGTAGGTTATGAATAAAGCCTAAACAGCATTCTAGAATACATAGTTCAGCCCAGTCACAACTCGGCACGGATGGGCTGAGCTATGTATGAGTTATGCCGAGCTACGTGGAAGCACGACACCGCTTTATATGTGGCAGTGAGACATTCCAGAAGATTCTTAAGTGGTTTCATACATGATAAGGGGCCATCCTGCGAATTAGGGGATTGATATGGGAAATCCTAATGTGATTAGGAGTGTACCACATATGGGAGGAATCCTATATGTAAAGGAAGACTGCTGCAAAATGAGGTCTTGCGGGATTTGGAAATTGGTACCCAATAGGAAAGTCCTACTAGGTAAAGGATTCCAAAGGCAAAAAGGAAACAAGGGCAACATGACGCCCTAGCCAACAAGCTATCTGCACTTATAAATACAACGTTATGTCCATAAAAAAAGGTACGTTGTGAATTGCTTTCATACGCATTGAGTGATTTGTAAGTTCAAGTACGTGATACTAACTTAGGCATCGGAGGGCCTTTGCCGACGAGAGGCAAAGGTGCTCTAACCCTTTTTCTGTATTACAGATCTAGGGTTCCGGCGAAGGAGCACGTGACAAAGACCTTACGTGGATTTATCCCAGTACAATTGGCGTCGTCTATGGGAAAGCGGTACAAAAAGCTTTATCCCAAAAGAAATCATTCAACAATGGTGGCCTTAGAATCCATTCTCGCACTCCACGACGTGAAGTTGTGGAAGATGACGTCGAAACCACCCCTTTGCACACTACGAGAAAGAGTGCTAGGGCAGACAAAAATCCTGGTGCCCCAAAGGCCCCACAGATGAAACTTGCTGCGAAGAAATTTAACATAGGGCATATCCTTGAGATTCCAAGGTTCAGGGATACACGCCTGGTAATCCATGATTCCCCAAGATCCGACGAGCGACGAAGGCGCTCCAAAACACCACCAAGAGATAGGGGAACTTTCCCCGTCGTGAGCGAAGGAGGAGCCCCCCGAGAATAAAGGATCACAGGCGAACAAGGGATCAAGAACGGGAGGATAGCCTCGATCGAAGAGAACAAGAGACGGAAGATTTGGCTTGAGAAGTCACTCGACGTGAAAAAGAAATTCAAGATTTAAAGAAACAACTCCAAGAGAAGGAGAAGGAATTACGCTCACGGACGAGATTCGTGCAGTACGAGAAAGAAAGAAGGAGTCATCATCATGATGATGCCTCCACTGGTAGGGTGGTCTCTCCATGAAAAAGGAGAGAGAGGAGCACTTTTGTTGAGAAGAAAGAAAGAAGGAAGCATGCTACGGACAGATATGAAAGATCAGGTTCCAATGAACAAAGCCCCGAGCAATATGTGAGAACGAGGGAAATTGGCAGAGCAGAGGGAGGTCCTAAAACTGCAAGGGAGGCAGCTAAGGAAGCCCTAGGCCAAATCTCAAAATCACCTCTGGCTTACTGGATCCGAGCAGAAAAAACTCTGAGCAGAGTAAAGCATTCCACGTTCATCCTTTATGAAACTAACACAGACCCGGTGGCCCACATTCAGCATTATCAACAGGTCATGTTCATGCATGAGCAAGATGATTCCTTGTTGTGCAAAATGTTCCTTCCAGTCTGGGGAAAGTTGCCCTAAGCTGGTACCATAAACTTCCAGAAGGATCAATTCTGTTCTGGGCCCAATTGGCCGAGGAATTCACTGCTCGGTTCTTTACTAGCCGAGCAGCCCCAAAGACCTTTGATGTATTAACTTCCATGAGACAGAGGGATGATGAAACTCTACGGCAGTACACCAAATGTTATCGGGAGACTTTCAACGAAATTGAAAACTGCAGTGAAGAGTACGCCCTAGTGACATTCAAGACGAGCTTGCCCGTGAACAGTAAGCTACGAGAATCCTTACTATGCACCCAGTCAAGACTGTGGCCAAACTTATGGAGAGGATCTAGGAGCATGCACGGGTAGAGGATGACATCCTGCAAGCAGAAGGAAAGATTGTGGCTGGGCAGCCTCAACTTTCCCAAAAGAAAATCTTAGAATCCAAGGTGTACAAGAAGGAGTACACAATTGGGAGGAAGGACTATACACAACAAAGGAAGGATAAGGCAGGCCCAGACCCTAAGTCCTACTTCAGCATTATGGCAACGTTCAACGTCCCAATCTACAAAATGCTCTACAGGATAAAGAACCAGCCCTGGTTCAGGAGGCCCCCTAAGATGACAGGGAATCCAGAGAAGAGAAGGGCTACAAACCAACACTGCAGTTATCACAGGCATTGGGGTCACATGACTGAAGATTGTGTGGAATACAAAAAGTTTTGGACGAGAAGGTGGCAGAGGGTCACCTAAAGAAATTCCTAGTGGATGATCAGAAAGATGCCAAACATGTGGAGGAGATGGACTACGAGAAAGGTCCAAAGGGCACAATCCATATGATACATGGAATGGTCGCCCCGTATACCCACAATGAAATTAGGCACATCCAAAGGATAAACGAACACGCAAAACAAGTTTTTAAGCTCGGCCTAAAGAGGTCGAAAACGGAGGGAGTGATGGAGACCCCCATCACTTTCTCTGATGACGATTTGGATGGAATAATAGTGCCCCATAATGACGCATTGGTTATTACCCTACGAATAGGGGAATACGATGTGGAAAAGATCTTGGTAGATCAAGGAGCGAGTGCAGAGATCATGTACTATCGTACTTTTAAGAAGATGGAACTCCCACCGAGCTCATTGCAGAAGTGCCTAGTTCCTCTGGTCGGCTTCAGCGCACAAACAATATGGCCTATGGGAAAGGTCACACTGTCTGTCCGAGCAGGATCAATTGTTCTAAAAACTGACTTCCTAGTGATAGACTTCCCTTCTTCCTATAACGTGATTATAAGGAGAACATAGATGCATAAGATGAAGGCTATCCCCTCAACGTTTCATCAGAAGATCAAGTATCCAGGGGCGGATGGCATCGAGTGTATTAAGGGAAACCAGAAAGTCGCCGACCAGTGCTTCAATATGGGCTTAAAGAGATCCCCGAGAGCCGAGCTTGTTCAGACAGTTGAAGTACCAGATCAGCCGACCTTGGAGGACGTTGGAAGAGACCCCACCAAGAAGATAGTGGAAGGATTAAAAAAGATTCAGATCAAGGAGGATGACCCCGAGAGGTATTTACTGGTCGGCGAGACCCTTGCCAAGCAGGAGGAGAATGAATTAGTTACTTTTCTAAAAGACCACATTGATGTTTTTGCTTGGAAACCCCAGGAGATGCCTGGGATAGACCCTGAGGTGATTTGCCATCACTTAAATGTGGATCCACAACATAAACCGGTTGTACAAAAGGCAAGAAGGTCAGCACCACAACACGTAGATGCTGTAATTGAAGAGGTAGAGTGGTTGCTTGAAGTGGATGCCATACGAGAAGTGAGCTATCCAGAGTGGCTGGCCAATACTGTTGTGGTAAAGAAGAAAAATGGGAAGTGGAGAGTCTATGTAGACTTTACCAGTCTTAACAAGGCGTGTCCTAAGGACAGCTTTCTACTCCCCAGGATTGATCAGTTGGTGGATGCCACAGCAGGCTATGAAAGAATGAGTTTCCTTGACGCATATGGAGGATACCATCAGATATCCATGTCTGAACCAGACCAGGAAAAGACATCCTTCATCTCACCAATGGGCCTATATTGCTATAAGGTCATGCCATTTGGGCTAAGGAATGCTGGAGCGACCTATAAGATGTTGGCCACCAAGATGTTCAAAGAACAACTCGACAGGACCATGGAGGTTTATATAGACGACATGGTGGTAAAAAGCAGGGTGAAACCTGACCACCTAGCCGACTTGAAGGTGACTTTTGACATTCTAAGGAAATATAAGTTGAAGTTGAACACTTCAAAATGTGCCTTTGGGGTCAGCTCGGGAAAGTTATTGGGACACTTGGTGACCAGAAGGGGGATTGAGGCCAATCTGGATCAGATTACTGCACTTCAGAACCTCTAAAGTCCTAAGACCACGAAGGAGGTCCAAAGACTAACAGGGATGGCGGCCGCACTGAACCGTTTCATCAGCAAGTCCTCAGATCGATGCAGACCATTCTTTCAGCTTCTGAAGAAGAGAGAAGAGTATGAGTGGGGAGCCGAGCAGGAACAGGCCTTCCAAGAGATAAAGGCTTACTTGTCATCTCCACCCCTACTCTCTACTCCAAAAGCTGGGGAGCGGTTGATTCTGTATTTAGCAGTATCCGAGCACTCTGTTAGCTCGGTCCTCTTGAGGATAAGGGGGACAGAACAGGCTCCAGTCTATTTTGTAAGTAAAACTTTGTTGGATGCTGAAACACGTTACTTACCTTTGAAAAAACTTGTATTTGCCCTTGTCGTGGCCTCAAGGAAATTGTCACATTATTTTTTGGCCCACCCCATCACAATATTTACTGAATATTCAAATGGTCAACCAAGTTAAGCCAATTTGACTTGGACGATCAGCCCAGGATGGCAATAAAAGGGCAAATTTTGGCTGACTTTGTGGCTGAATTTACTCCAACCATAGCTCCACCACCATCTGCCCTCCATGAGAAGAACAAAGGAGTTTTCTCGAGCAGACAACAAGAATGGCCGAACAACCAACGAGAGTGGCCGAGCCAGATCCTGAGGAATGGAGATTGTATGTTGATGGGTCAGCTTGCAACAAAGGGCCAGGAGCAGGAGTGGTGCTCTTCTCCCCGGAAGGCTTGGTGCTTGAACAAGCACTGAGATTGGGGTTTAGTGCCAACAATAACATGGCAGAATATGAAGCCTTGCTCGCTGGACTTAGGAGTGCCATAGAACTTAAGGTAAGTAAGTTAAGAGTGTTTTATGATTCACAGTTGGTTGTTAATCAACTTTCAGGGGAGTATGCCATAAAAAGCAAGAAGATGGCTGCATATTCAGAAGCAACCAAGGACTTGCTTGACAAGTTTGACAGAGTCCACATCAAACAAATCAGCTCGGGGCAGAATGCACATGCAGACTCTCTGGCTTGCTTAGGGTCAGCAGTCGATACGGAGTACCGCCAAACAGTGGTTGTGGACTACTTGAGTGAACCAAGCATTGGACGAGCAGTGGAATTGGTGATGAAAACAGAGCTAGGGCTGAGCTTGATGGACCCGATAGTAGCATACCAACGAGATGAGACCTTGCCAGAAGACAAAAAGGAAGCCCATAAGATCAGGACCAAGGCTGTACGTTTTTAACTCTCCCCAGAAGGTAAGCTCTATAGAAAATCCTTCATTGGTCCATACTTGTTGTGTGTACATCCAGCTCTGGTCCAGAAGTTCCTCCATGAGATCCATGCTGGAACATGTGGAGGACATATAGGAGGACAATCCATAGCCCACCGAGCAATATCCCAGGGATATTGGATTGGTGGCCTTACATGCAAGAAGATGCAAAGGCCTTTGTCAAGACTTGTGAAAAATGCTAGTGGTATTCACCTCTCATCCGAGCACCAGCAGGAGATCTATTGTCACTGACTAGTCCATGGCCATTTGCTCAATGGAGATTGGACATCGTGGGTCCTCTACCCATGACAACTGGGAAATGAAAATTCCTCCTCATAGGAGCTGACTGCTTCACCAAGTGGTTAGAAGGTGAGGCTCTGGCCAAGATCACAAAAGCTATGGTGAAAACATTTGTATGGAACAAAATCATAAAAAGGTTTGGAATCCTGTACTCCATCATCTCGGATAACGGGTCCCAATTTGGAAAGAAGTTCAAGCCTTTTGTGCTCAGTATGGCATCAGGAACTATTATTCCACCCCAGCCTACCCACAGAGCAATGGGCAAGCAGAGGCCTTAAACAAGACAATCTTAAAGAGTCTCAAGAAGAGGTTGGAGAGCAAAAAAGTGAAGTGGCCAGATGAATTGCCAGCCGGGCTTTGGGAATACAGGACCACTCCTCGGCGATCTACAGGAGAGACGCCATACTCACTGGCGTATGGAACAGAAGCAGTTATACCACTTGAAGTAGGTCTACCGACCAACCGAACAACATTAGTGGAATCGGGAGGCAACGACAAAGCCCTCGCCGAGCAGCTAGACCTCGCCGAGGAAAAGATGGAGCGTGCATTGATTACTTTGGTAGCATATCACTTTGGTAGCATATCAGGAAAAGCTACGATGGACCCACAACAAGAAGGTGCAGCCAAGAGAATTCAAAGTAGGAGATCTTGTCCTAAGGAGGGTCTTAGCTAACACCAAAGTTTCCTCAGATGAAAAGCTCGGGCCAAACTGGGAAGGCCCATACAAGATAGTTGGTATTGCTGGCATCAGAGCCTACCGTTTGGCCGACCTAGATGGTGTTTCAGTTCCACGACCATGGAACGTGCAAAACCTTAGAAAATTTTACCAATGATTGATTTCTTTTGTGACTACGAATAAAGTCACAACTTTTTTGAATACGAGTATATTCAAGTTTTGTTGGGATTACGAATAAAATCACCAACCTTAGCTATTTTAGATTATTGTCTTTCATGTTACTTCCATAATTAATAAAGATTTTCTTCGCTACTTCTGACTGTGTTTAATGCGAACCAAAATAATGTAAATTTTTATTCCTATTGGGGAGCAGAATATGCGTATGAGTGCTTCTAAACACTTGGATTGAATTACAACTGAATACGAGGAAACTCAGTCTTTTCTAAGTATGAAAAAAAAATTAGAATTTGCAACGATTATTGCAAGACCCAAGTACGAAACACTTGGAAAGTTATCTAAGTATGAAAAAACTTAGAATTTGCAACGATTATTGCAAAACCCAAGTACAAAATACTTGGAAAGTTATCTAAGTCAATTATTGCAAAACCCAAGTACGAAATAATTGGAAAGTTATCTAAGTATGAACGAACTTAGAATTTGCAATGATTATTGCAAAACCCAAGTACGAAATACTTGAAAAATTGTCTAAGTATGAAAAGACTTAGAATTCACGCAAAATGATTAACAGCAGATAAGTATGAGCAAACTTAACCAACCAGTACAACAAACATCAGTATTAACAAAAGTATTCAAAGGCCACACAAGGCCGAACAGGTCACGCAGGGCCAAGCTGAGAAACTTCAGAGTTTGACTAACAGGAATCAAAATTAAACAACACATGCATTAAGCCTCTTCACCGTGCTCTGGAGCATCGGTGGCAGGGGAGGAATCAGCAACCTTACCATCAGGTTTTGAGCCAGCGTCTGTGCCTTCAGCGTCAATAGAGTTACTATCATCTTTAGTGAGGTCGGTAATGGCGTTGTCCGTCTGAGTATGCTCTGGAGGGAGTTCAAGTTTGGCTGCAGTGTTAGGCTGAGCTTGTGCATCAGATTGGGCCTGAGCAGTGAGTGCAGCTTGAGCGGCAGCTTCCATCTCGGTCGGCAACTCCATGTTCGTCCAGTGAGGGGAAGCCTGGTCCACCTCAAGCTTTGTAAGGCACCTTTGCCAAGCAGTTTCCCAAATAGCATCTTTCACTACTGGCATCTGATTCACATAGTCCTGAGTGGCCACGTCCACGCCCTTGTTGTATTCAGTATCAGCACGGATGTTCGTAGCTTCCAACTGGCGTCTTAAATCCTTGATTTCCCTCGCAGTGGCCTCTTTCTCTTCTTTCGACTTGTCACTCTCAGTCCGAGCTTCGTGCCAACATTGCGCGTGATAGGAATTATCTCTCTCGACCTTCTCCAAGCTCTTTTGAAGGCCTGAGATCTCCTTCTTCAGCCCTTTCTCTGTCTTTTTCGCTCAGTCAAACCCCATAAACACTTTCTGCATGATCTGTACGAAGACATAGAATGACGAGTCGTATCACATCTAATTAAAAGTAAAGGAACAACGAAATCAGGAGGGTATGAAATACCTTAACACTGGCCTGCATCGCA
Organism: Vaccinium myrtillus; assembly: GCA_016920895.1. Taxonomy (NCBI): domain Eukaryota; kingdom Viridiplantae; phylum Streptophyta; class Magnoliopsida; order Ericales; family Ericaceae; genus Vaccinium; species Vaccinium myrtillus. The sequence continues at coordinate 20,814,334 of CM029278.1, read as the reverse complement.
GACTTCATCAGTGCGTCATAGCTCAGGTCCTTCTCCTTCTCTATGTCAGCAGGAAGTAGCGCAGCCTGTGCAATGGCATAGGCCACGTCCGGAGAGGTAACCTTGTCTGACATATTGAGAGGAGTGCCATTGGGGCGAGCAATCACAGGTTTCCAAGGTTCTAGCTGAGCTGTATTTCGGGGAGGAGCTCGGCGGCTGTTTGAACCTTCTACCTTCTGTCTTTGAGGAGAGCCCTAAATGGAAATGTCAGCAGCGGCCTCTAGGGCCCCCTTTTCTCTGTGACTAGCCTCAGGGTCAGTAGGGGGAGTGGTTGTGACTGAAGGAGAGATGGAGACTGAAGGGGCGGCTGTCGTGGAGCCACGAAGCCCCAAGATGCTTAAAGGTTCATCGACCGAGCAGTCATCTCGGTTTTATGAGGAGGAGAAGGAGAGTAACCAAGGGAGGAGGAGGAGTAACTTACGTCGATGAGGGAGAAATCTAAAGGACCAGCACGACTCTGATCTTTTTCTTCTCTAGCTCTACTTGATGTGCTCGGCTCTTGATGGGTATGGGCAATGATTGGTATTGCAGTAGGTATTTCAGGACGATGAGCAAATGTGACTTGCTATTGAAGGTCTTGGGAACCCCTGGTACGAGTAACCCTGCCTCTGGATAAGTTCCTTCCTCTCCTAACTCGTCTCTGTTTGGTAGGAGCAAGCGGGATTGTCAATCTCGCGGTGGGAGGCCACGAATGTCTTGTTCGGGGCTCGCCTTCTCTCTTGATCCCACCCCAATAGGAGGGAGTGTATCCGAGCAAACGATGAGTCGACCGGCCTCGACTTACAGGCGTTGGCTCAAACTCGTCAAAATAAAGAGCAAGGGCAATATCTTCTCGGTGCAAACCACTGTGGTTTGAACGGCTGTGTTGATTCAAGTTGTCCGCTGCGTAACAGGAAAACGTAAAAATCGGTAAAGATCAATTAAGCTGTTAAAGACAAAGCAGAAAAAGGCCGAAGTGAATAGGAATGAGTACTAAAGCAATCGGCCAGCAGTAGTGGGATAAGGAAAACCAATGGGATTTCCTTCAGCGTCCCGGGGCTCCCAATTTCCAGTAACCACCAAGTAGTCGTCCCCCTCAGCTTTAGAGGAATTGGGGAGATCTGTGATGAGTTTCTGCTCGGGATTTCTGGCTTTATAGTAATAAGAATGATCAACAGTGGGTACAACGCTATAGAGAAAATGGATGTCCCACTAGTTGAGGTTCAGATTCAGGAGTCTATTCAGAGCAAGAGTGCCCATAACAACCCTAACAAAACTAGGACACAGTTGCATTGGGCACAAATTGCACCTATTACATTCCTCACGAAAGAAGGGGTCAAGGGGAAGTTTTAGGCCACCCTCTATTATGAAGACAAGAGGGATATGTATTTTTTCTCGAGTCTGTCCCTGCTCACCAAGATCATCTCGACCATTCAGACGAAACTGGATATCGTTGGGAATATCATATTTACGTCAAAATTCTGCTATTTTCTGAGCATCACTCAGAAGGGCTCTATGTCTCCCCATGGAAAACGGTTAGGGTTTCACTGTTGAAACCCAGTGGGAAGAAGACAATGGATAGGAAGAAACTAATGATAAAATGGTTACCTAAGGATAGAGAACCACTTACAATAGAGAAAGGGGGACCTGAGTGAAGGTTTTCCGACGAAAACGGGTACTGATGATGGAAATTTCCAATTGAACCAAGCTTTGAAGCGTCAGAAATGGTTGAGCATGACTTTCACTCTCTTACTTTTCGCTTAAGATGACAAAGTGGAGAAGAAGGGAAGGGTTTGGAAGTTGTAAGGGTTTTGGGGGAGGGAATAATGATTATCCCGCCCAAAACCCCAAAAAGTTGGATATGACGCGTCTAAACACGTCAGCAAAAAAGTCCTTTAAATCAAATTCAATTTATAGACCAGAAATGGTCACTTCAATTTCAATCAAATTCAATTTAAAGACCAGAAATGGTCACATTTTCAATAATGTCATTTAGGAGAATCTTTACATTAAATTTAAAAATAGATTCATTACATGACGTAGCCACCAAGCTGGTGCATTCAATCATTTTTAGCCGCCTAGCTGGCGCACCCCAATCATTTTAGCGGCCTAGCTGGGCACCCCAATCATTTTAGCCACCTAGCTGGTGCATCAATCATATCAAGTTGTTAGTTGTCTTAATCACTCAGTTAGTGCTTTTAATCAGTTGTTCTGAGTATTTGTTGTTGATGAAACGTCGTGTCGCTAAGTCCATCACATAAATGTGTTTGGTTCAGTAGCGTATTGATTGCCTCTTTGCTCAGTAAGCAATCACATTTCCTCGATTGTCTCGTTGCTCAGTAGACAATCATCTTATCATTGGCCATCTTGTTGCTCAAGGGATAGCCATCGTCAGATTTAGCCTCCCCGTTGCTCAGAGGGTAGCTCCATTTAATCATGTCACAGTATGAGTTGTTTTAGCCGCCTAGCTAGCGCATCCAATCATTCAAATCATCATTCAAAAGCCTAGCTGGCGCATCCAATCAATCATCACTTGTTCTTTCCATCAATCATTCAATCAATCACCCATCAATCATCAATCATCTATTGTGTGCATCATCATTCATCGTTCATTGTCAAGTGAATCAATAATCTATTCCTTTGCCCCCAAGAACTACGCCGGTCTAATCCCTACAATGGGGTACGTAGGAAGCCTGAATGGCGCGACCGTGTTTTTAATGTTTTTCTTTACAGCTTGAGAAAGGCTCAGGGAACGAATCGGGATGTCTCTATCTTAGATGTAACTCGCATCAAGCAATGATACGGAGTTTCATCCAAGAGGGGCAACTGTAGACACCCCGATTTTGACCCGAGAAACTTGTCAAGCATCCCCGATGATGAAAATGCCCGATAAGAGCACACGGAGCTTGATTGTGAACTTGGAAATCCCTCCAAAATAAACGCAAGCCTACACCACCTTCTAGTACATTCAAAACCCTCTTTATCGATATATAATATGTCCCAATGCATTTTGAAATGAGGGAGATGTGCACGTTTTACCAAAACGATTCATTTTTCTGACCTTCTGAGGGTAAAATGGTCACATATTTTGATGTACAAATCATCTTGGATTCAAACCACTTGGGTTAGAAAGTAGACTTGATAAGATTTTCAACGCTTCAAACCATGCACAAAACGGAGTTCGGTAGCACCCGAAATGGCCCCGCGAAGTTTGGATTGTTGTGCAGTCCCCAAGTCCAGGCGCCTGGATTACCCTAATCCAGGCGCTCGAACTCAATCCAGGCGCCTAGATTCCCCAATTCTAGGCGCCTGGAATCAATTCCAATGGGCAATCTGCAGTTGGTTTTGATTGAAACCATGGACTCCCCCTTACATCGTCCCACCTTTTTTTTCACTCAAACTTCCCTCCAGCACTACATTCCTCCAAAATTTGAGTTCAAATTGCCATTTCCCTCTCTTTTTCACCCAAAAACCTAGCATTTTCACTCTATAAATACCCCCCTCCCACTCTGTTTCAAGGAGATCAGTCCTCCCCTCTCTCCCTTACTGTTATTCTGCCCAAATATCCCCAGAAAACTTATCCCCAGAAAACTTATCCCAAGCTACCTCCCTTTGTTTCATCCATCAAAACCCAATTTTCCCCTATCCTAGCTCCACATACTTACTTGATTCTACCCATTTTTCATCATCCACAATCAAACCCCCAATCAAACCACCTACAATCAACCCTTTACACCTCCATAAACAAAAGTCCAGCCCATTCACTTACCAAAACTCCTTCAAAAAAATCAAACCAAAGTTCATCAATCAAGCTTGTCAAGGTAGTTTTTCTACCATTGTGCTCAAAAGGCCCCGAGGGGATACCATCCAAGCTCTTACTAGTTCTTCATACTAGTTAAGAGTTTGGAAAGGTTTCAAATTTCACAAAAATGGAAGTTCTTCATTAGCATTTGTTGTGTATATTTCCAAAAATCATCCAAAAATCAAGCCTCTTTTAAGTTCATATCATGTGTTTGAGTTGAGTTTGAGGTTCATGTCTGCTACTGCATTTCCAAACATCGTTTAGGGTGTGTGAGCATTGGTTAAAAGCATTGAACTTGGCACTTATTGTGAAAAATGAAGTTCTGAGGTTTCTGTCTGAGAGGCAATCCAGGCGCCTGGATTGGCCCTTTCCAGGCGCCTGTATTCAATCCAGGCGCCTGGACCTGCCTAATCCAGGTGCCCAGATTGCAATCCAGGTGTGATGTGTTGAGTATTTGTGATCAGTTCCTGGGACATCTCAAGGCAGTTTGGGGGTGATTTGGTGAAGTTGTAGCATCTTTTGTACATGAATCATTCACTCATAACATTTTGCACAAGTATCCACCCATACCTCATTGATCTTTTTAATGCATTTTTTTTGTTGTGCTTTCACATGAATATGTGTACAAAGTCTATTCAAACAACATTTTCAAAATCCTGTAAACATTTAATAGAGACCAGTGATTACACCGGGCGAGAGGGGTGCTTTAAATTCCTTCCCCTCTCGTAACCTAGCTCCCAGACCCGAGAAATCTCGTTTTTGTGAGGCCAGTAAAACATTTTCTATTCCAAGGGCAAAAGAGTCATTTTTCAAAAATGGTTTCTCGGGTATAGTCCTCAAATCCGGGTGGCGACTCCATTCAACTAATCAAATCATTTTTCTGAAATCATAACCGTTTTCGTGGACATAACTCCGCGGGGTGTTCACAACGCTGTGAATTGCTTTCATACGCATTGAGTGATTTGTAAGTTCAAGTACGTGATACTAACTTAGGCATCGGAGGACCTTTGCCGATGAGAGGCAAAGGTGCTCTAACCCTTTTTCTGTATTGCAGATCTAGGGTTCCGGCGAAGGAGCACGTGACAAAGACCTTACGTGGATTTATCCCCGTACACGTTTGGTTCACCAGAATCCTATTTCAATCTTGATTTTGGATGCTCATATCGAATTTGTGCGGATTAAAATTTGGAGTTTTCCAGGTTTTCAATAAACAAGAGCAGAGATTTCTTTTAAATAAAAACAGATTATCCGTTCATTCTTGCATATATTGCACCATTTGTTACATTCTTGGAAAATAAAAAACAACAAAAATTTTGAAATACAAAAAAAAATCACACAGAAACAGGGGCAACTGCTTAGAGTTCACCGGACGAAGAAGCTTCACTCTAGAAAGGGGGGCAACTGCTTAGAGCTCGTCGGACCAAGAAGCTTCACTCCTCTTTGGCATCCTTGCCAACCGCCAGTGCTCAGGGCTATAAATCGTCATCGCCACAAAGGGTGACGAAGATGTAGAAGCCATACAAGATGAACCTTCGGTCAGTGACCAGACCAAACCATGGAGGATCTAGGAATGTCAGAATGACACCGGAAGAGATTAGGGCGAGAGGGACAAATAGGAGCCTGAACTCGTGCACATCGCCTGCAAACATTTTCACCGGTTGGAACCTTAGTGAACCGTGCACCCCTTTTATAGAGAAGCAGAGTCGTACAGAGGAAGGAAGAATTGATTTCTCGTCCGGACGCAAATTTAGCGTTGCGGCCCTCAAAACCCTAGGGTTTCTTAGTTTGGGCCAGCCTTTGAAAAATCGGTTTGGGATGAGGCCCAACCTCGGTTGAATTGAAAAATATCTGTTTGGGCTGAGGCTCGATCTTTATTGAATTTGAAAAATCCACTTGGGCTGAGGCCCTATCTTGTTAGAATTTGAAAAACGCACTCGGGCTGAGGCCTAATCTTGTTTGAATTTGAAGAATTGATTTGGAATGAGGTCCAATTTTGTTTGAATTTGAAAAGTCTGTTCGGGCTGAGGCCCAATTTTGGTTGAATTTGAAAAATCATTTTGGGCCGAGGCCCAATTTTGTTTTAAAAATGATTTTGATCCACCAAAGGCCCAATAAAGCCAATGGTATTTGAATTGATGCATTTTTCCATGGGCCAAGAAAACCCAAGGCATGGTTTGTACTATGGGCCAGGAAAACCCGTAGTTTGTAATGATTTCACCAAAGGCCCAGAAAAGCCCGAGGTCTTGAGTTGAATTTTACCCTGGACCAGGAAAATCCATTGTAAGCATTGTAATTTTACCAACTGCTCAGCAAAGCCAATGGTGTTGAATTGATGTATTTTACCATGGACTAGGAAAATCCATGGTGAACTTTGTGATATTACCAACGGCCCAGTAAAACCAATGGTGTTGAATTGAATGTTTTCGCCATGGATCAGGAAAACCCAAGGCATCATGGGCCCGGAAAACCCATTATTGAATTGAATGTTTTCGCCATGGGCTAGGAAAACCCAAGGCATTATGGGCTTAGAAAACTCATTATTGAATTTTGTTGTTGCCACGGGCCAGGAAAACCCAAGGCATTGTTTCTACTATGGACCAGGAAAATCCACATTGCCTTTTGTAATTTTACCAGCGGCCCAATAAAGCCAACTGTGTTGAATTGATGTGTTTCGCCATGGGCCAGGAAAACCCAAGGCTTGATTCTATGGGCCAGAAAAACCCAATGAATCATTTGATGATTTTGAACGCCCCAAATGAACTACGTTTGGTCTGATCCCTATAACGGGGTACATAGGCAGCTTGCAAGCCCGACCACTTGTTTTGATTGATTTTATAGAGTTTTTGCGCTTAGAAGACACAGATAAAAAATTGGGTTTGTCTCTTTATCTTTGACATTCACTCATATCCTGTAATGATAACTGAGTATTGTCAAAGAGGGGCAATTGTACACACCCCAATTTGATTATCCGTGTAAATTGTGAAAGTCAGACCTTGCGGATGAAAGGTCAAACCTTGCGAACGTAACACTCAACCTTGCGGATGCAAGGTCAAATTCCAGACAGATTCTGCAACTTGGCATGGTTGCCCATGCTCCATTTACTCACCTCCCATCCGATTTCTGGCGTAAAATTAAATCAAGAAGCTTCCATGGAGTCTATAAATAGGACCTTTAGCCTCTCATTTGAACACACAACAAGAATTCCCAAGATATCCTTGCTACAAAAATCCTTATTTTCCATTGTCTTGCTCTTGTAAAACCCTTTCCTAAATCCAAAATACCTTTCTAAAAATCAGCCACAAAAATCCCAAAAATATTAGTTCTAAGCCTACGTTCCGAAATTAACTAAAACCTCGCCTTTAATCCAAGTTTTTCGAAGCATTAGTTAAATAACGTGTTTTTCGCGGCGAACAGAGTTCATACTCGCCGAATTCGTGATTTTGAGGGGAGCATCCGGACGTTGATCAAAAGAAGTTCAGTCTTCGCCCTTTTACTAACTTTTGGTAATGTTTCATTTCTCTAAATCCAGCCTCATACATCGTTAATTCCATTTATTTTTTCCTTGTTCCCTTTCCCGTACTTGCTTAAATCACCTTAAAACTTCTTTTAAAATCTCTTAATTATGAGTAGAGACTAATCATTTTGATTAGGCGGGATTGGTGCATTTTTCAAATAAAACCTTCCCATCCCGTAACTTAGCTCCCAAACCAAGATCACTCTGGTTATGACGAACCGGTTGTCTTGAATTTTGTACGTTGAATTCGGTTGCTTGGTTAACCTTAAAATCAAGTGGCAACTCTAACGAACATGTGTTCTAGTGTTTTCAAGATTTCTCATGGAGGTCATGGGTGCCCACAACGTGATACAAAATTTCGCAATACAAGGTTAAAATATAAAGTAACCAAAATCTGAGATTTAATTTGTCAGAAATCTAAAGTTTAGAGATCAAACTGTAATTAATCAAAATTTTGGGTTAACTGCAATTTTTCCTGGGGTAGTTGACCAGAGTTACAAATTTTTTTGCTCAAGCTTTTAGAAAGTTATCCAAACCATTCACTGAATTACAAATTTGTTGTGCTCTACCGAGTGGGGTACACAATGAAAATTAACGTATAATATATCAAAATGTTCATTAGGACGTGAACTACATTTCTATTACAGAAACAGTTGGATTTGAAATGGTTTGGACGTGACCCAGTAGCTCGGAAGGTAAAAAACGCATATACACTACTTCTCAACGATCTAAATGCTTGGGTTTTGTTTCTACTCAACGAAAATCAACGAATTATATATCAAAACGTTTGTTATGAAATGAACTACATCTCTATCATGGAAAAAGTTGGGTTCGGATTGTTTTGGACGGGGCCCAATAGCTCGGAAAGTCAAAAACGCATTTACACTACCTTGCAACTAACGAAATGCTCGGGTTTTGTTTCTACTCAACGAAAATTGACTTATTATATACCGATGGGTTCAGTAGGACGTAACCTACCTTTCTTCCGAAGATTAAGCTAAATCAGAGTGATTTGGATGGGCCTCGGTCGCGTCGAACGGACTGAACTTCTTCTTCTTCCTTCCTTGGTTTTCTTCTTCTTTTTCTTTCTTCTTTTCTTCTCATACCCGACCATCTCTCTCTCGGTGTAAAGAGAAAATAGAAAAGAAGAAAAGTAGTGGAGGATAATGATGATGAGATCTCTCTCTCTGCCGAAATTTCTCCCTCTCCTGCCGAAAATATGTGAGGGAGGGAAATGAAAATATAGGAGGTTAGGAGTTGTATAAAATCCCATTGGATATTGAGGTGGCAATTGTCTAGGGGTTAAAGGGAAAAAAAAAAGGAAGGCCTTTGAGTGTGGTGTTTGATTTTTATTGGCTAAGGGAAAAGCAAGTGCCTAAAATGGCAAGATAATGAGAGACATGAAGAGGTGATCATGTGCTGATAGTTGGAGGTGACAAGTTGGTTGGCTTTGAACTCTAATTAGGAACATTTGGTTAGGGTATTTAGTTACAACTTGGTTAGGAACTAAATGGATTGTGTAATGGATGGGTAGGTGTACGTAGTATGTACATCTATATTTGGGTTCACGGCCGGGAGGGTTAGGTAGTTAAGAAGAAGTGTGCACACGACACCCACTCATGCACAAACACATTTAAACGCGTACAAATTTTACGAGAGTGTATAAAAGCCAAAATGAAAATGCCCGAATTCCATGAAATAAATTTTATAAATAGAAATGCTGTTTTAAAAATCTGGACCATTACATGACGCACGGATGGATCGGTTCGGTTGCGGATTGAGCGGATTTGGCGGATCAAATAAAGATTATTAGGCGGATTGGACGGATCGAGCGGATTGAACCTGAACCGAACCGAACCGCATCCATCAAAATAAAAATATTAGGATCCGTATCCATCCGTAACGTACCTCGAGTGAGTAAACGGATGGATTGGTTTGAGCAGTTTGGGCAAGTTGAACGGATTGGGCGATCCGCTAGGCAGCCCTACCCAATACTGTATATACATATTCAATCAATCTGTGAGTCAGGAGAATTCTCCATAATATAAACGTTCTTCATAGCTGTGCACCGCGATAGTTTCGTTGAGGTAAGCAATATTGGAAAAGACTAACAAATAGCCGCTTGCGCTGAAGTTGGTTTGGCGAGGGTTTCCCTATCCCCCTGCCTCCCTAGTGGGTTTTTTCCTGATACTTTCTAGGATCATTTACCTTTGCTTGCTATCTGCCATCTGGGTAGAGTCATAGAACCCCAAAATAAAAATATTACGACTAATTCAAGAATTTGATACTATTTTCATTATTAGACTAAGGTCCGAACTACGATATAACCTGATTCCCCTTATGTGCAGGAGATACATAGGCAGTCCGGTGAGGGTTCGGTCAAATTTTTTTCCAAAACCTTTTCTTTCAACATCACATTATCATAATATCACAAGGTCTTCAAATACGTTTGAAAATCATCTTCAAATACGTTGCTCGAGTTCCCACGCAGAAGCCGGACAACAAATTCTATTACATTGATGGTATCGCTTATACAGTGTTCTGTGTTCATTTTCAAACTATGTCAGGCATACCCAGGAGTCGTAGGGCCCATCCAGAATTATTTCCGGTCTCGAAATCAGCTTCACTCCAAAATTACCAAAATACCCCTACTTGTCTCCTTATGCTATGTTTCCCCATAGAGTCGTTTAGGAAGTATCCTAGGGCCCGTCTAGAGTTATTTCCTATCCCGAAGTCAGCTCCACATCTAAATTACCAAAATACCCCTCTAAGTTACCCAGAGTGTATTCTACCTACAGAATCGACCAGGAAGCATCCTGGGGTCTGTCGACAACCATTCTCGGCCCCGAAACTAACTTTTTTACTCCCTTCATCTGGATTTGTTAGCCCATTTTGGGAGTTCGTGCCACTTTTCAAGTGATTATATCTTATAATTTATAATGTTTTATGTAATTTTATAGACATTGTCTCATAGAACTAATCGAGATCTATCAAACAATATCTACATTGGACCTAAAATTACTTACCAATTATAAAATATCACTAATTTTTTATCCTGTTGCAATAGAACGGGGGATAAACAAATCAGGACGGAGGGAGTAACTTTTTACCAAAATACCTTTTGAGTCTCAAAAGCCTATTTTCAGTCTCAAAACCCTACTGGAGATATCCTGGGACTCGCCATAGAACATTTTTCAGATCCGGGCAGCAAAATTCAATTCTTTACTAGAAGATCTTTTGAGTCTTCTACACTTATTTTTACCTTCTGAAACTGTACTAGAGATGTTCCGTGGCCCACCGGATGCCATTTTTGGCTTCGAATGAGAATTTTTGACTTTTTCCTACAGACATATAGACAGTCTTCTAAACCCATTTTCATTTTTTAGGCATTGAAACTCTTCAAATACATCCCGGGATCACTCGTCAGCTATTGGCAGTCCCAGACGACTATTTTTCAAACTTTTTCTCGTCTAGATCTATCAGTTTCTTTTATGATCCAAACCGTTCAATTTGTTTAAAACATGCTTTTAAGTGTACCCGTAGAGAAATCAGCTCATGTATGAAAATTTGTTTGGATCAAGCACTTCCTGATCATATTTTGAGCTGATTTCTCGCGAGTACCCTTAAAACCATGTTTTAAACAACTTGAATGGGTTGGATCATCAAAACATGATCCGGAACTTTGAGATTCGAGACGAAAGAGTGACGGAAGGGGTCTTGGGGTAAAGTTTGGAAGATAGAGGGGGTGTCGTCGTAGGTTTTTTTTCTTGCAGGGGGTGTATGGTGGAAAACGTATACTTACAGGGGGTGTCCAGGTCATTAACCCAAAGGTGAATCTATATACACATGATCTCGTGAATGACATCACAACAACTGTGGTGCTTCTATAGTCTATATATATAGGCCTTGTTCTCCTATAGATTTTAGTGAACTTTTTATGGAGGACTTATAAAATTAAGTTGTTTTTTCAACTGATAAAATGTAGTGGTTTTCCTATAGATTTTAGGAGGATACACGCGTTCCAAAATTACCCCACATTTTAAACAGCCCAGAGGAAACATCTCTGTGTCAGCTCTAGCACCTACGCGATCATCGGCGGTGGCATGGATGAAGGGGAGGAGCTGGGATCCGGCGGAGGTGAGGCAGATGACGCAGCGACAAGTGGACCGAGTTGCAAGGATGCCGCCACCCCTCGTAAAAACTTCGACAATGGTCGCCAATGACACTGAAGCTCCAACTGTCATTGATGAAGTTCGGTGAGGTTCCAACGAATACAAGACCGGTCTAATCTCTTTAATACTCTGGTGCTTTCGATCAAGATCACTAGCTAGAGAACAAGAGAATAGCCGGCAGGACTCGCCGGCTGTCCTTGGCCTGTCCGATGTAGTGTTTTTGATGGGCAATGAAGCACTTCGTATGAGTTGTTATTTTTTGAAGATGCCAAAAATATGAGTGTAGACACCCCGATTTTGAATCCGGGATGCGCTCGAGCATTTCCGATGATGATGAAATGGACCAATTATGACTACCCGAAACTTATGAGAATGACTTGAACTTGATCAAAATCAGCCAAACACCACCCCAAGCAATCAAAATAGCCCAAACCAACCCAAGCATTGTTGAACCAAGCCAAACCATCAATCTGCCACCAAGCCCCTTGAGCGCTCAATCTTGAGGCCTTGAGCGCTCAGCCCTGGGAAACACCTTAAGCGCTCAAGCCTACGACTTTGAGCGCTCAACTCTGATCCAGTCAGGAATCTGCAGAGTATCTCATCATGAGATTTCATGCAGAGGGGAGCGTCTAACCGATTGTATACGTCTTGTACACGTATAATACACCCTACATTGCTATAAACTACACCTAAAACTACCCCTAACCCATTTCAAATACAAAACCCACTTCCTCTCTCTCCTCTCTTGCCTCCCACTCACTCTATAAAAACCACTCACCACCCCTGGTTTCCAGGTTAACTACTCTGATACTCCAGCTCTCAAATCCTCCAGAAAAAAATCCTCTCTCTCTCTCTCTACAAAAACCACTCATTCACCATCCAAACCACTCACAAAAACCACTCTTCAAACTCTAAATTCGACCTTTGATTACCAAGCAACCACACACATTGTTTCACCCATCCAGAATACTAACCAAACATCTATAATCGCCCATCCCCAAGCTCAAAATCAAGTTCAAACTTTCAACCAAGTTCAAAAGGTAGTTAAACATGTGAAATACTCACTGTTTTGATCCTTCTGAGGAAGACCAGTGAGTTCAAGCAAGTTCTTTATACTTGCATTGGACTCACAAAGGTCTAAAAGTTGTTTAAAAAGACTTTCAAAATCTGCAGTTACAACAGGGGTTGAGCGTTCAAGCCTCAGGCCTTGAGAGCTCAAGCCCAGCTCTGAACAGTTTCTGTTTTGCTGATTTTGTGCTTCCTCTTGGTTTTGATCATTATTTAATAATTAACAAAGTTCATGTAACTCTCAAAATAGCTTATTTATACTTCCAAATCAAATGCATGAGTGTAAGTTAACTATTTTTATGATGATCAAGCATAAAAATCTTTGCAAATCTCATAGTAAAGAGTAAAACAGTGACTGTTCAGCCTCAAATATCTTTTGTCTGTATATTTATGGCCCTGAGGATCACCCCAAAACCTATTTTTTAAGTCAAAAGCCAGAAAGCCATATTATGGCTTGAGCGCTCAAGGTCATCCCTTTGAGCGCTCAAGCTGTTCTATGGCCATTTGTTGGTTGCTGGTTGTTTCGATGATGGATCAAGGGCTAATTCCTTTCTGGTGTGTGTGTATTGCTATATTTGTGCTTGTAGTCTGGATCTCCCTCTCATATGATCTTTTGGGTGTTTTCCTTTGTTAATTTGAGGTGGTTCTCTTCTCTTATCATTCTTTGAAAGATCAAAACTTCATGTTTATGTCTATTTCTTCATCAAAAGGGTTTATTAGTGATTGATCTTACAAAGAATGAGAAGAGAAGCCATAAGAAAAGGGTTAAACTCACAGGAGACAGAAACTGGTTTGAGTGCTCAATCCGCGGGCTTTGAGCGCTCAACCCCCATTCTGGGGTCCAGATTGCAAGTTTGTTCATTAAGCCTCATGTTTATAACTTTTTGTGTTGTTGTATAGTTTTTGTTATTATCACCAACTGTAAATATTTGTTGTAATTTTTCTTTATTATTATCATCATTTCCATGTAGATTATCATGCACAAGCATCCACTTAGATCCGCATTTTATATTTTCTCTCTATTTACGTGATTCCCGTCCCCGATTCCCTATTTTCGTGAATAAATCGAATTTCAAATATTTCCAAAATCCTACAAAACATTGAGTAGAGACCGGTTCACGGACCGGGCGAGAGGGGTGCCGTAAAATCCTTCCCCTCTCGTAACCAAACCCCCGAATCCGAGAAATCTTTGGTTCCGTCATGATTAGTAAAATCTTTTTCAAATGGGCAAACGAGTCATATTTTTATCGGTTTCTCGGGTTCGGACCTTAAATCCGGGTGGCGACTCAAACAATCACAATCTTTTCGAATCTAAAACCGGACCATTTTCGCGGGCCGTCCACAATGAGTTGTGAGTTGTTAGTGAGAATTAATTATGTGTAAGAGAGTATATAACTATGGGTGTGTTCTTCAATAGATTTTTGAGACATAAAATCTCACATTTTATGACACTCCAATCTCAACACAACACATATAATGTAAAAGTGATTTTATGAGAGATAAAGATTGGAGGTGTTGGAAAAATTAGGATGGACCAATTATGGCTTGCACTTCGTGTCCTGTCCTTCTAAACAAGGCGCCCTAGTATATATATAGTTATATACTCCCTTAAACATAATTAATTCTCACTAACAACTCAAATTTTTGGCCACTTCAAAAAATAAAACTCTTACGGATCAATCACCACACTTTTAAACATTCTCAAGAAAAGTTTTTCTTTTAAGACTACTGTGGACGGCCCACTGGAAAACGGTGCGGTTCGCTTTCGAAAAGATTATGATTGTTTGAGTCGCCACCCGGATTTAAGGTCCGAACCCGAGAAACCGATAAAAATATGACTCGTTGCCCATTAAAAAAAAAGATTTTACTAGCCATGGTGAAACCGAAGATTTCTCGGATTCGGGGGTTTGGTTACAAGAGGGGAAGGGTTTTACGGCACCCCTCTCGCCCGGTTCGTGAACCGGTCTCTACTCAATGTTTTGTGGGATTTTAGAAATATTTGAAATTCAATTTATTCACAAAAATAAGGAATCGGGGATGGGAATCACATAAACAGTAAGAAAATATAAAATGCAAATCTAAAGTGGATGCTTGTGCTTGATGATTTACATGAGTGATGATGATGATAACAAATGGAATTACTACAAATATTTACAAGAAATAAGAAATTACAGAAACTGTACAACAGTTCCAGAAATTATGAACATGAGACTTAATTTGATCAACTTGTAATCTGGATTCCAGAATAAAGCTTGAGCGCTCAAAGATGATGGATTGAGCGCTCAACCTTCCTAAACCAGTTTGAGCGCTCAAGGCTCCTGGATTGAGCGCTCAAACCAGTCCCTGACTCTTGTGACTTTACCCCTTTTCTTTATGATTTCTCTTCTCATTCTTTGTAAAATCAAACATTTATAAACATATTTCTCAGATAAACAGATTAAAACACATGAGTTTGATTTCTCAAAGAATGATGAAAAGAGAATAATCATTACAAAACTAGCAAGGGAAAACACCCAATAGAGTTTGAGAGGGAGATTCAGACTACAAACACAAATATAACAATACACACACACCAGAAAGGGATTAACCCTTGATCCATCATCGAATCAACTATCAATCAACAAACTGCCCAAGAACAGCTTGAGCGCTCAAGTGAATGACCTTGAGCGCTCAAGCCATAACCTGGCTTTCTGATATCTGACATAAAAATGGGTGTTCGATGATTCTCAGGACCATTAAAAATACAGATTAAAGGTTTTTGTAGTTGAACAGTCACTGTTCTACTCTTAACTATAAGATTTGCAAAGGTTTTGATGTTTAATCATCATAAAATAGTTAACCAATGTTCATGCATGTGATTTTATGACAAAGATAAGCTATTTTGAGAATTACATGAACACCAGTAACCATTATATAATGATCAAAACTAAAAGAAAGCACAAAAATCTGCAAGACAGAAACTGTTCAGAACTGGGCTTGAGCGCTCGAGGCCGCCAACCCCTGTTGTAACTGCAGATTTTGAAAGTCTTTTTAAACAACTTTTAGACCTTTGTGATTCCAATGCAAGTATAAAGAACTTGCTTGAACCCACTGGTCTTCCTCAGAAGGATAAAAACAGTGAGCATTTCACATGTTTAACTACCTTTTGGAAATGATTTGAAACTTGAACTTGATTTTGGGCTTAGGAATGGATGATTGTGGAAGTTTTGGTTGATGTTCTGGATGAATTGGATAATGTATGTGATTGGTTGATGATCAAGGATCGAATTTTTGGACTTAAAGAGTGGTTTTTGCAAGTGGTTTTGATGGTGAATGAGTGGTTTTGTAGAGAGAGAGAGAGATGGTCGATTTTCTGGAGGAATTAAGAGAGATGGAGTGTGAGAATTCGTAACCCTTAAACCAGGGGTGCTAGATGGTTTTTATAGAGTGAGTGGGAGGGAAGAGAGGAGAGAGAGAGAGAGAGAGTGGGTTTGTATTTTAGGAGTAGTTTTAGGTGTAGTTCTAGAGTTGGTAGAGTGTATTGTACGTATAAGGATCGTAGAAGATCACCCCAGACGCTCCCATGCAGAAAATCTCATGATGAGATACTCTGCAAGTTGCTGAATGGATCAGAGTTGAGCGCTCAAAGCCGTGGGCTTGAGCGCTCAAGGTGTTTTCCCAGGGTTGAGCGCTCAAGGCTTCAAGCTTGAGCGCTCAAGGCTTCAAGCTTGAGCGCTCAAGGCTATTGATGGCCAATTGATGGTTTGGCTTGTTTCAACAGTGCTTGGGTTGATTTGAGCTGTTTTGGTTGCTTGGGGTGGTGTTTGGCTGATTTTGATCAAGTTCAAGTCATTCTCACAAGTTCCGGGTAGTCATGATTGGTCCGTTTCATCATCGGGAATGCTCGAGCGCATCTTGGGTTCAAAATTGGGGTGTCTACAGTTGCCCCTCTTGGATGAGACTCGATGCCATTGATTTGGTATGAGTGACGTCCAAGATATAGACAACCCAACTCATTCCCCGTAATGCATCCCAAGCTGCAAAGGAAAACATTAAAGATCAAACGGTCGTGCTCCACGAGCTGCCTACGTACCCCATTGTAGGGATCAGACCAGCGTAGTTCTCAGGGGTGATTGAAACATTTTAACCAATAAACAAACATCAACGGGCTCATGACCTTCAAACATACTTCAAACAGGCTTACATTCTTCAAGCAAAGATTTAAACGGGCGCAAGGCCCTCAAAGAACATGATTTAAACGGGCGCGAAGCCCTCAATATAATTTAAACAAGCACGTGGCTCTCAGACCGCAGTCAAAATACTTCGTGCATATGCTAACGCGAAAAACGATTGGTAAACATGATTTAAACAAGCACGTGGCTCTCAGACCGCAATCAAAACACTTCGCGCATACGCTAACGCGAAACACGATTGGTGAACATGATTTAAACAAGCACGTGGCTCTCAGACCGCAGTCAAAACACTTCGCGCATACGCTAACGTGAAACACACATACACAACACGTCTCGATTGATTAACACGGTCTACCACGACCGAAAACTAAGATATAAATTCCCGGACCTACGAGCATTCAATTGATTGGGACTAATGAGTCCAAGATTTGCCAACAAATCACAAGGGATGCCTAAAATGCCCCTGAAAAGTTTGCAAAAGAAGAGTCAAGAGCCATGCTAGGAATGGGTTTGAGCGCTCAGGGTACCCCCCGTTGAGCGCTTAACCCAACCTTGAGCGCTCAACTCCAAAGCTTTGAGCGCTCAAACTCCACCGCGAACCCTACAACGCTCAAAAGGTCCAACTTAAGCGCTTGAACCACTGAACGGGGACGACGATTCAGAACCCCAACTTCAGTTTTAATCCCATTCAACGTCCGATTAACCTCCACAACGTTTCAAAAACTTCCGAAAACAAATCCTTACACCCCTCAAGCGATTCTGATCCAAACCCTAATAATTCTCACTTGAATTTCTTGCAAAATCAAAAATCCCCAATTCCTAGGGTTTTCCCGTACGATTTCGGTCCGATTCCAGTCGATTAGTGATTGATTGAGGGCTTTTGATCGGTTTCCATGGAAGATACCCGTGAGTCACAATCTCCGGTGGCCTCGCCGACGGCGGAGAGGGGCGGTGGTGGCACGGTGGTGCCACCACCTGCGAGTTCAAGCGGTCAAGGCTCTGGTCCGGTGATTGGCACAGGTTCAACAGGGGCTGCTCCATCATCTGTGGCCACAGAGATGGTTGAGAAAGAAGGAAATGGAGAAGGAGAGGGGGAGAGAGAGGGCGGCAGTGGTGGTGGTGATCCGACGGCTTCCGGTAGTCGTGGAGATCCAGCCACAAAGGCGGCGGTGGCTGGTGATGGTAGTGGTGGTAGTGGGGGTAGAGATGGTAGTGGGGGTAGTGGTTTAGGCGATGGTGACGACGCACCGGTGCCGGAGAGGGTAGATGAGAGGAGAGAGGAGAAGGGAAGGGATAGAGATGAGGAGATGGTGGAAGTTCACGAAGTGGACAGCGATGGCAGTAGTGGCAGTGAGGAGACGGTGGAGGGTGCGAGCAAGGTTACTAGGACTAGAGTACCTCGCTGGAGGATAGAGCCGAGGCCCAACCGGCAGCCTAGTGAGGGAGATAAGGGGAAGGCAGCGGTGATTGGTGGAGAGTTGCTGACCCGGGGACAGAGTAGCGGGCCATCGATTCAGGGTCCAGTTGGGATCTCCCGGGAGGATTACCTTGAGCACGCGCCACCGGAGGTAGTGATGCCAGCCGCCGCAGATGCCCCGGGGATCCTGGATGCGGCGAGGGAGGCTGTTGCTGAGAGCAGGGAGAGAGAGGCGGCGATGTTACGGGAGGCCGCAGATGAGGACGAGGCGGCGATGGCCTTTTGTGAGGAGTTTGAGACAGAGGAGGCGGCGGAGGAGGCTAGGATACGAGCCGAGGAGGAGGAAAGGGCAGCTGGACGGAGAGTGACAGTGGTCCAGGCTGCCAGACAGTGGCTGAGGAGAGAGAGGCCGGCTTTTGACGTGACGACTTATGCCCCACCGGTGCACCTCTTTGTGCCTTCCGCTTCAGAGGATTACACTCCCCGCCAGGAGTTGTACTTTGGAGAGGAGGTGCTACTGGACCCCGAGGTCCACCTTTCGACCGACTGCCTGACGGTATGCTTGCTTTACTTTCCTGTTTATTGCTTTCGCGCACTTTCAGTAGTTAATAACCCTAATTTGCATTGAATGATTGAATTACTGCTTAAACATTGACTGGATTGATTTGAATGAAAGATTGGACTAATGCCTGAATGTTCGCTAGTTTGTTGATTGTGTGCAGAGAAACTTGCGCTTTAAGGCTCATGGAGGCATGGGCTCCAGTTGGGAGATCTACCAGCAGTTGCACGCCTCTGTGAGGGCTCTGGTGGATCAGGCGGGGTTCGGGACGTTCATCCCGACTCTCACGAGCACACAGCACGACCATGCCGTGGTGACGGCATTGGCCTAGAGGTGGAGGGACTCTACGAGCTCTTTTCACCTCATCTTTGGAGAGGCGACGATGATGCCGCTGGACTTCTCGGCGAGCACGGGATTGCGGGTAGGTGGAGACCCAATCCCATTCGACTCGGGGATTGGCAGGGATGAGGCTGCACTGAGGTGGTTTTTTGGCTTCGTGCCTAACAAGGAGGGAGAGACGGCCACATATGGCCAATTCAAGTTGAGGGGTTTGGGTGAGCCGACTGACGAGGAGGATGCAGCACGGAAGGCGAGGTGCTACTTGTTATACCTGTTTGGGGCTTCTTTGTACCCAAACAGGCGTAACAGGGTGCACCTCTCCTATCTCGGAGGGTTGAGGGACTTCGCCACAGCGGCGAGGTACAACTGGGGTGGAGCGGCGCTCGGGAGCTGCTATGCGTTCATGAATGTCGTCTCGAGACGGAAAGGGACCGGCATATCAGGACTGTGGAGCATCTGGGAGGTAAAACTCAAAACTTCCATTTCAAATTTAACTGCACGCATTTCAATACTTGCACTCGATTATCAAAATTTGCATTGATTGCTTAACATGTTGTTTATCATGCAGCTCTGGGCCTATGAGGTATTGGGGTTGCACCCTCCGGAGACACGACACCAGGATCCGGACGTCATCCCCCGAGCGCTGTGCTGGGGAGAGGGCTTCCGCTACGGTGGTTCAGCGCGAGGGAACATCCACGTTCTCCGCGCTTCACTTGACAGGCTCCCCGCTTCCTTGGTAAGTATTAAACTTTCACATGCATTCAAAATACTTTTGATTTGCTTATAACCATGCATTTAATCACTAATGTTTGAACGACTTTTGCAGGTTCGCTGGGAAGTATGGGATGCTATCGACGAGCCTTACCTGGCTCAGAGCAGGAGGCTCACGAGAGGGAGGGTCCTACTTGAGTGCCAGTACGGCTGGTTCTGGTACCTTGGCGACAGGGTGCTACGCCAGTCGATGCGAGCTGAGGGACCACAGGTGCCAGGACGCCTTCCTCCTCGGGTACTGATGACGTCTCGGTACACGCTGTCGAAGATCAAGCGTTACACGACGCCCGACTTAGACCTGAGCCAGCACTTGCGCCCAGCCTTGAGCTACATAGATTATCGGAGGAAATACTTGGCTGGCTCACTGAGGTCGGTGGAGTGGAGGGATAAGGTGGAGAGGGAGAAGGCCGCGAAGGCGAGTGCCTCAGCTGGAGGGGTGGCCGGAGGTAGAGGCGAAGACACTGGCATCTCGACTCAGGAGACGGTGGCGGCCAGGTGGTGGGTACTCGTTACTTCTGCCGGTGGAGAGGCAGGGGATATAGACATCCCGAGGCCACCGGCTGACTTTCCGCGGCTCTCGGCACCGGTAAGAGCCATTTCATTTATTCAATTTTTGCATGCCTTAATTATGAATGCCCAAATGCACTAATGATTCGAATCTTTGACTCATTTGCAGGTTTCACAAGAGGCGGCACAGACTTTGCACGAGTAGAACCGAGGACTACGCGTCCTGATTCGCCGCCTCATTGCCGGGGAGGAGGTCACTATCCGCCGAGAGGGCGAGCCAGCACCTCCTGCTACCCCTGGGCCTTCTCGTCCGAGAGTTGCACCGATATGCAATTCACATTTCTTGCACTTTGAATTCCTTGATTATACCGTGCACTAATTCCTTTTCCTGTTTGCTTGATGATGCAGCCGCCTGTGATTAGGAAGAGGTCCTATGCTGGAGTCAGCGGTCCTGGAGACACGACCGTGGGGCTCGGGCGTTTGAAGCCAGCGGTGGAGGGACTCGAGGAGGAGAGACCGCGGAGATCGTCCCGCCGGAGGGTGAATGTAGCACCTGAGGGGGTAGTTGAGACGAGCTCGAGCGATGACAGCGTTGATGACGCTAACTACCCCTCTTCCCGGCAGGAGCGACAGGAGCAGTGACGCGGAGATGATACTGAGAGCTCGGACGAGACGATGGACGAGACTGAGTAGTACATAGTAGACATAGAGTAGCTTAGAGTTTTGCTTTTGCTTTTTATCTTTTCTTTTGATTGGGCTTACGTGCCCCAGTAGATAGATGGATTGGGCCTGCGCGCCCCAGTTGCGGATTTCTTTATTGGGCGTTGTGTGCCCTGGCAGTTAGTGATGATACTCAGATTTGACATTTTGACTTTCATGGATTTTGATCAGATTATACACATGATTTGCACTTTCATCAGTTCATTATATTATTCTCTGCTTTTGATATACAAATGAACGACCTGTTGTAGAATGTACACAATTTATTCACCAAACTTTGAATCCAAACATCCAAGTACAAAGCTTAAAACTCAACCTTGAAGAAAAGCTAACATGTTCGAGAATTTGGACGAAACATGATTATTTGAGCTTATGTACAGCCAGAATATGTATTTACATGCCATGTGACTTGACACGCTTCTTGTATATGAGCAATCAATACAAGCTATACAAAACGACCTTAGAACGGAATTTGATGTTCATAAGGCATATTTGAAAATAAAATGCTTCATGAGCCTGTTTAGATGTGATGAATTGCCATGTTGTCACCTTGACCAAGTCACAAATGACATAAATGCCCCTGTGATCGTCACCATTTAGCGAGGAAATCGTCGGACTCATTTTTGACATGGTGACGGTTGCTATTTCATTGCTTGAGTTGGCCGTCGAAACCCCAAAACCTTGTATCTCCGAAGAATTGTCCCGGGAATCACTCCGACAAGTCACAAACGCCCATTGACACGTACCTTGATGATTGGGAATGGCTAGCAAGGTTAGGAAATAGATTCGAACATCCGACGGCCGTTTTCTAGCTTCGAACTTCCTTGTTTGTGTATCCCGTGTCCGAACACGTATCGGCTTGTTAACTCGGGGGATGGGACGCTCCGTGAAGTCAAAAATTCCCGTTGGGACTTGGCTTGGGTGTTGAATGAGGGTTAGGAGGCTTAGAAGAGGTTTCGGGCATCAAACGGGCCAAAGTGTTGCTGCTGCTGTTTGCTGCTGTTTCTGCAGGCCTTGAGCGCTCAATGGGGTTTGAGCGCTCAAGCTCATCACCTTGAGCGCTCAAGGTGGTTTCACTGGGTTGAGCGCTCAACTTCACTGGTTTGAGCGCTCAATGCTTGAGCTGGGCAGGCAGATTGTGTTGCTTCCCAATGCATTTTTGGACCCTTTTGCATGGTTTCCTCTGCCCCAAATGTCTTGTTGCTCTGTTATTACATCTCCCAAGCTTTGAACATCATCTTCCCAAGGTCTTTTCACATTTTTCCCATAAATACCATGTATTTCCAATGCACTTTCAAACTTTTCCAACAAAATACTTTGAAAACATGCATTTGAACATCTTGAAAATGTAATCTTTGATTTCCAATGTTACATGGCAAATTTGTAAGGTTCCTCCCAAGTCCCTTATAAATACCATGCATAACCAAGCCTTTCTCACACACCATTTCCACATCAATTTTCATTCCTTACCCCACACTTCTTCTTTATCAATCTTCCATTGCTTCCCTATGGCTGCCCTTGACCCTTCCGTTATCACCACTTGGGTAGCTAGCCTTGAAAATATCGATTGGCTCAACTTCCGGGGTCTCGGACTCAACGCTCTTCGCCACCTCCATACTTTTCCCATTCGCCAAGACATCTTGCGTGCCGCCATTCATTGTTGGGATTCAGAGCTCCACGTGTTCCGTTTTGGCATGCAAGAACTTTGCCCAACCGTTGAGGAATTTCAAGCTTACCTCGGCGGTCGTGCTTTTGCTGATCCCGTCATACCGCCCATTCGCGAGAACTATGCCAACATTCTTAGTAGGAAGCTTGGTCTCAGGAACGGTGCTGCACGCTTTTTGATTCGCAATGAGACCCTCAACGTCCTTCGTCTTTTTGCGGATTATGGCCCCACAGGCGATCTTTCAGATTTTACTGTTCAAAACCAACGCATGTTTGCACTTTGCATGTGTCTCTTGGCATTATACTTATTGGTTCCGTATGATGGCCATCCCAGTTCTCTCATTGTCGGTGTTGCTGCTCAGATTGAACAGCGAAGGGATTTGGTTCCTTTGGTTTTGGCTGAGACAATCATGGGTTTGGATGCGGTTAAGGCTGGGAGAACAAATACTTTTGCCGGGAGTCCGCTTTTGCTTCAGGTTTGGTTTATTTGGTTTGGATGTTTTGGTTTTGTAGATTTTGGAAATTTTGGGTGTTGGCTTGGTTTTGACTTTGGTTTGGATGTTTTGGTTTTGTAGATATGGCTATGCGACAAGGTTGGGCTTTTGAGGGAGCCGGCAGGTGATTGGATTTACGAGCCTCGGTCTTGGGTGAGCAGGCCATTTGTGCACAATGAGGCTGATGAAGATGAATGGACTGACTTCTTCAGGTCATTGGAGGAGGATCACATTGTTTGGCGGTGCCATTGGTTGCCTTTGCCAGATATGACGGCCAATCACATGGGAGACACATGGGTGGTTTTGGCGGGATTACAAGGGTATGCGTATTATTTTCCACAACGCATTCTTCGCCAATATTGCATTCGCCAAGAGGTGGAGTACTCAGTTCCCGCCACTTTCAGCCTTCCCACTTTCAAACATTTCGTCTTCGAGCGCTATCGTACTTCTTGGAGGCACAGGGTCATTTGGGCTCCAGATCCCTACCCAACTATTCATTTGAATGGACATTACAGAGATTGGATGAGGGGGCAGATGGGGACACGACGCCGAAGAAATTAGCACAATTTGACTTCCGACTCACTAGGCTGTTTCCCAAAATAAATGGTGCATTATTTTATTTTATTATTATTTTTTTAAGGCTGTTATGCTCAGTTTATGTAATCGAAGAAGTGATTTGAATAAAATTGAACGATGAAGGGTTTCCCCCTCTTGGTTCATTTGGTTCCATATGCTATCTCCTTTGAAAACTGCGAAAACATGGGCCAACTCATCAGATTTAGACCGAACCCCAAGATAGGGTTGCCTACGTATCCTTTTTCAAGGAATCAGGTCATGGCGTAGTTCAAGCAAAGGTTCACTCGGGTATTAACACTCTCCTTTTTGCGCTCTAAATTTTGCCTGGTACCGCCTTTCCAGGTTTTCGGTCCAGCGAGCTTCTTTTGAATTTTTGCCTTAAATTTTGCCTAGACCGCCCAGTGTGGGTTTTCAGCCTAGCAGGCCTGCTCTAATTTTTGCTTGAGTCGGTTCGCCCTTGCGATTTTCCGCCCAACGAGCATCTCTCAGGGGTAATATCGCTTGAGTTGGTCCAAATTGACAAGATTGCTGAACTCGTTACCATCCAAATCAAGGATCACTGCTGCCCCACCGTCAAGGATAGTCTTGATGATGTATGGTCCCGCCCATTTCGGCCTGAATTTCCCTCGTGGGTCGAAGATCGGTGCCCGAATCTCTTTTACCACCATATCTCCTTCGATCAGATCCCTGGATTTCACCTTCTTGTTGAATGCGCGGGCAATTCTTCTCTGATATCCCTGAATGTGATACAATGCCCGCAACCTCCTTTCATCAAACAGCATCAGCTTTGTGAAGCTGTCGCTCAGCCAGTCAGCCTCATCGATTTCACTTTCTATCATCACCCTCAAAGATGGCACTTCAAGCTCGATGGGAAGTACTGCTTCCATACCATAGACCAAAGAATAGGGTGTTGCCCCTGTTGGAGTTCGGATAGAAGTACGGTACCCCCACAATGCCAACGGTAGCTTCTCATGCCAATCCCTAGACGATTCGATGGTTTTCTCCAAGATGTTCTTGATCGACTTGTTTGCTGCTTCCACTGCTCCATTAGTTTGTGGTCTGTATACTGTCGACTTGTGCACCTGAACATTGAATTCCTCAAGTACCTCCGCTGCCCTTCCTTTGAAATGTACACCATTGTCTGACACGAAGGCATTGGGTACCCCATATCGGTAAATGATGTTTTGCTTAATAAAATGGGCTACTTGTACTGCGGTCAATGTAGCGTAAGAAGCTGACTCTACCCACTTCGTGAAATAATCAATCGCTACCAATATGAATTTGTGTCCATTTGACGCTGGTGGCGTGATTTTCCCAATTACATCTATTCCCCATACTGAGAAAGGCCAAGGCGTTGCCATTGTATGAAGTTCAGACGGCGGAACATGCATGAGATTAGCATGAACTTGACACTTATGACATCTCCGCACATACTGAACGCAATCCGTTTCCAAGGTCAACCAGAAATACCCTTGCCTCTGAATCTTCTTTGCCATCATCAATCCGCTCATGTGGGGACCACAGATTCCTTCGTGAATTTCCTCCATTACCCTTTTCGTGTCATCACCATGGATGCACAATTTGTGCATGCCACAGTATGACCTTTTGTACAGCCTTCCACCGCAAAGAACGTATTATGATGCCAACCTTTGTAATGCTATTCGATCCTTCTTGTTTGCTCCTTCCGGATATTCTCCCTTCTCAACCAGATTCCAGATATCATGGTACCAAGGCAGACCATCGTCAATTTCATCAACATTCATCACATATTCGTAGGCTGGCCTATTCCTTTGCTCGATCATGATCGGCCTCATGCTCACTCCTACGGGTAATTCTACCATGGATGCCAAAGTAGCAAGAGCGTCAGCAAACTGGTTCTTCATTCTCGGGATATGCGTAAAAGTAACTTGCTCAAATCGATGAATCAGATCGTCGAGGTCTTTGTGGTATGGCTTCAACTTTTCTTCTCGTACTTTCTAATCACCGTTGGCTTGAGAAACTACCAGATTCGAATCTCCGACCACTTCCAACTTCTTTACCCCGATTTCGAAAGCAGCCTCCATTCCAACGATGCATGCCTCATACTCTGCTTGATTATTGGTAACTTCGAAATTTAACTTGAAAGAGAGGGGAATGTGAGGCCCTTCTGGTGAGACCAACAATATGCCGATCCCGAATCCTCTCTGATTGCAGCTCCATCGAAGTACAATTTCCAAACATCCTCTGCTACTGTCATAACACTTTCATCGGGAAATTGGAACTCCGTATCTTCTGGCCCTTCGATCGGATGATCTACCAAGAATTCTGCCACAGCCCTGCCTTTCACTGATTTTCGCGTCACATATTTGAGTTCAAATTCGGCCAATAAGAGCAGCCATCGTGCTAGCTTTCCAGTGAGTGCTGGTTTCTCAAACGAATATTTGAGAGGATCCATTCGAGAAATCAACACTACCGAGTAGGCTAACATGTAGTGCCTTAGCTTTTTAGAGGCCCACACAAGAGCCCAACAGGTTTTCTCCAACGGTGTGTATCTTTCTTCAGCTCCGACCATCTTCTTGCTTAAATACTACACTGCCTTCTCGATACCTGCTTCACCTTCTTGTGCCAACATGCAACCCATTGCAGACTGCGTGACTGATAAATACAGAATCAGAGGCTTCCCGGGTGTCGGCGGCATCAATACTGCGGGACTTTGAAGATACTGCCGAATCGATTCAAAGGCTTTCTGGCACTTGTCATCCCACTTGAACAGTACTCCTTTCTTGAGCAAATGAAACATCGGCTCGCAAGTTGAAGTCAACTTGGCGATGAATCTGCTGATGAACTGAATTTTTCCAAGAAAACTCCGAACCTCTTTTTCCGTCTTTGGCGGCTCCATTTCCAGTATTGCCTTGATTTTCGTCGGATCAACTTCAATCCCCCTGGTGGTAATCATAAATCCCAACATTTTTCCAGCGGTGACTCCAAATGTGCACTTTTGTGGATTGAGACGCATCCGGTACTTCCGTATCCTTTCAAAGAATTTGCGCAACGCCGGGAGATGTCCTTCCCTCTCTTTTGCCTTTACAATCATGTCATCCACATATACCCCAACTTCCCTATGCATCATATCATGTAACAGGGTTGTAGCAGCCCGTTGGTAGGTTGACCTTGCATTCTTCAATCCGAACGGCATGACCCGATAACAAAACGTCCCCCATTCAGTGGTGAAGGTTGTTTTCTCTCGATCTTCTGGTGCCATCAGAATCTGGTTATATCCTGAAAACCCATCCATAAACGACAGCAAAGCATGCCCTGCTGTGTTATCCACCAGTACATCAATGTGAGGTAAGGGAAAATCATCTTTCGGACTGGCCTTGTTCAAATCTCTGAAATCTACACACACCCTGACTTTTCCGTCCTTCTTGGGTACCGACACGATATTTACGACCCACTGTGGGTATTCGGTTACCATCAGAAAGCCGGCATTGAACTGCTTGGTAACTTCCTCTTTGACCTTTTCAACCCAATCTGGCCTGATCTTCCTCAGTTTCTGCTTTACCGGTTTTGCATCGGGATACAAGGGAATTCGATGTTGCACAATTTCAGGATCGATTCCGGGCATATCTGCGTGGGACCAGGCAAAAACATCTTCAAATTCTTTGAGTAAATCGACGAGTAATTTTTGTTCCTCCGAAGATAGCCCGGAACCGATTTGAACCATGCGAGGATTTTCCTTATCTTTCAATTTAATTGAAATTACTTCTTCTTTTATTGGCTGAGCATGCCTTTCATTTTCCCTTTCAATTAGGGACTTAAGTTCTTTGGGTATTTCTCCCTCAAACTCAGTCTCATCATCGTCGGGGTCAACACAATTTATTTCGGGAACAGCAAAGTAAGCGAAATCACAATTTATTTCATTAACAAAGCCCTCCGGGGCGCAGTACATGGCATCAGACTCGAATTCAAAATAGAAATGACGACGTGGAGGGCCATGAGGCACAAACTCCGACTCACGGCTAAATTCATGCCCTGACTCAGACTCGAACTCTAACTTAGTGAATGCATTAGTAAATTTTACAACAGGAGTGAAAGTGCAATTCTTGTATTCACCGACTGCATCCACTATCAACACGCTGGGGTCTTCGAGGGCCTCCTGCCCGAGCATCATCACTGCTGGCTCTTCCTTACCCTTACCTGTCAGACTGACCTCATCAAACATCGACATCAAGATCCCACCATCCAAAGCCTCCGTCCAATCTGCTTTAAGGTCTTTCACCAATTTCTCAACCTTTTCGTGTTCATCCTCACTATCCCAAGCATCGTTGGCAAAGATTTCGAACCCAGGGTGCACCTGTCCACTTATTTCATTTACAAACGGCTCGGGCTGTCCGTGATATGGTGCATTTGACCCTTCCCCGACAAAGCGAATCCGACGGTTTGCACCGCTGCTTGCTACATTGGTCTTTCCCCTTTGCATCTCCTTCAGTGTCGGTTCATATCCCAACCCAAAACGGCCTCGCTGAGAAGGAAATTCTGGGAACTGAGCCACCCCCTGATGAGTTCGACCCAAACCAGTGCCTGGCAGATAAGACATCTTTCTCATTATCTCGAGAGCTGTGGTGCTGATTGAAAAATCATCATCGATACGAAGCGTGAATACACCGCCGGACGTATCGAAAGCAAAACCCCCAAGTTGAACGTCATTCTCATCATGCATAATTTCTAGCAAGGGAGCATTATCTTCAGCATGAGGGCGAATGCCCGTGTCTCCGTAGAGAGCAACTGTCCCATTTTCCAAGCCAAGCAAAACCTTTTGTTGCAAAGTAGATGGAACTGCCATGATATCGGGGCGATGCATCCAAGGACGTCCCAACAGCAAGTTGAATGAAGCTGGGATCTCAAGCACATGAAACTCAATTGTCGACTTAAACCCTTCCGCATCAATCTCCATTTCAATAGTCCCAAGCACATTGCGACGGGTGTTATCGTAAGCTCGAACAGTGAGACTAGATGGCGTGAAATACTTCGGTTTAAGCCCCAAGCATAAAGCCGTTCGGAGAGGACATACATTGAGCGCAGACCCATTGTCTATCAACACAACTGGGATCCATTTCCCCATGCACTTCATGGTGACATGCAAAGGTTTGTTGTGGTCGGTTCCCTCAAGTGGCAAGTCGGCTTCGGTAAAGGTTACGACATGTTTGGTTGGTTTGGTGGCAATGGTAGGTTTGGTAAAAATGGCGGCCATCATGGCTTCGGGGGTGATATCAGGCGCAATTTCCATACAGGATAATGCTTGAGCAAGTTTCTGGCGATGCTCGCTGGAGCTCATAAGCAATCCCCAAATGGTAAGAGCAGTTGGGGTTTTCTCAAGTTGTTTTTGGATAGGATTTTCTTCGTTGGTTGGCGGAGGCTTTGGACGAGGCACGCGACTGTTGGCTGCAGAGGTAGCATGGGATTGGTTGGTTGTTGGGTTAAAAAGGTTTTGGAAATCAGCTGGATTAGCAATTGGGTCACCGAGGTTGTTTGGATAGGGCAGTGTGGCTAGGTTATTTGGTTGAGTTGGGTTGTTTTGCGAAGCTGGGTTGTTTTGTGGAGTTAGGTTGCTTTGTGGAGTTGG
This sequence comes from Vaccinium myrtillus, assembly GCA_016920895.1. NCBI lineage: Eukaryota > Viridiplantae > Streptophyta > Magnoliopsida > Ericales > Ericaceae > Vaccinium > Vaccinium myrtillus. Next base: position 20,784,938 of record CM029278.1, on the reverse strand, counting down.
GTTAAAAGGTGGCTGGTTTGTGGTATTCGGTGGTGGGTTAGACGTATTTCCGGTGAACATTTGAGGTGGTTGATAGAACCGACCACTCCGAAGAAGGTGAAGAACCGAGTCAATGTCATCCCCCCATAAATCAGTGTAGTCTGTGTAGAAATCAACAAGATCCCCTTCCGCCTTTCTCTTTCCTTTCGCAATACTGGCTTCTTCCAAACCCTTGGTAATCCCTTCCACAGTTGCTTCGCTCCATACATCTCCATTTTCCATGGCTGCCTCGTTAACCGCCCAGACCTCGTTGTTTCCGACCCACAACGGTGCTATGCCTTCATTCTGATTGGCCCATATATTTGCCACAACATTTTCTTCCATTTGCTGTCCCCAAACATCGGGTAGGCCACTGTTCAACACCATGATATTATAATCCTCCGGGATTTGCACTTGAGGTGCTGGAAGATTCTCATCAACTATGTAATCGTAAGGTCTGAATTCTATCCCCTCCGTCATTCGATTTATTGCTTGCTCACTCATCATGGAGAAATCAGGGCGACCTTCCCACAGCGGTGGCATTGGAAAATACGTCTCATCGAAGAACATGGGAAGTGTGGATCCATCTAAAGGGTCGTTAGGATCTATGAGCTGCCATTCATTTGGTGTGGGACCCCATTCATCTTCTTGTGCGCCGTTGAATGCCACAACCTCCTCTTGCCAATTTTGCCCCTGTCCCTCTTCCACCGGTTGCATCACAGGCAATGGTTCAAACAGATTAGGAAGTGCAAATCCATCAAGTGGATCTGCCAACATCGGATCCCAAAATTGATTAATCACGGCACCAAATGGGGGTCCTTCATTAAGTTGTTCATTTTGCGGCCAAGCTTCTTCATTTGCCACATTATTGGCCACCATCTGCTCATACTCATGAGCCTCCATAGCCATTATCAAATCACCCCATTCTTGCCATACATTGGGGTTCAAGTGCACATCAAGAAAACATGCCTCGCACTCATCTGGTATAGGCACAATGGGCTTAGCATCTGTTTCGGATATGATGTACTGGCTTGGGTCAAATGGAGTGGGGTTTAGGTCTTTTTGAGTGGAGCTGAGGGTAATCTGACCTATATCATTATTTCTTTTGTGGGTATGCAAAGGATTTGTGAGGATGTTGGGCTTTTCGGTGGGATCTCGAATTTGTTTGTTGTCAATGAGATCTTGAATCTCATGACGCAGGCGTTGGCATCTTTCAGTGGGATGGCCAGGTGTTTGGTGGAATATGCAGAAGGTGTTAGGGTTATATGTTGGTGGGGGATTTTGTGGGGGTGGAGTTGGCTGAAGAGGTTTAATTTTTCCCTGTTGTACGAGTCGCTCGAAAACAACAGGTAAGGGTAGGGGAAGAGGGGTGAAGATACGCCGTCCTTTTTGGTTTGGTGGTGGTTGAGTTGATTGGGTTGGTTGAGACAAGATGGCATTTATGGGTTCAGTTTTATGGGGTTGGTGATTCATGGAGTTGGATGAGGTACCGGCTGTGTAACTGGGGTTTGCATATAGGGAAGAGGTGTTGCCAATGTAGTTTCGTTTGGGTTTGGGAAAAGGGTCTCCCTTCTTTAACACCCCACTTTGCAGGGCTTCCTCAATTGACAAACCAATCTCAAAGTAAGTCTCAAAATTATGTGCTTGGGCCATGACCATGCATTGAGCCAAATCAGGTTGAAGGTTCTTGGTTATAATGCGCATCTGATCTTTGTCACTAGGACGATCGGTCATTTGCGCAGCCTTTACTCTCCACCTTTTCACAAAATCTGCAAATGACTCCCTCTCTTTCATCTTGATACTCTCAAGTTCACGAGTGGTGACCTTGAGCTGAACATTGTACTCATACTGCTTAATGAAAGCAGCCACCATTTCTTCCCAAGTTTGTCTCTTTGAAATGTCAAGAGACAAAAGCCATTGGAGCGCGGGTCCTGTAAGGGTTTCGTGAAACATCTGAGCCATGGCAGGCTCATCGACTTCTTGTAATGAGAGGGAGCTTACATATGCCTGAACATGTCCTCTCGGATCCCCAGTCCCATCAAACTTCTCAAAGTCCACATGTTTGAATTTCTTAGGGAGCTTAGCACCTGGGAAGATGCATAGTTTGTTCATGTCAAAACCGGTGATGGCTCGCTTCTCACTTTTGGCCACAGATTCCTCTAGCTTGAGTATCTTAGCTAGCATTTCAGCCAATTGGGGATTCTCAGGGGGAGGGGGTTGTTCCGGATGTTCATCATTAGGAATTTCTTGTTCCCTAGCGTCACCGTCGGGCATCCGCTGCTGAGGTGGGGGGAGTCGGCCTTGTATGTTCACCATAATTGCCATAAGCTGGGCAATTCGGGTGTCATTCCGGACCCTCTCATCATGCATTTCCTTTCTCAGCCGTTCAAACTCATTCGGGGGATCTTGTTCCTGTTCCGCTGCCATACTTGACTCAGCCTTTGGTGATAAGGATCTAGATAATCTCTGTCCGGGAGGTCGAGTCCAAACAGGTAAGGTCTTCTTCTTCTTTGCAGGCCCAATGGTTCAAGAACTGATCAAAAAGAAAAAGCCGGACTCAGATGTGTACTCGACGTGTCTATTATGCACAAAAAGAACGATTTACAAATGCTCACTATCGTCTCGCCGCGACTCAACTCACGGAGTTAGTCCTATTTCTAGCCTTAGGATTAGTCTACCGGTTTCGGAACTCACTTGGAATCGTTTGCACATCAGATTGTATCAACACCACGGGTAAGTCGTTTTACTCGGCAATTACGGCTTCAACCTACAGCCTAGGTGTTGAAACCGCAACCGTTATCCTTTCTTTGACCATCCGAGACAGAGCAATGAGGTGTCGCCATCCAGTTACAATCGATTCCAAGGCTAGTCCGAAACACGGGTGGCCGTTTGGGCACGACCAACACCGGAGGTATCTCAAACTCCATGGATTTAAAGTCTCCTAGACTAAACTCGACGGCTTTGAAAGATTGCCCCAATCCTCAAGTTTTCTTTAAAGCAATAAGTCCTTTATATCGGATGATCGGATTTGGGAAATTCTGATACACACGAATTCCAACAACGATCTAAGATCAGATGCCTAAGGGCGATTGACCCTCCTCGAGCCAATGTCCCTTAAACCTGTTTAGATCAGTGCTAGGAATTTAATGGTCCAAAATTTCCCACGTCCGGTCGTCCTAAAGGCCAACTCGAAAGAACAACATGCACATGGGATGCACGACTCATCATCGGGCCAAGGCAATCTCATACTAGCCGCAGAGGCACTAAAATTAAACGGAAAATCCACACGGGAAGGCGCTCACGACGACTATATACAATGCAAATGCATGAATGCAAAATGGCATGGCGAGGAAAGCGGTAACACGTAGCACGTTAACATGGTGGAGCACATAAACTTAACACACGGGTGGGTTGCTAAACGTGGGGTTCTATGGCTAATTATATGCAAAAGGCCGGTTTTGGTCATTGAGGGTACCTCGGACTCAAAATCAAAACCGCCTCCTACCGTTAAAAACGATAGTGACGATATGATTTATCACGGTCGAGGGTTGCTGGGCATTTCGGGATTCCCTGTCACCGGCAAGCCGGGCAGGATTGCCAAAACACGCCAGCGGGGCTAAGGACCATGTAAGTGCAATGCAAAATCGAATTTCAAATATTTGAAAAATCCCACAAAACATCTTTCAAATTAAACCCACTTTGATTAACACATATTTCAATAAAATCACACAAGTGAAATAAGAATTGCACAAGTGTAATTAAATAAAATATATATTAACCAATGATCCCCAGCAGAGTCGCCAGCTTGTGGACGGCCCACTGGAAAACGGTGCGGTTCGCTTTCGAAAAGATTATGATTGTTTGAGTCGCCACCCGGATTTAAGGTCCGAACCCGAGAAACCGATAAAAATATGACCCGTTGCCCATTAAAAAAAAAGATTTTACTAGCCATGGTGAAACCAAATATTTCTCGGATTCGGGGGTTTGGTTACGAGAGGGGAATGGTTTTACGGCACCCCTCTCGCCCGGTTCGTGAACCGGTCTCTACTCAATGTTTTGTGGGATTTTAGAAATATTTGAAATTCAATTTATTCACAAAAATAGGGAATCGGGGATGGGAATCACATAAATAGTAAGAAAATATAAAATGCAAATCTAAAGTGGATGCTTGTGCTTGATGATTTACATGAGTGATGATGATGATAACAAATGAAATTAATACAAATATTTACAAGAAATGAGAAATTACAGAAACTGTACAACAGTTCCAGAAATTATGAACATGAGACTTAATTTGATCAACTTGTAATCTGGATTCCAGAATAAAGCTTGAGCGCTCAAAGATGATGGATTGAGCGCTCAACCTTCCTAAACCAGTTTGAGCGCTCAAGGCTCCTGGATTGAGCGCTCAAACACTACAACAATTTTCCCCATTGCCGACTAAAATTTTAGTCGGAAAATGTCGTAATTTAGTCGGCAATTGCAATTTCCGACCAAAAATTTAGTCGGCCCGTTTAGTCGACGGAATGAGGTCGGAGATTGTAATTTCCGACCAAAACAAGTTTGGTCGGAAAAAGTTTGGTTTTTACTGACTAAATATTTAGTCGGTGAATATTTATTTTTCTCCGACTAAATATTTAGTCGGTGAATAATTTATTTTTCTCCGACTAAATATTTAGTCGGTGAATATTTATTTTTCTCCGACTAAATATTTGGTCGGTGAAATATTTATTTTCTCCGACTAAATATTTGGTCGGTGAATATTTATTTTTCTCCGACTAAATATTTAGTCGGTGAATAATTTTTTATCTCCAACTAGATTATTTGGTAGGTGAAATTGTTTTATTCTCCAACTAATAATTTAGTTGGTAAATGATTTTTTTTTTTGCAATTTTAATCCGAGCTCGGATTGAATCGTTAAATTTGTCAAACTTGGTTTCTAGCCATCGATTAAATCAAGCAACCAATCATTCCATACAAGATTTCACCAACCTGGTCTAATTAATTAATAAAGCACAAAATTAAAGACTTCCCAAATTAAAAGGCCTTCACCTAACAAAATAGTATCATACTACAAAGACTGCGAAATACAAAATCCAACCAAATTAATTGTGTACTTTCAACTAGTTTCAAGTTTCAAATAACTAAATATTTTAGTTTAATAACAAAACAATGCAACATAAGTAGACCCCATTCCATCTTCTCAATGGTTGCCCATCTTAATCTGCAAACACCTGAAAAAGGAAAAGAAGAATGAGATATGCATCATATAGGGGCAAAATAACTGCATAAGACTTCTTTTTTCTAACTTTTGTAAGAAAATTCAGCAACCTTAACCAGACAATTTGAACATGCTTAACAAAAAAAATCAATTCTTTTGTGTTCTCCCACTCACAATTCATATGTTCTACAATTTTCTACGATACTCCAACAATCTAATCACAATCGTAAGGGTATCAATGTGTAAGTCCTACAGCTTATCTCATATCACTGATATCAACAAAATAATAACACTACCAAACGGGTTTGGGTTGATGGACAAAGCACCTTACGATGCACGCGATCCTTCTCATGTTCCTCTCAAAATCGACATTTAGCCTGATCATAAAAAAAATGACATTTAGCTAGTCTAGGACAAGGCGCCACTAATATAATCAGTTGTCTAGTCTCCTACCAACGTGCATCTCAATGGAGTACTACTCAATAGGCCCCGTACAATATTAATGCATGGGATTTGAGTGAGTAATATTATTTGTCCCCAGAGAATTTACATTAATATTACTGTAACCTGACAAAAACGATGTTCAGAAAGGAAAAGCTAAAAAGAAGAAAGTAAGACACGGAATCAGGCCTTTCAAAAAAAAAAAAATTTCCTTTCAAAAAAAAGACACGGAATCAGAAGACCTCTTGCTATTTCAGTAGTGGTAGTCCCATAAGTTGGATCTGATTTTATAGATAGACAAGAAGAATGATTCTGAATTGCTGATATGGTGTTATGGGCGAAACACAAACCTGCGTAAGCAGCATAACGATGAGTTTAGAGTCTCCTTGGACACCAATGAACTTATATCCTTTCTGAAGAGCATATTTCAATCCTAAAAGCAATCCGCGATATTCAGCAACATTATTAGTTGCAATGCCAACACCTTCCCGCAATCAACAAACCTATTGTAGCCCAAGTTAAGAGAACAACTTTAACAAACTATACAATTCCCTAACTGGATGTGTATTACTTTACTTAAATAAGAACACTAATGAAGCCCCATCAAACGAAAATACAAGACAGTAAGTGAGAAAACTGTAAATAAGAAGGCAGTTCAATATTACTTTACTTATCAGAGAAGTGAGTTCCTAAAAGAATAAAAAGCAGGGTAGCATAGTTCACGTAGTCATATATCATGTTTTGCTGCTGTCGAAGATGACTCTATTTTTCACCCCCTAGAAATTACCAAAGGCAAACTTGCCTGAAATTTTTCCTATAAAGCACACAGGAATACACTAAAACACTATTCTTTGCTGATAAAAATATACTCAACTATTTGAAGTCTTTAGTTTCTTACGTGTTGCAGCCTATGATGCACGGGTACGGACACGGGGAGGTAAGAAAAAACTCATTGTCTAGAACATCATAGAAGGATCAGTAGACAAAATGGAGATTTAAAAGTTCGAACAAGGAGATGCTCAAGTCGCAAATATCTTTCAGGTTGCTCTTGTTTCATGACGCCCATTACTTGGGTTTGCCTTAATATGGCACGTACAGTATCCAACTCCCGAAGTTCGATCATTTCCAAAACAATCTGGAAATTCAGGAGGAAAAGGAAGTGCATAAGAACATGCTAGCGGAGCAAATGCAACAACACAAAACTAGGATTAAATGGACCTTACTAGAGAGTCTAGATTAACATAGCAATAAACAAAATCCAAACACCTGTGAAAGCCTAAACTCGAGCTCGGACTTGAAAATACTTAAACCTTAGTGTCAAATAATCAACCTAGCAATGGAAAGAACACAGCAACCTAGATTAACCACTGCCAAGATCAAGCACCGCATGGTTGTCATTCTTTAAGTACACCATGATAGAATACACATACTATCTCATTGGCATAACAACTGCAGGAGAATTAGAAAATATCTACGTGTTAGTACATTATGACACCGACAAAATGGGCGCAGTTCAACCTTCCCAGAATAAGAAACAACTCTAACTAAGGATTCCTGGCTATGTTGGCACAACAACCACACACAGTTGTATATGATGGCAGCAAGCAATCCAGAAGTCTATGGGTTTGGAAATATGAGAACTATGTTCATTCAAAACCCCAAACCAAGTAGAATGAACCATTCACTCATTCGAATTCCATCAAAATCCAAGTCAAACTCGGATACGTAGACAACCCATTCAAATAGGTACAGTCATAAACTTTGTGGACCTTAAATGTTCACTAAAATCAAATATTATAACCCCAAATGTTCACTGAACCATGGGTGGTACGTAGGCAGCCATTTTGGTAAAGCCCCTAAAATAAATAAAATACAATCCCCCTTTCTCTTTCTCACGAAAAGAGGGTGACAATAAAGAATAGTTGGAATCAAAGGGTCGTCTTTGAATAAAAGATGTAATTAAGATATATGTTATATTATGAATGGGTCCGAACCACTTAATAAAAGCTCTTTTTACTCGAGTGAGATTGTGTTTAGCAAAAGAATCAAATTTTCGCCTAACATCTACTCTATGTCGAAATTCTAAAATGGCTCACAATTTAAAACGACTGTCACATAACAAGTTTTAAATGTAGCTTTAATGTGGTGAGATCATCTACCCTGGGTTTTGCTTTACAAGTTACAACCATATAGGAAAAGAAGCTTAAACAAATTGAAAATAATAGGAAAAGCATTTGTACCAAACATCAATGTCGTTGATAGACCCATAACTAAGGAAACATAACATTAGTAATTTCGGAGTAGATCTATGCTCTTTTTTACCATTCGAGGCAAAATACAGATCAAACTATATGTCAAGCGCCAATAAATTACTTGCAAAAATGACTACCAAACATTAGAGCAACTAAGGAATTTTAAAGGATAAAAAAGTGGGTTGTGAAGTCCCAATAACTACCGAAGAAAGAACAAAAAGGGCAAGCCTACCATGTTGAGAACTGAGTACCATCTTCTTCTTTGTCATCATCCTCTAGACTTCCTTTCCCGAAAACTTTCGTCGGCCATCTTTACAAGAATCAAACAAGCTTTTCAAAATCATGAAAAAAAAAAAAAAAAAAAATACGTATTTCAAAGAAGCCCTAACCACGCACCTGACGCCAAAACCTCCAGGAAATGGCAACAAGCCAAAAACCTCGTTTCACCATGACCTCTGTATAACGAGTCCAGATCGGTCAAGCTACCCCATTTGTTGGGGTGGAAGAAGGGGGAAAGCAGAGAGAGAGAGAGGCACTGCATCTTTGTTCGCCTTCTTCTTCTTCTTCTCTCCGTGGTGCGTCGGTGGCGGTAGGAGAGGCCGCGTCGAGAGGGAAAAGAGATTCCTGGTTTTCAGAAGAAGAAAAACGGAGAGTAACAGCTCCTTTGGCAAGAGGGGTGAGAAAAGAAAAGAAAGTGGTCTTGTTTCACACACTAGTGAGAAAAGAAAAGAAAGGAATGTGTTTTCTCACCATCTTGTTTGGATAGACAAATTAAAAGAGAGAATGGTTTCTCACCCTTTCACACCAATCTTGTTTGGGTAGACAATTTGAGAGAAAAGATAAGACAATGTCATATATATATTTACCAAAATAACCTTTCTTTTCCAGTCTGACTTCCTTTCTTCCTTGCTTCTTTCGTAAAACCCTCAACCAGTTTCTCAAACGTAAAAACCATTCCCCTTAATTAGTATGGCCTTGTGCCACTCTTGGCAGGTTGCTCCCAAAGACGTTTGCTGCCAATCACTGCTTATAGCTATCATTTGCGGGTTTTTTTTTATGTGTTTGTTTCTCTCAAAAAAACAGTTGGATTACCAAAAAAATTATTTTGACATCGTAAGATAGCTCACATGACAATATCTGCAAGGGGAGCAACATATATCAAAGTTGTTGTCTCAATAGAGTTGAAGAAATGGAAACATAACAATATTAGGTCCTGTAGACTGTAGGATACAACTGACGGACTCCTTGTTCCTCCAAGCTTGGAAGCACATCATCCGTCTACATTCAAAATGCAAACATATTGGCTCATGGCCATGACAAAATCCAAACCTAGAAAAAAAGTGCAGCAATAACAAGCCCCATGTTAGGCATATGACCAACAAAATTATTTTCCTAGTGCCTCAAACCTTCCATAGCTGAAGCTCCATTTTGGTTTTTAACACAAGTGACAAACAAGTGAACCAAAAGCCAATCCATATGCCTATATAGCAGCAGCAGCCCTTGACATAATAGTCAAAATATAGTAGCAGCATTCAATAGGTACTGATAACAAGGATTTATAATCTCTTTCCAAAAGAGTATCCTGGTATCACCAAGGATATCACAAAAAATCCTAGTATGAGCTAGGATACCTACTACGAAATAGTCAATACAACACTATGCACCTTCTACACGTCCTTTACATAATAGTCAAAATATTTTCACAAAATACTTGCAATATTTTCACAAAAAAACAGCCTAAAATGCAAGTGTATCACCAAGGTTATGGCCTCCAAAGCTCAGCTAGAAACGCTTTTGCGGATCATACATCATGTTCTCCAGAGTTTCCTTGCGATACTCCACCGGGGAACCTAAGAATGCCATCATTCGCTCAGGCTTGTTGATAAGGAAAAGATATGCTTCAGTGCGTTGGTATGACTCGATTCCGATTTCTTCAAGTGCCTTATGTAGTTGTCCGGTTGGAACACACCCATGAGCTTTCTCCATCACAGCATTACCTTCTCTTATAGCCGATGCTAGGTCTTGCATTGCTGCCTTTATTTCCTCAACTTCTGCACCTTCTCCACGTGGCAACCTTCTTCTCTTTTTCTTTTCAATCTGAGGAGATGGCGTGTCAAGCTCGTCAAGATTAATGAAGCTCTCCAATGTCGCTTCATTCTGAGACACCATGTGATCAACACCTTCAATTGTGTCGGTAGGAACATCAATTGTTGAGTTAGACCAGCGACGGAGTTTCTCTTTGGCAGTTTCTGCACCTTCTCCAGTAGCCCTATCTTTTCCAAAGATTTCAACCAGCTTATCATAATTGCTAATGGGTGTAGTCATCCATTTTTCAGCACTTGGTTGCACCTATAAAAAGGACATATAGAAGAGATGAGAGATTGCATAAATGAAGTACAGTAAATATACATTAAGTGACTAGTTAAAGACAATTTAATTGATTAAAACACATACCGCTATCAATTCTTTCCAAACTTCAGGCTCAGCACTGAACGTCCTTGTTACCGGGCTCCAAGCAAATCCACTTGTCCTATTCTTAAATAAATCGTAGCACTCACCAAAGTGCTCCTTGATAGTTTTTAGCCTATTCCTAATTTTGGTCTTGTCAAGATCCATGTTGAATGCCTCCCGTAATTCCTTTATAACGTTATCATAAGCAAGTGTTGTAAATGTTTGATTGACCCTATTTCCTTCTACATGTTGGTTGTATAGTGCATCAATCAATGCATCATCCATTTGAGGTGTCCACATAAACCTCTCAGCCTTCTTACCATCTTCATTGATTAGTTTTTTCTTACCCATTGAAACTCTACAAATATTGCCACAAGTACACGCAAAGAAACAAGGGTTAATTTAAAGCAATATATTAGCAGTGACAAATAAAAGCTGGTACATGGTAGCAAAGTTCTCCATACAAAAATTAAGACTTGCTATACGGAAATACAATCAGCCCAAAAATATGTGGCATGCAATAGAAAATGCAAGTGCCTTAATTATGTTGCTCCTTTGGATACATAGTCAGACCACATGGTGGCTGCAATCATATTCCTTATCATTTCTCCTCGTTTTGCCTCTTCACTATTATCTATTGGTGCTTGCTCCTCATTTCTCGGTATAGGTCGCCTCGCAAGTTCTCGATCTACTTCAGCGATGAGTTCTTCATCCGGATCCACACCCATCAAAAAGTTATGTATAATGCAAGCAGCAAGAATGATATTTGATTGTGTGTCAACGGAGTAGTTAGGTTGAGTGTTTCCTATAATAGGAAACCGCTTCTTTACCACACCAAAAGTTCTCTCGATTGCGTTGCGTAAAGAAGCATGTCGAAGGTTAAACAATTCACAAGCATTTTGTGGTGGATGGTTGGAATACTCTTTCAAGTGATAACGCACACCTCTATAAGGAGTAATAAGCCCGCTCCTTAACATGTATCCAGCATCAACAAGATAGTATTTACCTATTAAAAAAAATGAAGTGCATCACTACAGTTTTAGAATATAAGGTTTGGAAAAAATGAAATTCATCTACGAATGATTTTTTACCATTGGGAATTTTGAGTTTATCCTCTCTCGCGAGTGCATTTTTAATTATCCTCGAATCGGATGCAGTCCCCTCCCATCCAGGGAGGACATAGGTGAACCTCAAGTCGAATGTACAAGCAGCCAGAACATTTACTGTTGGGTAACCTTTTCTACCACGATATCTAGGTGCATCATTGCTAGAGACTTTGACAGCAACATGTGTTCCATCAAGTGCCCCAACACAATCCTAATATAAATATCAAAAACTTAATCTTTAGTAAAAGTTTATAGGGAATGTACATTGAAAATTTAATGTAAATGCAAAATATTTACCTTGAAATATGGATAGAACCGGTTACTAGTTGATATTTCCAATGGAACTTGTGAACCCTTAGGTTGCTTAAGAAAGTGTTCTTCCATTGATATCACAGATCTTAAGAATCTATGAAAATGACGGCTTGTTGTTTCACCAGAGCGCCGAAAGAAAAAAGAAACTTCACTATTAGTTGCACTATGTGACAACAAGTAAAGTCCCTTTGCAACTTGTTCCTCAACAGTCGCATATCTTGTAGGTCTCAGCCCACCATATAGTTGAAGAAGATCACACAAATCATGAAATGCACGCGGCCCCATACGAATAATATCACGATTAATCTTAAATTTAAGGTTATCCATCAAGTAATCTCGAACTTTTTCTTTGTTCATGCCTAGTATGAGGCGATGACAATGATATTTTTGCCGGTACTTTCGAACCAAATACCAATATACCACATAGCCAAGAGCTTGAACAGCCGCTAGTTGTCGTCGCCGATTCCACGCGCTGAATGATTTTTTTGGCCTACTCATTTGTCCTATTTTTTTTTGACAAAATGGAATAATTATTGACACAAAGTTCACCCAGTAACTTAACAAAAGAATCAGAGAGAGAGAGAGAGAGAGAGAGAGAGAGAGAGAGGAAACCATAAACAGGCAAGTATAGAAAGAAAATAAACGTACAAGATGAATACAGATTATGAACATGTATGAACACTGATTGATATGGTTTGAGGCAAGAAAGAACATGTATGAACATTCATAGAAAAAACAATCATATATGAACATGCAGTAGATCTGATATTATTAGAAGCAAGAATCAAAATCAACCCTATACAAGATGAATACAGAGTATATATACACAAAAATGGTAGAGAAGAATTTTGCATAAACTTACCTGAGAGCTCTCTATGCAATGGAGGAAAAGTTGATGGAGGAAAATGAAGTGCAGATGACACATATTCTAGAGTATATAAGGCTGTGGTGGAGGGAAAAATTGGAGGGAAAAAAAAGAGAGGAGGGAAACGTGAAATTGGGGATTCACTGATGAATGTGTCTGCTATTTTATGCCCTAGGACAGAGTAGTGTTTTTGTAAAATTAGGAAGGGTAGAATTGGAAAATCAAAAATTTGATCTACCCCAGCCATTTCTCTCGCTCGAAATCGCACCAAAATAGGTGAGAGAGAGAAATGGCAGTGTAAGGGAATAAGGTTTCTCACGCTACCCCACCTTCTCCCTCCATTTCCCACTTCTTTGCCCAGCCAAACAGAGGAGAGAGTCCTCTTCCCCTCCATTTCTTTTCTTCTCTCATCAAATCCTTCAATCCAAAGGGCCTGTAAGTAGGGAGAGAGGGCGAGAGAGTACCAGTCGAGTGAAATTAAACGTGAGAGAGAGGGGGGCTTACACTGATTTTGTTGAGGGGATGGAAGATTGGAGGCCAGTAAACCCTAGAACATGGAACGAGAGAGAGAGAGTATTGGAAGAATTTCTAGCGGGAGTAACCCTAGAAGATGGAAAGCGTGAGAGAGAGAGTGAGAGGGAGGGGGGGAATATGGGGGATTCTAGCGGGAGAATGAAATATTGGATTGGGGAATTTCAGGGGGGAAATTTACGCGTTTTGGACAAAAAAATTGAAGGAGTCTCTACGAAGCTACGTCGTTTTATGTATTGTATGACGAGTCTCACCTAATTAGGCGTAAAGTTACGATGCATCATTCGAGGGTCTTTCAAGGCTAATATTGAAGATCGGAACCGTCTATATTTTTTGTATGATAGAATATATTATTCACATTAAAAATTAAGTATATTTATGATCTCTGTATGCTCCATCAGAGTTAACAAATATTTTCTTACTAATGATTCTCATGTCTGAAATCTCCCGATGAAGGGTATTTAAAAATCCGATTGGTCCAAAATTTGGTGGGGTTCATTAAAATGCCAAGAAAAACAAAATAGTCGGTGTTGATTGTCGAAATTGTGTTTAGATCGTGTGGCTAACGTACATTAGACTATAGCAGTATATATTGGTTCATAACTAAGTATGTTCAATGTATAACATTGAATGGTGGATACTAGTTCGTTTTCTTAAATTTTTGATCTAAACCGATACGATTTAACATCTTATCAATTCTATCATTCTCCCCGAAATTGATGATCATCTTATGTCGGTAACTACACGATCGGAACACATTCAGTGCTTCCAGTGACATTTGAACACTATAATGCACCAACTAAAGGCCATCTAATCTATTTCTTGAAAATCTACACCGGTAGATGTGTTTAAAACGTGTTTTTAAGGTCCTATAAAAGGATTTGACAAAAAAAAAAACCCAGAAGGGTTTGATCGGAGCAAATTTTCATATAGCAATTTTATGAAAAAATGCTCTGATCAAGCCCTTCCGGGTAGTATTTTTTGCCAAATCATTTTCATAGGACCTTAAAAGCACTTTTTAAACACTTCTAACGGTTCGATCGTCGAAATTTTCTCCGAAAATTGGAGTTTGAGGTCTAAATTTTTACACCCTACGGGATCCTTCATAATTAATAACTTCATATGAAGTTTAGATGATTTTAGTTAAATAAACTTAGTATTTTCGTAAATTTACTCCTATAACATAATTTCTATAATTTTATTAATTTATATTATTTATTAATTTCTATAATTTAATTTCTATAATTTCTATAATTTAATTTGATAACTTCTATAAATTCCATAATTTAATTTCTATAATTTATGGATGTGCCGTGCTTGTGCGACTCTCGTGCCCGTGCACAATTATTTTTTTGTCCAAACTCTCTCTCTCTCTCTCTACAAAGAATTATTATTATTTTTTAAATTTTTTATTTTTTTGTTCATGACTTAGCGAATTAGAGATAATTTCCGACTAAATATTTGGTCGGTGAATGGTATGCTTTTCTCCGACTAAATATTTGGTCGGTGAATTATTTGCTTTTCTCCGACTAAATATTTGGTCGGTGAATGGTATATTTTTCTCCGACTAAATATTTGGTCGGTGAATGGTATGCTTTTCTCCGACTAAATATTTGGTCGGTGAATTATTTATTTTTCTCCGACTAAAAATTTGGTCGGAAAATACTAAATTTTCCCGACTAAAATGATTTTAGTCGGCCAAACCTTTGAATATTTTCCGACAAAAAAAAATTTAGTCGGTGATTATTTTCCGATCGTCGAAATTTGGTCCAGAAAGTGGAGGTCCACTATTATTCGGAACGTACAAAGTAGAGATTAGAAAAGAATCGAATTTAATTTCTATAATTTCTATAATCGGATTTAATAAAAAAATTCTATAATTTCTATAATTTAACTTCTAAGGAGTAATTTCTAAAATATAATTCAATAAAATATTTCACCAAAAGAAATTGATATTTTTTTTTTCAAAATTGTTATTAGATGAAAAAGGCAATGTATATTTTTTTCATGTTTGAATTTTGATTCAAACTTTATTAATCATATAAAATATTTTACAAGTTTTTTTTTTTTTGTTCAAACTCTCTTTGACTTCTCTATCATTTTCTCAAAAAAAAAAAAAAAATGTAATTTTTTTCCCTTTTGTTTCTTTTTTCTTTTTCATTTTATTATCATTTTGCTTAAAAATGAATTGCCGACTAAATATTTAGTCGGAAAATATTAAAATTCCCGCCGAAATTTTTGGAAATCGTTGAATTGGCGGAAAACTATTATTCCCGACTAAAAAAATTTTTAGTCGGCAAATTAGAGATATTCTCCGACTAAATATTTGGTCGGTGAATTATTTGTTTTTCTCGACTAAATATTTGGTTGGTGAATTATTTGTTTTTTCCGACTAAATATTTGGTGGTGAATGAATAAACTAAATATTTGGTCGGTGAATGGTATCTTTTTCCGACTAAATATTTGGTCGGTGAATGGTATTTTTTTTCTCCGACTAAATATTTGGTCGGTGAATTATTTGTTTTTCTCCGACTAAATATTTGGTCGGTGAACTAAATATTTGGTCGGTGAATGGTATTTTTTCCGACTAAATATTTGGTCGGTGAATTATTTGTTTTTTCCGACTAAATATTTGGTCGGTGAATGGTATTTTTCTCCGACTAAATATTTGGTCGGTGAATTATTTATTTTTCTCCGACTAAATATTTGGTCGGTGAATTATTTGTTTTTTTCCGACTAAATATATTTGGTGGTGAATG
Source organism: Vaccinium myrtillus (assembly GCA_016920895.1). NCBI lineage: Eukaryota > Viridiplantae > Streptophyta > Magnoliopsida > Ericales > Ericaceae > Vaccinium > Vaccinium myrtillus. The sequence continues at coordinate 20,768,982 of CM029278.1, read as the reverse complement.
GTATGATTTTTCTCCGACTAAAAATATTTGGTCGGTGAATTATTTATTTTTTCCGACTAAAAAATATTTGGTCGGTGAATTATTTATTTTCTCCGAAAAAATATTTAGTCGGTAAATGATTTTTTTTCCGACTAAAATTTTTGGTCGGCGAAATTAATTTCCGACTAAAATATATTTTCGGGTGATTGATACCAAAGTTTATTTAGTCGTTGAATGAACAACAATTTTCCGACTAAACATTATTTAGTCGGCGATAAAATTTTTAGTCGGGAATGGTGTAAATTGTTTTATTTAGTCGTTGAATGACTCTTGTGAGTTTACCTAAACATTTTTTATGATTTTCTTCTCATTCTTTGTAAAATCAAACTTTTTTTAAACATATTCTTTGTAAAATCAAACATTTATAAAAAAATGAGTTAAAACACATGAGTTTGATTTCTCAAAGAATGATGAAAAGAGAATAATCATTACAAAACTAGCAAGGGAAAACACCCAATAGAGTTTGAGAGGGAGATTCAGACTACAAACACAAATATAACAATACACACACACCAGAAAGGGATTAACCCTTGATCCATCATCGAATCAACTATCAATCAACAAACTGCCCAAGAACAGCTTGAGCGCTCAAGTGAATGACCTTGAGCGCTCAAGCCATAACCTGGCTTTCTGATATCTGACATAAAAATGGGTGTTCGATGATTCTCAGGACCATTAAAAATACAGATTAAAGGTTTTTGTAGTTGAACAGTCACTGTTCTACTCTTAACTATAAGATTTGCAAAGGTTTTGATGTTTAATCATCATAAAATAGTTAACCAATGTTCATGCATGTGATTTTATGACAAAGATAAGCTGTTTTGAGAATTACATGAACACCAGTAACCATTATATAATGATCAAAACTAAAAGAAAGTACAAAAATCTGCAAGACAGAAACTGTTCAGAACTGGGCTTGAGCGCTCAACCCCTGTTGTAACTGCAGATTTTGAAAGTCTTTTTAAACAACTTTTAGACCTTTGTGAGTCCAATGCAAGTATAAAGAACTTGCTTGAACCCACTGGTCTTCCTCAGAAGGATAAAAACAGTGAACATTTCACATGTTTAACTACCTTTTGGAAATGATTGGAAACTTGAACTTGATTTTGGGCTTAGGAATGGATGATTGTGGAAGTTTTGGTTGATGTTCTGGATGAATTGGATAATGTATGTGATTGGTTGATGATCAAGGATCGAATTTTTGGACTTAAAGAGTGGTTTTTGCAAGTGGTTTTGATGGTGAATGAGTGGTTTTGTAGAGAGAGAGAGATGGTCGATTTTTTGGAGGAATTAAGAGAGATGGAGTGTGAGAATTCGTAACCCTTAAACCAGGGGTGCTAGATGGTTTTTATAGAGTGAGTGGGAGGGAAGAGAGGAGAGAGAGAGAGTGGGTTTGTATTTTAGGAGTAGTTTTAGGTGTAGTTTTAGAGTTGGTAGAGTGTATTGTACGTATAAGGATCGTAGAAGATCACCCCAGACGCTCCCATGCAGAAAATCTCATGATGAGATACTCTGCAAGTTGCTGACTGGATCAGAGTTGAGCGCTCAAAGCCGTGGGCTTGAGCGCTCAAGGTGTTTTCCCAGGGTTGAGCGCTCAAGGCTTCAAGCTTGAGCGCTCAAGGCTATTGATGGCAGATTGATGGTTTGGCTTGTTTCAACAGTGCTTGGGTTGATTTGAGTTGTTTTGGTTGCTTGGGGTGGTGTTTGCCTGATTTTGATCAAGTTCAAGTCATTCTCACAAGTTCCGGGTAGTCATGATTGGTCCGTTTCATCATCGGGAATGCTCGAGCGCATCTCGGGTTCAAAATTGGGGTGTCTACAACTACCACAAAAAACAAAAAAAATAGTATCTAGTTCGAATTTAGTTCTTTTTGATTAATCATGAACACTATCAGAATGAAAAATAATCTGTCTGAGTAATTTTCTTGACATTTGAACAGTGTAAAAAACTTTTATTCACATAAAAAAATTAAATTCCAATTCATGACTCAAATGGGCACGAACGACGATTTAAAAAAATTAACAATCTGGAACGGAGAAAATATCAAGCGCATAAACCTTAAAGGGTGACCAACTTGGCATTAAAAAATAGAAATAAGTGCTTATACTTTTATTGCGGAATCAAACATTCTATAACTCGAGCCAATAGAGTGTTTGTCCGGTCGGTAACTGACCGTAGACATCTTGTTATAAAATAACAATACCAAGCGCATAAGCAATAATAATATTCCCCATACCCTAATACACAAACACCAATCACACGTGTAAACTTGTATAGTCTTTTCAAGCCACGTCACACATTGTTGACCTCATCTTATCGTCAAACAATGCTGACCCCAAGCATGCAGATTATGGTGGAGGTGGTGGTGGCGGCAGTTCACCACCTCATGACACCGCCTAAAACCATCCCCGCCACCATTCACCACCGGAAACACCCACTTCTCACCCACCTTCTCTTGTTTTGTCTGATAACTCAAGGTGTCCGGGCTACCTCCCTCTTCTTCAACAATATCTTCAACTTTTACCTCCTCCACGATTTCTTCAACATCTTCAAAATTTTCCTCCACTTTTTCCTCTTCAATATTATTATTATCAGTAGTTTCTTCTTCCTCATCCTTTTCAACATCAACCACGTCTCTTATCATATCCAATCTCAACCGTCCATCTTGGCGGGAAGCGTGGAGAACCTCCATCCTGTTAATCTTCACCTCCGTGAGCTCTAACCTCCCATCTCTCCTCACCGGCCGGAGAAAAAAATTCGGCTTCCCATCCCGGTTCATTGAAGACAACGGCGGTGGAAACTTTCTTACCTCCTCGTCTCTCCTCCCGCTCCTCCTCCATTTTTTGCGACTCCCCGCCCTCAATCCTCGTTCTTCATTTCTTATACTATCCATCACCTGATCATCAACCCTCCTCTCATCGGAACTCTCGAACCCTAGGCTCTCGGTGCACGACATCAACCCGTCAACGCTACCACCGACCTCGTCAAGAAACCCTATCCCACCCGGATCTTTTTTCGTTATGGTGGTGATGGTGGGAGGTGGCGGTTTAATGGCGGCTGAGTAGACGACATTGGTTGGGTTCTCGTGGGTATTATCGGAGAAAGTAATAAAACTGAGACCGGAGACAGGAGAGAGAATAGTCCGGCAGCGGCCTTGGAGAGTGGTTTGTTGGCCTGATATTAGTGTTCCGTGAGTATTGTCATTATTATTATTACTATCCTTGGTAGTAAACGCTAAAAAAGAGTGAACACTTTTGATGCAAAAGTTGAGCATAATTGGAAGAGAAGATGTAAAGAGAGAGGAGGATGGACATTAGGCTACGGGAGGAATGGAATGAAGAGAGAGAATAAGGGGATGAGGGTATTAATACCATCATCATGATACATGAGAGAGAGAGAGAGAGATGGTGTTATATGGTGGAAAAGCGTGCCAACGTGACCAGGGAGCAAGCTGGCTTTGATGAGGAGAGGAATCGGTGCCGGGTCCCACGTAAGAGATGGGAAGACCTATATTTTTAGGCATTGGACTTCGAACCATTATATACCCCCAAGATCTGCCTCAAGAGTGCATGGAAGTTTCCTATCCTCATCTTTTTCTTTTTTTTTAATTATTATTTATGCTTTTAAAGTAGTGTTCCAATGGATCGAATTAATCGCTCCACTTGTTTTCATAACTCTTTCCACGCGTTTGCCTGAGGTGAGGGTGATGCCAATAATAAATTGTTGTGGAGAGAAATTGGCCATATGACTTTGGAGTGGTAAGTCATATCGAGACGATACGAATCGATTAACAAGAACCTCTTGGGGTTAAATCATCATTTTTTCATGTTCTTGTGTGTGTTTTATTGGGAATAATTTTGTGAGTATTTTTCATGTTTCTTAGAATATTTGACGTATATATTGTACTTTCGTAATTCAGATGATGGACAAATATGGCCACTTGGGGGCAAAAAAGGAGAGGCATTAATATTTTCCCACTTGATAAATTAAATTAAGAAAAGCTATTATTGTCCCATACCGGTTGTTAGTATTGGTTTCTAATCTACTCTAGGGCATCTAAAATTGGCTCTCCCTAAAATTAACTCCTAAATTAAATTTTAAGTTGTACACATAAGCTTGAACAGAGTTCATTTTTCACTCCTAGACCTTGCTAATTTTAGAGAGAGAACATGTGCACTTAATGAACTAATAAGAGTATTCTCTATTTTGTGAAAAAAAAAAACACATCAAAAAGTCTTTTTTGAGACCCGATCGATGGAGTTCCATTCTGCCTATTCCTCTGATCCAAGGATAGGGACCCATAAAATTCCATATTAAAAAGGTTTAAAAACTTTGATCCCACTTGGAGATAGTTACAATGCTACTTAAATTTCATTAACTAGCATCAAACTCGTGCTATGCAAAGGGGCGAATCTAAGTCACTCTGCCATTATATATAAGATTGGTAGATAGATATTCCTTTCAGTTATTGCTAGCGGTGACCTGTGCTATGCACGAAACTTGCATCGTGTAAAATGATTAGTATTATAATTTAGTCACGCCAAATTAAAGATTCGTAATCAATCCACCAAACCAACTAAAGCTCATCATACAAATCAATTAATGTCAATTTATCTATAGCTTTTGATGTATGCATATTCACTTTATCAAATCATGTGTTCATGAATTGTGTACCTATTATTGAACCCTTTGAGTTAATTAATGTCTATGGTCTGACTTCGTGAAGAAATATTTCATTAGTTTTTTAAAAAGTAAACAATTTCAAAGGAAAAGTAATGGAGAGGCATATTCTTTTTTTTTTTTTTACAAAAAAAGAGAAGGGCCAAAATAACCCGTCCAATGAACGAGATTTTTGAAGTGGGCAATCAAAATTAATTGCGATGACTATACATATATGTTTTAAGGAGAGCATCCAACAAACAGATTCCTGTTACAACTGATTCAACATCATTTCGTATTTACAATGGATCCTACTAAAAACTATGTAAAACCAAATTCAAAATATATGGAATGTTATCCAGCATATGAAAAAACAGCAATAAACGTGCTATCATCACCCATATGTTGTTCTCATAAAGAATAAATTTGCACATAGAATTTACAAAACTACGAAGCTTTTGCGTTTCCTTGTAGGAGTATCTTTATCTATATGCCACATCCTCACCTTTTTGACATAATTTTTTAACAAAATACCCAAATATCATGCAATGAGGGAAAGTTGAAACATTAATTAGAGCTTGATTACTCCCAACAAAAAAATAAAACGCAGAAATAAAAGTTCAGTTATAAAAAGTGAAGATCGAACAACCTTCAATGTGATATATTTTTTACTATGTTTGATATAGTTTTTACCATTCCGCGAACTCCAATAGAATTTATGAAATAGGTGTGCAAAAATAGAAATTTTATTTATTTTTATACTTTTTTTGCTTGTGTCTCCCTTTTCAATGGGATAGAAAAAATGATCATGGTATCTATCTATAGAGGATATAAGTCCATAATATGTAGCAACAATAATAGAAAAATTATTTTAATGAACCAATCAAAAGTAAAAACATGAGAACTTGCCCTATAATACATGGAAAGCATCAACATATATAAGCAAGTAATAGCATAAAGTAATACTTCTTTCTTCCTCGGTGTACCCTTGTCGAGTTTATTATTATAATATTTTCTTTTGTAGATTAAAAAAAAAAAACTAAAGTACTACTTACTTGGTCAAAAAATAAACGATAACAATGTGGATGTATTTTCAAAGAAATTGACAAAACTCCAAATAAAGAGAAAAACTTGTTCACTACTTCGTCTGTAGATGATTAAGTCCCAAAGCAAACTAGTACCTAACCGATCGATAACAAAATGAGACTACAAAGAAAACTACTAAATGTCCAGAAATTCTAGCAAGAAGTTACAAATGAAATAGACCATATAAAGGCATTCAAAAATAAGATAGACAAAATGTATTAACATCTTAAAAAGGAGGTTGCATTAAGAATAGGATCAATAAAAAAAACATCAACCTTCTTATGCAGTGTCACTCTATTAATTGTCTGATTGTGATTCGACGCATGGTATTTCCAGTTGAGGATTAATATTAGAGCACCCATGGCCAATTGAATACATCATTATTGTACTCTTTAAAGATGAAGATCCTGCATTAATATAAACACAAAGAAAATCAAACCCTTGAAATTAGAAGAATTACCATATATAAGATACTTTAAACAAAAAAAAGAGAGAAACCATACATGCAGGAAATTTATGTAAGGGACTACATTTGAATAAGAATGTGCTAGTTCTAATTGTGGTATGATTTGACATGACTGATATATCATGCAAATGTAATTATGGTATATCATGTATTTCCTTTGAAAAATGAAGAAATCATAGGTTCTAATTAGGAATACTTTTTTCAAACCATTTCCTAATTATAAGCATCCTTTAAGAATCATGGAGAGATATAGAGAAAATAAAGATGATTGGTCCCATTATGGAAAATAAGAAGATTTTACGGAATAACAAAATATCTACTTTTGAAAAAAGATTGAGGGAATATGAGAAAATTATGTCACATGCTTCACTCAAATCTTATACTGACAAACCAATCCATTTATGCCACTTGTCGCCCTCACATTGCTTCTCACGAAAATTCATCCCGCAATACTATATAAGATGTGATAGGAGCTACGCTTCACAGACAACCTTGAGAGTTTGTATGGGAAGCCCATTGAAGAGCACAACATGACTTGGTAAATATTATTAGGAGCCTCACCTGAAAGTTATTTTGAGAATTACATTGGAAATTGATTACAATTGCCATATACACATTATATTGGGTCGGCCCTGGGGGTAGGCCCAGTGGACCTGAGTTTGACTCCCCTTGTTTTGGGCCCAATTTAAGGGTCCCCAATTAGATATATGTATGTCAGTAAGTGATAAAGCACTATTACTACTAGATGGAGATTTGGCCCAGCGGAAAAGCTTTCTATTCTCAGTATATGCTAGCTAGTTTTCAATTCTTGACCGGGTCTTTGCTTCCATTTTTCTTTCCATGAGATTTCCAATACAAAAGGTTACGGTTTTTTTTTACTAAACGTATTTTTAGTTAATTTATTTTATGGAACTAACCCCTTATTTTAACCTTGGTTGACTCTTTTGCTAGAAAACTATGTACCTCTTTAATCTTTCGAAAGGTTGTTTCATTAAGTTTTTAGTTTAAATTACCTCAACAAGGTGTTTCAATTGTGCGATTAATGAAATAAATATTGGATTAAGTTCAAACTATCATCTTGAGTTTAATGTTCGTTCTTTAATTTTTTTCTTTTTAGGAAAAATATAGGGCCCTGTTTTACATTCTTGTCTGGGGCCACGAAAATTTTAGGGAATTATACACACGCAGTACTATAAATTTGAAAATTTACTACATGCTTTAGAAATACCTTGGTGTCCCAATCACCATTAAAATCGCATATTGGTATGTCAGTTTTTTTATGAAGAGTGGGGGTCGTGTCAACACATTTTTTGAGCATTTGGAGCATTCCTGGCCCAAACGGGACTAGTAGTGGTGGATTGACCCGTAGGTCCTATAGTTGATGCAAAACGGCCTAACGATTAAGGTCCATCGTTCAATAAAATCACGGGCCTAGTGGTTTTCGGGCATTCAAGGTCCTTTAGCCTGTCAAATTTTTTTTGCCGTTTAAGGAAATTATACGTGATTTGCTAATGACTTTTAGTTGGAAACTCAATTTTAGTTGCCATGTGTTTTGGCAACCTTATATTTCTCAAGTTGCCGTGTGTTTTTGCTAATCCACGGAGGTGGGTTGCGACGGTGGCGTGACGATCAATTTTCGTTGATGGCAGTGAGGGATCCATTTTAATTCGTTGATGGCGGTGAGGTTGAATTCTTCGGGTGGCTAATGTTTGGGTGGTATTATTATTTTTTTGTTTTTTGTATTCCTTTCTTTTTTTTATTCAACCTTTGGTTCAATCCCCCCTCCCCTGCTCCATATACCCATTGTCGGAATTCTTAAATAATGAATAATTTTGCCGTTTAATTTTTTTTTTAAGGTATTCTTTTTTTTTTTTTTTCCTTTTCGATCGGCAAAAAAAGATTTATTACTTTTTAAAAGAGAAAGCAAAGATTACATCAAATATACAAAAAAAAACCTTAGAGATCGAGCACATGACAATGTCAACCCCGTTAAGTATAGGCGGAAAAGAAAGAAAACATTCAGCGAAATGTTGAAGCAAAAAACAAGTAATAGAAAAAACACATTCAATCCCAGAGTAACATAAAAGTGTTGTACAATAATCAAACAAATCTTCACATTTTATAATAAATTAAAAAATAAAACTCATTGATGTTTAGTAACTTGCAAACGAACATTTAAATTTTTCTAGACAAATTTTCAAGTTGTCATTTCGCAAACCAATACAATTTTTTTGGGAACGGAGGTAGTACCGTAGTAGATCATCTTTCCACAAAATTCATGCTGGCATACCCAATCCCTCTCCGCATAGTTGGGAAGATAACGAACAAAAAGCTCGACAAAACCCCAGCTCCCAGTGGCAGATTCATTACCAACACATTCTCATCAAAGCCAGCTTCAGGAAAAAGGCACTCTTGCACATTGGAAACGTTCAAAGCAAAAATCAAGAACACAAACAGCGACATAAAGGCGTGAATGAAGTCGACACAACTGATTTTAAACCTCGCCAAATCCTTCCACTTTTCCCTCTCCTCACTGTCGCAGTTGAAAATGTACAGGCCTTTGAAGGTGGCGATACCATAGTGTAACTTACCATCACGGTCGATGAAGCTGTCTGTGAAGGAGGAGAGGAAGCAAACGATGGCACAGAATATTACGAGTGAAGTGGTGAGGTACTTGTTTAAAATTTTGCAATCACCGCTGTTGGAAAATGAAGGTAATAGAGCTTGAAATGCAAGGACTGTGCCTGTCGGGAGAAGATTTGCCAGGTTGGTGGTGGCGGCTAGGGTTTTGTGAAGCAGGCGGCTGTTGGAACCGCGTTTCGGAGGAGGTGGTGGTTCAGCCATTGAGAGAGGGGAGAAATATTGGTTTTGGTTTTTCATAGGGAGAGAGAGGGGTTTGGATTTGTTTTTGGGTAGTTATGTTTGTTGAGAGAATGATGTAAGTATATAACAAAGAGGACAATGAAAGAGAGTTAGCATGGGGTGGGTAGGCAGGTACATGTTAAACATGTGAACTGTGGGAACTTTTTGCAAGGGGTGTAGTAAGGGATTCTACAAAACAGCTGCCTAAAATTGTACGGCATAAGTAACTAAAAAGAGACATGTGATTTTTGTGAGGATACAAGTAATAGCACAAGGTTGAGTATTGTTCTATATATATCAAGTGTTCGTATCTTGTGTCTTTTGGTGTGAGGGGAGTATTCTTTGTGGATTTTCCCTTCTTTCATCTGAAGGCCTTGTTCTTGGATCCTTTTAATCTTTGTAATTCATTTTCAAATGTTAATAAAAATTTTGTTGTTCAAAAAAAAAAGTTGTCGAGTGTTCATCAAATTTTTCTCTTAACATTTTTTTTTTAAAGATTGTAGGTGATGGTTCTTGCTACAGTCAAATATATGATGAGCTGGAGAGGTATGGATAGTTAACAGTAAAGTCACAGTATGAAAAGAGAATAGAGTGGTCTAGGGTAAGGGTGGAGAATAGAGCAGGTGTGCACAGAAAGGACTAAGGCAGTGGATTGCTCTCAGTCTAATCCGTAATACCCTTGGTGACCTAGGAGATGGGGACTGATTTGCAGAGAGAATGTTCTCCTCTTAGTCAGTAATTTCCCTTTTCTCTCTCTAGAATGATCTCACCAACCCCTGCGCACTGAAAGGGAATGTCCCATATTTATAGGCGTCCTGAACCAATCATTTGGCGCCAGGCTGTCACCCTATAACATGATAACACGTGTCCTTTCCGTACAACCTGACCGTACGGGTGACGTCATCACCGCGCAGCTGACTCGCGCGGTGACAAGCCATTCCCCCGCGCATTGATCCTCCTGTTCTTTAGCCACCAAGCCGCTAGATCTCCTTATTCCCGTCAGGGCAAGGTCGTGACCTGTTCGGTCGCGCCAATACCGCAGCCAAGCCTCAGGGGGCCCCCGGGGTCCTGCCTTCAGACCGCAGCAGGTATAATTACCTGGGCTAAATCGGACTAGCTTCTCGCGTTATCGCCCATGCTCTGGGCCGCTCTAGTCAAATGGGCCATGGGCTTTTCTCCTGTTTGGATGGCCCATGGTTATCCATGCACCGCCCTTACTGGGCTTGGGGTGCGTGTCATGGAGGCGCCTTGCACGAGAGGGTCCCGCGTCAGGGGCCCCCTTTATGCCCGCGTTAGTGGCCCCACCGCGCGGATACTTCTGTGGGGAGAGTCACGTGTCACGCGGAAATCATGCCACCTGGGCAACACGTGTCGTTTTCTCATTGGTAGGTCAACGTTGACTTCAGTCAACGGGGGGTCTCGCGCTGACCTCCCCTACAATGGCCCCCACGCGCGTGAGGAACACGCAGGCGCGTGGCGTGTCATCCACGCGCTTTCCTACGCGCGCGTGACGTCAGTGCGTTATCCGTTTTCTGACAACTTTTCGGCTGATTGATGCGACGGTTTTAGAGGCGCTAGTTCGGTTCATCCGAGGTCATCATTACCGGTGACGTTTCGCCTCCGATGTGATGTTTGATTGCGACCATTTAAGGGCCCCCCTTCTCTCCTTATAAATACTTCCAACGTTTACCATTTTCGCCACTCTTGCCCTCTCGATAAAAACCAGAGCTCGACTTCTGCATTTTGCAACTTCAAGCTTTTCTGCAACCTTCTTCTTCGTTCGAATTTCTTCTTCTTCCATTACTCTCCATCCGTGCTCTAGACATGACTCGTGGTGAGCAAGTTACAGGGGGCAGGCCTATTGTTCAAGCCGGCCCAGTCCCCCCGCAGGATCAGTGGCGTAGGGCTCCATATTTGCATGGGAAGAACGACCCCTTCTGGAAGAAGGTGGAGGCTTATGAGCCCGTGGGGTGCGAGCTGGACAATGTCTTATGCATTCGGCCAGAGGTGGCAGTTGAAGATGGAGATATGGTGCCCCCTTCTTCTATTTCCCGTCTCAGGGTGGAGAGGGGCGACTTCCCTCTTTCTCCGATCCAGTATTCTTCTCTCTCTGCACCCCCTGCTGGCTGGAGCGAGTGGGTGACGGACGTGATCGGGGATGCCGATTACAAGAGGATCTTGGAGCGTTCTCACTTAATGGAGCCCATCAAAATCTCCCAGGTTCTGACACTGAACAGGAGAAATGAAAACCTTGATTTTCTGATATCTCGGTGGAGTGTGGACACTCACACCTTTGTATTTCCGTGGGGTGAATTTGGTCCCACCCTTCAGGACACCAGCGCATTACTCCACCTTTCCCTTCGCGGCCATCAAGAGTTTGAACCTACCAAGTCTGGAACTGTCGATTAGGAGGCGGTGGCCAGACTGAAGCTGGCCTACAAGGCCGCGGGCCACAGGGGCTCGCAATGGGATAGGAGCGGGGAGAAGAGGAACATGACAGACCCGAAGAAGACATCCTGGGGGTCTTGGCTGAGGTATTTTTTCAAGGATCTCCAGCCTGCGTCTGCTGGGAACGCGGAACGCCAAGCCATCGACGGCCCGGAGTACAGAGGTGATCTGTATTTGCCTGCCTTCATTGCCTTTTTCCTTTCGTTCTTTTTATTTCCGGATTTTCCGATTGATGCACCCAGCGAGTGCGTTTTCTTCCTTGCGGTGAGGATTCCGCGCGGGGACAGGTTCCCACTGGGCCCTCTGTTCTTGGGGCATTTGTTTCAGCAGCTGGACCACTTGTCTGCGGATTTTGAGCGCTCTGTGGGGCGTTATGATATTACCACCATGGTGCAAACACAATTCTTAATCGCACTGGTGTACGAGCACTTCCCCAGCGCCGCTCCGAAGGCCAAGAAATTTCCCGCGCAGGTGTCAAAACCGGTACGGGACAGTAGGGGTCGTCCGGTCAAGGAGGCCGACGGCCGTCAGCAGTATACTCTTGAAGGCCCCCTGTGGCCAATCATTCTCCGTTGGAACAACGCGGCAACAACAAAGCTCTGGGAGGATTTTATGGACGACGAGTCTCACTTCCGTCCGCGTCCTTACACGCAGACTCTGGATGGTGTCTGCGACTATGTCCCAGATATTCCGGGAGAGGTTGATTTTTCTGATGCCGGCCTGCCGCGCCGTAACCTTCTCGTCGGCGTGTACTGCATGAGCCGTCCGGCCTACCTGCCCGCCATCGGAGTTGAGAATTGGCAGGCAATGGTGTATAGGCCTGACAGGGTTGCACGCCAACTGGGGTACGACTTGGTTGTTCCGGGGGCTGGCCCAGAGCCTCTGGAATTCTCAGCCGCTTTCAACCAATTTCTGGTCTCTTTTACTGGCGTTCTTATGGATGGGGTTGGCCGCTGGCGCTTCCCGAAGTCCCTTGGTCCCCCACTTGCTTCCACCCAGTTCCGTCTCCTTTGGCAGAGGAACTTGGACTCTTTCTACACCTTCGTACAAGGTGAAGCCGTTCCGGCCGCTCCGCGGGTCGTGTTCAAGCCTGACTTCTATCTCCACACCCTAAGTCCATACCTGCCGACTGGCGCGGAGTGCGGAGTCGTTGGGCTCTGAAGGGTGATACTGTTGCTTCGCCTTCAGCGGCTCGTGTAGTTGCACCGCTTTCGGCTGTGCGGGTCACCAGGGCCTGAGCGAGAGCCCAAACATCTTCCTCGGAGGAAGAAGCTGAGCGACCACTTACCCGTCGCAAGCTAGTCCATGTATGTGTTATCCTCTCGTTGAATTTCCTTTACCACTTTATTTTGCACTTGTTGTTTTATACTTATTCCCTTATTTGTCTCGTTCCCAGGCAGCGACTCGTGAGCGCGTCCTAGCCTCTCCGGAGCGTCTAGTCTCCCCGCAAGCCCCGGGTTCAAATCGGGATTCTGACACAGACGATGCTGCCTCGAAGGCTGACGCCACTGCGTCGACCCAGGCCGCGGGTACTTCGACCCCTGCTCCGAGGCCGACGACCGATAGCGATGATGATAAACTTCCAATCAGTACTGCCCTTGGCAGAAGTCGTGACAGGGCTGCTGCCGGTGGGGCGGGGCCTAGCCAACACGTGGAACCTTCCCGCGCTCCCTCTCCGCCGGTTCAGCCTGCTGATTTTGATGAAGAATCCCTTCCACACCCCCAGGCAACGGAGAGGCATGGGTTTTTGGAGGTGATTCTTACGCAGGAGCGGGTCAGCCCTACAATTTCGGAACTGTTTGGTTCTCGCAGTGATGCCGCAGCGGGAGGAGCAAGAGAAGTCCATTCCGGCGGACGCCGCGGCCCAGGGGAACAGGCAGAGGTGGATTCAGGAGATTCCTCCATGGGTTTCGGCAAGCACGACCAAGATTTTTTGAGTCCTTTTGTTGACAGCGATGATGAACAGAGTGCTTCCATGGCTGCTGAAATGGGCCAGCCTTCCGCTCGTTCCCCTCAGCGCACATCTTCTGCGGAGAAAGGTAACCATCCTGACTCTTCCAGCACTTTCCTCAACATAGGGGGTGACATTCATGCGGGGCAAGGTTTTAGGCCGCGCACTACCCATAGCATAGGGGAATTTGTGCCTACCTCAGTTGATCCTATTATTCACGAACTGTTCAAAGATGATTTTTCAGATCTGGAGGCCGCTGTGGATCCCTAGGGAAGCCTGCGAGAGATGCAAGACACTCTTCAACAGGGGTCTCTACCAGGGCAACAAGGGCCTGTCCCTGAGCGGCAAGGGCCTCTGCCGGAGCCGCAAGGGGAAGCTCAGCAGGAGCGATTGACCGCTATCCCTGAGGGTGACGTGGCTGAGGGTGGTGATAGGAGCGAGGCAGACTCAAGTGCCCCGCGAGCGGATGTTGGGCAGATGGTTATTTACAAGGAAAAGCCCATAGAACTTGATGACAGCTCTGAGGCTTCAGGGGAAGCAGGGTCTAGTGCACCGCACCATGCCGAGGTGCCGCGCCAGCCTGAGGTGGCACATCAGGGGTCTCCTTCTCAGTACAGTGATTCCCAGTGCCAGGACCGGACTCCTGCTGGCATTCCTGCGTCCGCAGCTGCGTTTTTGTCATTCCGCATTGCTCCTGTCAGCCTTCCTACCCTTACAGCGATCCGTCGGACGCATCCGGAGACTTTTGCCAACTTCCGGGCGCATAGTGCCTTAGGCGGTGGTATGATTCTGAACAATCTGGCTACAGTTATTGACTCTCTGCACAACATTCCTTTGAAGAAGTTTGGTGACGCGTCGCTGGAGGACGCTAAGGGGGCTCTCGTGGATCTCCAAACCATGTCAGGCTTGGAGGTTGGTTGGCTCATTACTCATCTAGAGCGAATGCACACTGCGCGACGTGCTCTCAAGCTTTCATTTCGTGTTGAGGCGAAGCAGAGGGAGGTTGAACGGGCCCAAGAGAGGTTGGACATTACGCGCGCCGCCCTTGCACAAAGGGAGATAGACCTGCAGGAGAAGGAGGCCGAGCTGCAGGTCGTTTTGCGTGAAAAGGCGGACTATGAAGCCGCTGGAGGGGAGATATTTGGGAAGAATGATCCGGTTACTAGGGGTCTGTTCCCTAACCCTCCGCCGTGACTATTGCCCCCCCTTTTTTTTGTCTAGTTTCTGTACTCAGAATGACTTGCATAAAATGGGATTTCTCATTACAAGGAAGAAACTGGATAAGCACCCTAAACAAAACATCTTTTCGTTCAAGGGTAGTACTTCTTCATAAACTTAATTTTAATGGGCCCTGTTAGGAATCCACCGGAGACTTTGGAAAGCCGATAATGGCCGCTCGTCCCGGCGTTAATGACTTGGTATGGTCCCTCCCATCTCGGAGTGAACTTAGGGAGCTTAACATTTCTCATCACGTCGGTGGTAGACTTCCAGACCAGGTCTCCAACTTTGAACTTACGCGGGACCACACTCTTGTTGTAGAATCTTGATACCGACTCCAAATACTTGGCTTGATGCTCCGCAGCGAGCTCTCGCCTTTCCTCCAGGGCTTCCAGATCCGCGCGCCGCTTCGCGGCTGTGACTTCTGTTGATAAAGCCATCCGCGCGGAGGGTACGCTCAACTCGACTGGGAGTACAGTTTCTGCGCCGTAGACTAGGTTGAAGGGGCTTGTCCGCGTCGCCTTTCTCTTTGCCGTGCGGTATGCCCATAGTGCCGTGATCAAATGGTCTGACCATGCTCCTCCCTTTTCGTCCAATAGTTTGCTTAGTATCCGCACTAAAGACTTGTTTGTGGCCTCAGCCTGACCATTGCCTTGGGGGTAATATGGCGTTGAAGTCTGGTGCTCTACAGAGTAGGACTGTAATAGTGCGCCCACGTCTTTGTTGATAAATGGGGTCCCGTTATCTGATAGGATTACTTTTGGAATACCGAATCTGCAAATGATGTTTTCTTTGATGAACTGGGCGACTGCCGCGCCGGTGGCATTTTTCAGTGGTATTGCCTCCACCCACTTTGTGCTGACCTCAGTGGCAGCTAGAATCCATTGATGTTTGCGCGAGTGGGGCGTGATGGGCCCAACGAGGTCCATCGCCCAAGTATGAAAGGGGTAGGGCGCGCGGATTGCATGAAGCTCCATTGCGGGTGCATGGACCAGGTTTCCAAATTTTTGACATGCATGGCACCGGCGTACATGTGCTTTGGCATCAGATTCCATCCGCGGCCAGTAATACCCCAGATGAATGATATGCTCGTATAGCTTTCGCCCACCCTGATGCTCTAGTCCGTGGGCTTTGTACAACACCTCTTCTGCTTCCTCATTGGACAGACATCGCAATGGGATGTTGTCTAGGGCTCTCCTGTATAGGCTCCCATCTTTCATAAAGAACCGCCCTGCAGACATCTTGATTTGTCTTCTATATTCCCTCTCTACAGGCACCGCGCCCTCCTGTAGGAAGTCGATATACTTCTGCCTCCAGTCTTGTTCTACTGAAAAACAACATTCCTGCGCTGGGATGGCTAGGTTGCATCTCTCACAGTTCCTTAGCACTTCCGCGGCATCCGCTTTCATGCTAGGCCAATAATAACCCTGCCTCTGAATCCTTCGGTAAAGAGAGATGTCATTCTCTCCGCAGGTTGCGTCGTGGATCTGGCTCAACTTGTTCTTGGCCTCTTGAGGCCCGATGCACCGCGCTAACCACCCCTGAGGACCGCGGAAATATAGCTTCTTCCCAATGATGGTAAACTGTGTCAGTTCTGATAAGGGGATGTTCCCCTGTCCGGTTGTCAGTTGGTCTTTCAGTTTTTCTTGCCATTCTTCCGCGGGCTGCTCCCTGTTCACTTCGTCAGCGATCGATGGCTCTGTCCTTTTGATAATTTCAATCGCTATCTTTTCTTCATTGAACTCGACTTTTGCTCCCAACGTGGCCAGTGCGTCGGGGAATCTGTTGTCTGATCTGGGTTTGTGAATAATTTCCACTTTGTCAAAACGCTGCATTAGCCTTTGTACCGTCGCCCTATATGGAGCAAGAGTGGGCTCTTTCAGTGCGTAGATGCCTTCGGTTTGTAAAATGACCAGTTTTGAATCCCCCACAACTTTGAGGGTTTTTATCTCTTTTGCTATGGCTGCTAGGAGCCCCAGGATCAGCGCCTCATACTCTGCTTCATTGTTTGAACATTGGAAAGACAGTTTGTACGCGAGGTACTCATGTTGACCGTCCGTACTGGTGAGGACTATTCCGGCGCCTCCCGCTCCACCTCCTGCTGCCCCGTCGAAGCTTAGGGTCCAAGTGGCTAACGCGGCCGCTAGTGCTTCGAAACCATCCCCTGGTAGCTCTTCCTGAATTGGTTCGCACTGCTCACTAGGGAATTGTGTGAGTAAATCCGCAAGTGCTTGACATTTAATTGCTCTGAGGGTGACACATGATATATCAAATTCGGCCAGGGCTAAGAGCCAGCGGGCCACCCTTCCCGTGAGGGCTGGCCGCGACAGCAAGTAGCGCACTGGGTCACTTTTTGTTACCAAGTGGATTTTGAACGATAGGAAATAATGACGCAGTTTTTGCACTGTGAAGACTAACGCTAGGCAATGCCGCTCCACTGGTGTGTACCGCTCTTCAGCTCCTTGCACTTTCCTGCTGATGTAATATACTGGCCTTTCCGCGCCCTCAACTTCCTGCACGAGCAGGGCCCCAATGGATCTTGGAGTGGACGTCAAATACAGGATGAGGGGTTTGCCCTTCTGCGGCGCGATCATGGTTTGCGGGGAAGTCAAAACAGCTTTGATTATTTCAAATGCACCCTGGTGCTCCGCGTGCCAATCGAACCTTGCCTTTCCTTTTAGCAGGTCGCTAAAGGGTGCTGAGATTTCTGCCAGTGCGGGGATAAACCTACGCAGGTACGAAACCCGCCCTAGGAACTTCTTGAGCGTTCGCTGGGAGTGAGGGGGCGGCATTTCGGTAATGGACTTTATCTTCATATCATCCGCCTCTATTCCATGTCTATGGACAAGGAATCCCAGGAATTTGCCGGACGCGACACCAAATGCACACTTTAGTGGATTCATCCTCATGTTGAACTTTCTGCACCGCGTAAACACTGTTTCCAAGTGATCCAGGTGGTCGAATTTTTCCTTTGATTTTACGACTAGGTCATCCACATAATCCTCTACAATGTGATGCAGCATATCGTGAAAGATTGCCGTCATCGCGCGCTGGTACGTGGCGCCAACATTTTTTAGACCAAAGGGCATAACAGTGTAATGAAAATTCCCTAATGGTGTTCTGAAAGCTGTCTTCTCCGCATCCTCTGTCCCCATTTTTATCTGATTATAGCCACTAAAATCGTCCACAAAGGAGAACATCTGGTGCCCCGACGTGGAGTCAACCAAGGTATCAATATGTGGCAATGGGAATTCATCCTTTGGGCAGGCCTTGTTGAGGTCGCGGAAGTCGACGCACACTCGTATCTGGCCGTTCTTTTTCTTCACTGGTACAATATTGGAGAGCCAGAGTGGGTATTGTATAGGCTGAATGAATCCTGCTTTCCTCAATTTCTCTACTTCTTCTTCGATTTTTCCTTCCAGCTCTGGCTGGTACTTGCGCGCACCTTGCTTGACTGGCCTAGAGTTTGGGAAGACGGTCAAGTGGTGGGCCACCAACTCGGTGTCTAATCCTGGCATTTCTTCGTAGTGCCAAGCGAATACGTCGCTGTATCGCTGCAATAATTGAATGAGCCTCTTTTTCATGCCACTTTCGAGCGCCGCGCTTACGAAAACAGGCTGCGGAGTTCCTGCTCCTTCTCTGAGATTGACTTCTTCCAATACTTCTGGCTGTGGCTTAGGGCCGTCTTGCATGCATTCCGGAGCTGGCTCGGGTTTTGTGACCTCGTCTTCCTCTGCTCCATTTGCCTCTAAGTACCGCGGGTCAGAGGCCTCACCCGAGACGTCTGGCCCGCCGCCCCGTCATAAGCAATACACTATTTTTCCTCCCTCTTTTAGCTTGGTGATTTTCCGTGGACCTGAGGCGCTCTCCATGGCTTGTTCTCGCTTACTCGCGGAAGCTTCTCCGTCATCTTTGATGTCTTCCCATTTAGGTAATTTGCTCCCAACCGACCGTGCAACCACCGCACTTGGTGTCTCCTCCATCTCAGTGAAGTACACCGCGTCGGACAAGTGCGCTTCACATACTTCGAACGGCCTTTCGGACGCCGCGACAGTGACCTTCTTTCCAGCCCAAATTGCCTTGAGGCACTGATGATAGCTAGATGGGATGACCGCGAAGCGATGCATCCAACTGCGGCCCAATATTATGTGGTAGTTCGTCTGTGCATCAATAATGTGGAATTTGGTGGCGGTGTGGATGGGCCCAACTGCGAGATCGACAATGACATACCCCAGGGACTCCTTTTTGTCCCCTTGGAACCCGGTGATCCCTATTAGCAACTTCACTATTCGGTCTTCCGGGATTCCCACTCTCTTCAGGGTAGATATCGACATGATGTTAATGGATGCACCTCCGTCCATGAAAGTTCGCTTTAGTTCCACGCCGTTGACCCGCGCCGTAACGTATAAGGGTCTGTTGTGCGGGTGAGTGATCCTGCGGTCGGAGTCAGAAAAGGAAATTGCATTTGACTCATTGTTGATAGTTCTGGGGAGGGATCCTCCCTGCGCGGTGCACGCCTCGTGGCCTTCTTGCGCGATGGCCAAGATGGCCTTAGTCATTAGGAACCTTGTGTCGGGTGTGAACCCCATTCCGTCGTAGAACTGTTTGAACTTCGTGTTGTTCTGCAGGATTTTGACCCCACTCTCTGGATCGGGAGTGGCCACCTTTGGGGTATCATACCCTGCGATATCATCAAGCTCGTCATAGAAAGACGTCATATATGCTTCCTCACATTCATAGTCATGATCGTAGTCATAATCGTAATTATAGTCGTACTCACAACCATAATCATCCTCCTCTGTTTCGCGTACAAACTCGAAGCATTCGGCCATGTTGGCAGCCCCATGTTCTGGGTAAGGGTGCGTGCGCACGTCCTGCGCCTTGGCGGCGATTCTCAGCTCGTTGTTGTCTAGCTTCTTTTTGAAAATTCTTTTAAGGTCCAGCAGTCGCTGGTCGGATGCTTGGTGTGTCTGTGGAACATGCAATAATCTGGGCTTTCTCTGTCTGCGCGTGAGGGCGCGACTTCAATGTCTGGTAGTGTGAGGCCGCCATCTGCTATCCATTCCTTTACCAACGCTTTTACTTCCTCTATGCTGCAGGGGTAGTCCGGAGCTCCTGAGCCTTCTTTGTAAACTTTTTGTTTCTTCCAATCGCCTCGTCCGTTACCGCTGTCGGTCCACCCGCCGCGACCGCCGCTACCCCTTCCCCCCTGCGACTTACGCGATGATGGAGCGGAAGTTGCAGCTGCGGCAACTGAATGTGATTTTCGGGGCTTCCAAGTCTCTCGCGCTGGTGGTTTAACAGTGTGATGCAACTTATATGCTGCTTCTAACAGGGCCGCGAATGTCTGAATTTTGACGTTAACCAGAAACGGCTGATACTCGCGCAGGAGTCCAGACGTGCAAATTTCGACCAAGTACTCTTCTTCCACTGGCTCAAGGCAATCGACCGCGCGGTCCTGAAACCGCCTAATGTAATCAATGATATCCTCACTGGGGCCTTGCGTTTCTTTAACGAGGGATAGACTGGTTATTTTCTCACGTGTTTGGAAAAATTTTGCATAGAAACGGCTGACCATGTCTTCCCAAGACAAAACCGAATATGGGGTGAGGTTGACATACCAGGTGTACGCCCTATTGGTTAGGGATTTGGAAAACTCTCTTAGCCTGAGATTTGTGTCGCCAGAGAAAGCCCCAAGGGTTTCAATGAACCGCACTACATGTTCCTGCGCGTTACCCTCCTTGCCATCGAACTTAGTAAATTTTGGTGGGGTGTACCCTTCTGGGTATGGCATCCGCAGGATTGCCATGGGGTAAGGCGGTTGAATGTCAGAGCTTGGAAGGGAGGGAAACGTTGTCCTGGTTTTTTCCCTTTGCAGTAGAGCTTGGACCTCTGCCAGGGTCACCGCCTGTGGCCCCGCATTTTCTCCTAGTGCCGCCCTCTGGTGTACAGAACCAGTTCCTGTTGTTTGCAGGCCGGGGTTTTCTGGCAAGGCAGGGTTTGGAGGAATTGCTATCTGAACGAGCGCCTGTGCGCCAGAGCCGCCAGCTAGAGGTGTCGCCCCTGGAGTTCCGCGGGCCTGTTCAGCCCGTGGAAGCTCAGGTGGGTGGACTCCCAGCATGGATCTGCTGGGTCGCCGCCGCTGGTGGAGCTCTGGGTAGGGCCGCAGTGATGACCTCCGTGAGGCCTGCTATGGCAGCGAGCAACTGCGTCTGAGTGGCCTGCATCTGCGTGATGCCGGCTTGCATGGCGTGGATCATTTCTACTGCCGGAGCTCCCCCGACCTCGTTTCCAACATGGCTGGAAGTTGCTTCTTCTATCACCGGTGGCCCATCGAGAACAAGGTTGGCGTGGTTGACTGGAGCTGCGATACTCGATGTTTGTAGACCACTTCTTGTATTTACCATCAACTAAACAACCTCCCCAGCAGAGTCGCCTGAATGTAGGTGATGGTTCTTGCTACAGTCAAATATATGATGAGCTGGAGAGGTATGGATAGTTAACAGTAAAGTCACAGTATGAAAAGAGGATAGAGTGGTCTAGGGGAAGGGTGAAAAATAGAGCAGGTGTGCACAGAAAGGACTAAGGCAGTGGATTGCTCTCAGTCTAATCCGTAATACCCTTGGTGACCTAGGAGATGGGGACTGATTTGCAGAGAGAATGTTCTCCTCTCAGTCAGTAATTTCCCTTTTCTCTCTCTAGAATGATCTCACCAACCCCTGGGCACTGAAAGGGAATGTCCCATATTTATAGGCGTCCTGAACCAATCATTTGGCGCCAGGCTGTCACCCTATAACATGATAACACGTGTCCTTTCCGTACAACCTGACCGTACGGGTGACGTCATCACCGCGCAGCTGACTCGCGCGGTGACAAGCCATTCCCCCGCGCAGTGATCCTCCTGTTCTTTACCCACCAAACCGCTAGATCTCCCTTATTCCCGTCAGGGCAAGGTCGTGACCTGTTCGGTCGCGCCAATACCGCAGCCAAGCCTCAGGGGGCCCCCGGGGTCCTGCCTTCAGACCGCAGCAGGTATAATTACCTGGGCTAAATCGGACTAGCTTCTCGCGTTATCGCCCATGCTCTGGGCCGCTCTAGTCAAATGGGCCATGGGCTTTTCTCCTGTTTGGATGTCCCATGGTTATCCATGCACCGCCCTTACTGGGCTTGGGGTGCGTGCCATGGAGGCGCCTTGCACGAGAGGGTCCCGCGTCAGGGGCCCCCTTTATGCCCGCGTCAGTGGCCCCACCGCGCAGATACTTCCGTGGGGAGAGCCACGTGTCACGCGGAAATCATGCCACCTGGGCAACACGTGTCGTTTTCTCATTGGTAGGTCAACGTTGACTTCAGTCAACGGGGGGTCTCGCGCTGACCTCCCCTACAAAGATTAAAAGGATCCAAAACATGAGACATTCCAACAGAGAAAGAATGAACCAACAAAGACGGTACGCCTTGTTCCAATCCCTAACTTAAACTCAAAATTAACTTATTGCGTTTTATGAGACTTGTATTTTATCACAATACATCTATCTAAAAACTGATTTAAGTCAATTCCTAACTTAATTTCGGACTGACCTAACACATCATCTGAAAACTCGGACAGAAAATTTTGATGAATAGTACTTAAATCAGAATGATCTACCAATAGACATGCATACACATCTGTCTTGTTTGTATGATATTACTTTCTTTTTGGTGATGTGCTTGTAGGGCCCTGCTCCAACTTGAATCATAGCGCAGCTTTGTGTGCCCATGAAATGGCCACCATCCCGAGGCTCAAATAGTAAACATCACCGTTCATTTTTTGAAGCTCGAAATGAAATCACTTTGTTTGGTTGAGAGTTTTGAGAAGAATATTTTGAGAAATATTTTTGAGATAGTGTTTGAATGGATTTTTGGAAAAAGTAATAATAATTAGAGAGAGGTGTAATAATTGGAGAGAGATAGAGAGAGAAATGTGACTAATGATTTGAGAGATGAGAGATAGGGAAATAATCTTTTTGAATTTTTTTTAAAAAATGTGAAGCGAACAAAGTGAATATCTCCTAAAAAATCAAGTCGATGAGTAACCTAATATGCGAGTTCACATTTTCAACCATGACCCTTTTAGATGTTGGCAAATCTTATGCACAAAAGTGTTTTGTTCTGTAATCTTGTGCGGTTCGGTCTTTGGTTTTCGAGAATTGAGGCTCTTAGATTTGATTGGGGCATAGAGTTTTGGATGGAGGCTATTATTTCTTTCTAGGACTAGCAAGTTCGAATATGATGTAGGACCGTTTTTCCACCATCTCTTTTAAAATCAATTGGTGTTATGAGAGGTTCAATTAAGTCTTTTACGTAAAACTAAATTTTTATATTTAGTCTTTATGGCCCACATGCTGTATGTATGAGTTATGACACATATGATTTAGGGGTATAATAAGATCCTCCATACCTTTAGGCCCAAGATATTATTTTATTGGTCATAAAGAGCATAATGTTCACTAAGGAATTTGGTCCTCCTCTCTGCCTATAAAAGAGCATCTAGGGTTCTATCAACTTATGAGACTACATGCTAGAAAGAGAGGCATGAGCATTAACCCCTAAGTGGAAAACAGATTTTTCTCTCTTGCCTCTCAGACATCTATCATCAAAATTCCCATTCAAATTATTTCACATGTACTTGATGTAGCTCCAAATCATAAGTAATGTTAAAAGGGCAACATTTAAGTTAATGATATTCTCAATTGCAGTCATAATTATGAGAAAGGGACTAGCTCAAAGGTGAGTCACTTTTAAATAATTTTGAATTGGGTATAATAGTAATTTGTTTAACTTATTGGATTAGGATATATGAATCACTTTAAGAAGTCCATTATTTCTTTTGACTTACTTCATATTAATGTATATGATTTGTTGTACTTAACACAAATCATACATATAAGGAGATTAATAACAATTGGATTTTTACATCTCGTGATGAAGAGACCTATTTGATCACCTATGGATGACTTTTCATGTTATAGCTTTTCTATTGCATGAAGATCTCAATCAATGCACTCTCTCAAGGTGTATATTATTGAGGTAGGAAGGGCAAATAGAACATAAAAGTCATCAGATAGGATATGAGTGATAAATAATATGGAAGGTCTATTTCACATGGCAAAATGTAGTAGCTGAAAGGTAACTCACAGTATAGACATGGTTAGAAAGTATGTTTGTAACTCCCAAAATACCCATCATGTACTCTAAAGTCAGCATTAATGTAAACATGTTCCTTGTAAGGCAGTTTCAATACTTCTTTTGAATTGTGGATATGAAGGATACCAGGTTAGAACACCTACATATTTAAGGTTATTCAGCAGATGCTAGAATTTATAGTTCACATGAAAAGAATTTGAATTTTAGTGTGATCATGACTGACATTATTAGTTACTCTTAAAAATTCAAATGTACAAGAATCATAGAAATTGGTCTTTCAAATTTCTTAAGGATGGTGAAATCAATGGGAGTGATAAGCCATGTAATGTGGTTACTTAAAAATTAGGATATAAGTTTCTTTATCCATAACTAAGAATGATGTTCTTGTTCTTATCATTCATAAACAACATAATGATATGGAACAACAAAGTAAGGTGTCAATTACTCCATAATGAGATTGTCACCAATGAAGCAAATGTAGATTAATCACAGAAGATAGCATTAACAAAAGCTCGAACGAACATGAGATCGATTTGCGATTTGAATGATTATTTGATTAATCTACAAGAATGTGTTTTATCCGATTTTGTTTTCACAAGCCGTGTAGAGTGATAATTTTTCTAAATGAATTGATGCCAGGAATGATGAGCTGATGCTTGACCGACCAGGTGACTCAAAATAAGACGAATAAAGACGCGTCCCAAGCGTAGGACTCTCGACCAGTGTAGCACAATAAATCCGGAAGTACCGGAGTCGAACCACTGAGACGACTAAAGTGCTTGACTCAAAAGTGTGAAAGTGTAGTTTAACCTGGCTCTTAGGTAGCCACCCCTTTGATTTGATAATTAACTGACTAAGTTACTAAGTAAATTTACTGAATGCAGATTAATAAAGAGAGTACAGCTGAGGGAACCCAACGTCCGCGACTAGCCTAACCAATGTTTACTCGGGCCACAATTCCTCTTTTTACTGATTTTAGAATAAGAAAAAGGATCCCTAACAAATGCGCACCACCTGTCACCAGATTCCGTGCGCATTCGAATTCCGGCGATGCCTGGGTTTTGTTTGTTAGAAGAGTTTTCGTTTCCTAAAATTGCTCAAAAATCAAGTTAATTCGGTCCCGAGGTGAAACATCAATTAGTCTAGTGCGCAGCGCCTTCGCCCGCAGCCGCACTCTATGCGACTACTCACTCATAATGCTAATAGTAACAAAAACAACAATAAACCTAGATCTAAACATGCTTGAAGAATAAAAATAAAAACAGAAGATAATACCGCTAATTGCAAGAAGGAAGCAAACTCGATTATCAATACGAAACATCAATCCGAAAGCTATAACTCTGAAAATCTGGAACAAGCTTGAATGTAGAATGCTCAAAGAAAACTGTAGCCGAAACTTTGAAAAGTAAAAACCTAAGTAAAATTCGTGGAACCCTAATCTGGGTTTTAACAAGAGTATTTATACTAAACTTAGTAATCCTTTAGAAAAACGAAGAAAATCCGGAAACATTCTATGCGGAACGACCGAACGACGACGTTCAACGGCCTAATTAACGAACCGGTAGCGCTACCAGTAAATTGGGGTAGCGCTACCGCTGCCTTATCCTTCACGTTGACCGGCTGCTCCTCTGTTGACCATTGACTCTAACAATCCGGTAGCGCTACACCACTTTTGGTGTAGCGCTCAAGAACCTTCTGTTCATTTTCCTGGACCTTTTGTGCCCAACTTGAGCGCTCCAAAGAAATTGTGTAGCGCTCCCGACGGATTATGATCACTTCCATGCAATATCCGTGCAATTCTCACTCTCGGTCTACGTGCATGTACTTCCAATGTCACGAAATTGCACCCACAACCCTAAATTACCTGTAGAACATACTCAACACACAAAAAACCACGTGCACATATTAAAAGGAAAATGAAGCTTAGAATGCACGTCTAACATGCCAAATCACCCTACTTAGGCACTCAAAAGCAAGCTTCCCACGCGCCTATCACATCCCCCAACTTGAGCGTTGCTAGTCCCTAGTAACGAACGAGACGAAAACAACGAAATAACCACAACGACTCAAAAAGGGATACGAGGGTTATGCAACCTGTACAAAATCAAATGAGCAATTTGAATATTATCTCTTTATTACCCACAACTCGGTCACATGCATGCCCTAACAAAAATCCGAATAAGTTCATTCCTCGACAAGGTTTAAGATAGAAAGCTCCCACGTGCCACAATATCACTTATACTCACCGAAACACTCTACATCCCATGTGAGGCGCCTGGCGATCAACGTGGCATGAACAGAATCACCACGTGCCAGTCAAATCAACGCCGAAATATGCAATGAAAGCTCACGAATCAAGATACCACACATTCATAACTAAATATAACACATGCATGCAGGAGAGTCAAACGACGTGCATCGGGTCAACTAAGGGCTTGATTAAGCTTATAATGACCGTGGTTAACAAGAGAAGGGGAAAACATGCAAAGGGTGACGGCCTATAGAAGCTCATGGTCAGTCTACCCAGACTGGCCGTCACCAACATAGATAAGCACAACCACGAACATCACATAATAACACATAAAATACCATAGTTCTCAAGCAACACATGAAATAACAACCCATAATGACACCACCATCCCAAACCATGTCCAACTCCGTGCTCAGTCTTCGTGATCACACCTCGAAATCAGCTCAGTTTGCCTCTTAGGGTTCCATAACTTTGGTGAGTTTAGGTTTGGAAGGTTTAGAGGTTAAGGTTTGAATGGAGAAGAAGGAAAAGGGAAAATGAGAATGATGGGTTGGAGAGAGAGAGAGAGAGAGAGAGAGAGAGAGTGGGGAAAAATCGGATGGCCCCCCCTCAACTTGACTGCGTTTTCTTTTTTTTTTTTTTTTTTTTTTTTCTGAAAATCCGAAGAAAAGTCTCTCTCTTATTGAATGGGTTTTATGATGGGAAGAGAATGGCTTGAGTGAGGGGTTGGGGTTTGGCTAGGATTTAAGTTTAGGGTTTTTTTTTTTTTTTTTTTTTTTTTTTTCAAGAACATGGCATCCACAAGCAAAATATAAATTCTTCCTAGCAACAATGCTCCTTGATTCAGGCCTTCAAAAATGTACACAGAGTTGGACCGCCAAACTGACACACCACCCAAACACCGGTTTCCTAAGTTTGACACAGGAATTGACACAGACTGGTTAAACATGGGATCAATGGGACACATTTAGTGGTTTAATCATGCAAAAATTGCCTTGTTTCATCCCCTAAGCACGTCACCAACTCTCACACATGCATGCAAAATATTTAAACTATGATATGTGGTACAAACGCCTACTATTTTGTGCAAGTGCGGAAAGTGAAGAACAATGAAACATGGGATGCTTTAAGGATATACTGTGCACAACGTGAGAACACCTACTCAAACTTGCTTATGGTGCGGAAAATACTCAAACATGGAAGCCAGGTATATGCATGTGAACAAGTTAAACAGGCAAACAATGAGACAAGAATCTAGCATGCTCACCTAACTCATACAAACAAGCATAACAATCGTATCCCCACATTCAAAAATTAACCAAATTTTTTTTTAAAAATGACCCCTAACCGACTAACAACGCTCAAAACAAAAATAACGTGTACAAAGTACACCCCTTCCCCCAACTTGAAAATTGCTCTGTCCTCAGAGCATGAAGACAGACATAGAAATAGAAGAATAAGGGAAAGAGATGGACCGTCGGATGGCAGCCAACCATCATGACCCCGGCCGATGTATGGGGAATTTGCCATCACTATTGCGTTTCGTCATCAGAACTACTCCCAGGATCCGCTCCTTCAGACCTAAAGAGGTCCACAGCTAGTCACACAGAGCCGCGCCGAAGCTTTATTGGACTGACAACCGCCACATTTCGTGGCACCCCTGCTCGAGGCTCCTGAATGCCTCACTCACTCCGGCGGAGAGGCCCAAACTACCAAGGCTGGTGTGGTAGCATGCTTGTCCTGCAAAAGACTGAAGAACCAACTACCTACTAGGCAACAAATGACGTCAGTACCGCCCGCTCGTGGAAGCCGAGCCACAACAAGAAATAAAACAAATAAAGAACACCTCCAGACCTGCAGTCTCACGTGTAATACTTTTCTCCCCATCCCCCAACTTGAATTGAAGAGTAGGTGGCTATACAAGACCATCATTTTATTTTTATTTATTTTTATTTTTTTTGCAAATTGATAAACAAACACGAATAGACATAAATTTGCCCTTACTAACCGGAGCTGGGCACACGATCCTTCTTTTAATAGCGGCGTGCGAAGCTATAAAAACCCAAGTCGATGATGGGTACCCCTAATGCTAGGGGTCGGGTCCACACTCACTTAAAAGCATGGTACGCGTGAGCTACCCGTCAAAACATGGCTGATAAAGCCTACTCAACCTACATCTAAAAGCTTCAAAACCTCAGCCCGAACCACCTCTTTCATATGGGGATTCAGGCGCCGCTGAGGCTGCCTAGAAGGTTTCACACTATCCTCGACATTTCGCATTTCTAACAAATCCCCTACCTCTGGAGAATCTAAAAATGACGCCTCCTCGGCGGTAAGAGCAATCTCTAGAGGGTCCCTATATAGGACTGTATCAATATGCTCCTGAACCAACGCGTCTATCAGACTCACCTCTTCTACCTCCTCATCATCTTCCTCAAGAGTGCTAACATTATAGACATCCACCTCCATCTTCTCCTCGCCAACAGACAACTGGACCCTGCCAGTTTTGCAATTCATGATGGCGTTGGAGGTGGCTAGGAAAGGACGACCTAGAATAATGGGAGTCTTCTCTAAAACCGCAGGATTAAAACAGGTGTCTAGGACAATAAAATCTGCAGGGAATTGGAACTCAACTACCTGAATCATCACATCTTCCACCACACCCTTGGGCACCCTAACACTCCGGTCCGCCAACTGTAGCGTGACAGGAGTAGCTCTCAGATCGCCTAAGCCCAACCTCAAATATACTGAATAGGGGAGCAAATTAACACTCGCTCCTAAATCCAGCAATGCCTTATCGAAAGTCTGACCTGCGATAGCTATGGGTATGGTGGGACACCCTGGATCCTTGCACTTGGTAGGAATCTCAGTCTGAAGAATGGAGCTCACTTGCTCTGTCAGAACCACGTTGTTCTGATTCTTGCGCTTTGTCGTGCAAAGGTCCTTCAGAACCTTCGCACACTGGGGAAAAGACCCAATCGCCTTCATCAAAGTGATAGGGAATTGCACCCTCTTAAACAGGTCTAACATCTTGAGGTTCATACTCTTCTTCGGTTTCACCGCCAGCCTTTGGGGAAATGGAGCTAATGGCATCGCTGGCGGTGTTGGAGTCGTGGGGGCCGCAACAGCAGGCACCACCACCTCAGGTGACTCCTCATTATCCTTTACCTCCTTCGTAGGGACATTGACAATATCAGGAGTTGCTCTCGGTGCATCAACCGGCTCCGAGGGTGGAGTTGGTTTTTGCTTTGGTGGGAAGGACTTATCAAGTTGCTTCCCACTCCTAAGAATGGTGACCGACTTAGCCTCCTCCTGATTCTGACTTTGAACATTAGGACCTGAATTTCCCAAATAATGGGCACCCACTGTACTACATTGGGCTGGAAACCTACCCTTCTCCTGCTGCATTTGGCTAAGAACAGCAGTGAATTATGAAATCTGGGTCGTAAGGGCTCCTATTTGTTGTCTCGTTTCAGTCTGAAAAGTCATCTGCGACTGCATCAGGTAATTGACATTATCCTCTAACTTCTGATTACGCGCGGTAATCTGCGAATAACCTGGGGGAGGACCACTAGTGGATGGGCCTGCCCCCCTACCAGGCTGTGACTGGTAATTATATGGGATGACTTGGCCCTGAGGGGGCCTGGATGATTGGGACTGTGGAAATTGCTGCGGCGGAGGTAGCGCAAGGGGTTGCGCTTGACCTCCACCTCCAGTTCTGGAATCTGACCACCCAAGGTTAGGATGGTCTCTCCATCCCGGATTATAAGTGTTCGAAAAAGGATCCCAAGTCCTAAGTGCATTGACCTCTTCGTGATTGTACTGACTTGCCCCCTTGGCTGCTAGGAACCCAGGGCAAGCGGTCGCGGTGTGCCCTTTACACTCACACCACACACAGACTTCCTCTACGCTCACCTCATTGACTGGGCGAGTCTGTCTCGCCTCTAATTCCTCTAATCTCTGAGCCATTTTCTCAACCTGAGCCTGAAGTCGCTGGTCACGAATGGTGACAGGGATAACGTTGGACCCAGAAGGTCCGACTCGCTCATAGTCGGATGGTTCTAAAGCCCTCTGCCTATCAGCTAGGTCATCTAAGAAATCCCACCCCTCATCTGCATTTTTGGACAAGAAATCGTCCCCTTTGCAAGAGTACTCTATGTGCTGGACTGTCTCAGCGTTGAGACCCAGATGAAAGAATTCGACTAGTTGGATTCTCTCAAAGCCATGATGTGGTAATTTGAGGAGCAATTCCTTGAAACGCTCCCAGGCTTTGAGAAATGACTCACCTCTCTCCTGTCTAAACCCTTGGATTTGACGCCTGAAACTCTTAGTTTTAGCCTCTGAGAAGTATTTCCTATAGAAGGCGTCGTGCACTTGCGCCCAGGTGGTAAGAGATTGAGACTTCTGCATCCTAAACCACATCAGTGCGCCATCCTTTAACGTTGCCTCAAACAGCTTGAGACATGCATTCTCGTATTGGGTATTGGACGCAAGGTTGCGCACCAATCCCTCGAATGTCCGCACATGTTCATATGGGTCATCGCACTCCCTCCCATAGAAATTCGGGAGGCTGTTCAGGAAATCGGGTTTAACCGTGAAAGCATTACGTGCCTCTTGTGTCTCTCGAGGAAACACAATGGGTCCTTCAGG
Source organism: Vaccinium myrtillus (assembly GCA_016920895.1). Classification (NCBI taxonomy): domain Eukaryota; kingdom Viridiplantae; phylum Streptophyta; class Magnoliopsida; order Ericales; family Ericaceae; genus Vaccinium; species Vaccinium myrtillus. The sequence goes on along the minus strand of CM029278.1, from coordinate 20,738,171 downwards.
AGTGGACCTCTCTGGATAAAGGTGTTGCCTCAAAGACGGCTGTGGAGCTACTCGCTGGTCTGCCATTTCACCTATCTCCGACTCTGACTCTGACTGGTAAAGTGGATTACTGACACTTACTGACTCAAAAGGTAATTCTATGTAAAGATTACTAATGGGAATAGACTCTGACTGATCCGAGTCTGACTCCGAACTAGAAAATAAAGGGTTAGAAGACACAGGCTGAACCGACCCCAGTTCTCTTCGAACTAAACGGTGTGTAGGGTCATGGAAATAAAGAGGGTCCTGCTTAGGAGAACCCTGCTTACCTCTACCTATGGTGACTTATCTAAAGGACAAAACTAAACTACGACTCTACACCTCTGAACACTCGCTGTCGTCCCCGGCAACGGCGCCAAAAATGCTTGACCGACCAGGTGACTAAAAATAAGACGAATAAAGACGCGTCCCAAGCGTAGGACTCTCGACCAGTGTAGCACAATAATTCCGGAAGTACCGGAGTCGAACCACAGTGACGACTGAAGTGCTTGACTAAAAAGTGTGAAAATGCAGTTTTAGCTGGCTCTTAGGTAGCCACCCCTTGATTTGATGAGATTTTATTAACTAAATTGCTAAGCTAAATTGACTGAATGCGAATGAATAAAGAGAGCACAGCTGAGGGAACCCAGCGCCTACGACTAGTCTAACCAATATTTACTTGGGCCACAATTCCTCTTCTCTTTGATTTTAGAATAAAAGAAAGGCTTCCTAACAAATGCGCACCACCTGTCACCAGATTCCGTGCGCATTCGAATTCCGGTAATGCTTGGGTTTGTCCGTTAGAAAAGTTTCTGTTTCCTAAAATTGCTCGAAAACAGAGTTAATTCGGCCCCGAGGTGAAACATTGATTAGGCTAGACGTGGGCGCCTTCGGCCCGCAGCCGCACCCGAGGCGACTACTCACTCATGATTATAATGACTATAGAAATCAAATTATGCCTAGATCTAAGCATGCTTAAAGAATAAACTGTGAAAGCAATAGAAAACGATACCGCAAGATTGCAAGGGAAAGGTTAAACTTGATTATTAAATGCAACACCAATCCGGAAGAAGAAATTCTGAAAATCTGGCGCAAACTTGAAACGCAGAAAGCTAAATGAAGAACGGTAGCCGAAAACTTGAAAACATAAAACCTAAGGAAAATTCGTGGAACCCTAATCTGGGTTTTAACAAGAGTATTTATACTAAACTTAGTAATCCTTTAGAAAAACGAAGAAAATCCGGAAACATTCTATGCGGAACGACCGAACGACGACGTTCAACGGCCTAATTAACGAACCGGTAGCGCTACCAGTAAATTGGGGTAGCGCTACCGCTGCCTTATCCTTCACGTTGACCGGCTGCTCCTCTGTTGACCATTGACTCTAACAATCCGGTAGCGCTACACCACTTTTGGTGTAGCGCTCAAGAACCTTCTGTTCATTTTCCTGGACCTTTTGTGCCCAACTTTTGCGCTCCAAAGAAATTGTGTAGCGCTCCCAACGGATTATGATCACTTCCATGCAATATTCGTGGAATTCTCACTCTCGGTCTACGTGCATGTACTTCCAATGTCACGAAATTGCACCCACAACCCTAAATTACCTGTAGAACATACTCAACACACAAAAACACCACGTGCACATATTAAATGGAAAATGAAGCTTAGAATGCACGTCTAACATGCCAAATCACCCTACTTAGGCGCTCAAAAGCAAGCTTCCCACGCGCCTATCAGCTGACTCAATGGAACATAATAAAGTTTGAAATTTCGTTGGATTGCCATAAAGATACTAGAAAGAATGTTGCAAGTTGGACTTCAAGACTACACTTGACTTAGAGGGCAATGTAGAACGATATAAAATCAAACTTGTGGCTAAGAGTTACACTTAGAAAGGAGGCATAGTTGTAAAGAGCCCTTCTTTCTTGTATCCAAGAAGAACTCATAGAAACATATCGTGGCATTGGTAAGTAACTCTTTATGATTTGGAAATACATTTGGACGTGAAAATTACATTTCCAATGAGAGTTTAGATGATGAAGTCTATATTAATCAACATGAAAGTTTCTCAAGTAACGTAAGATGAAAGAGCATTTGGATGCAAATTTAAGAAGTCAACTTTTAGACTTAGTAAGCTTCCCTCCATTGGTTCCTTATATTTGTTGATGATACCTGTGGTTACTTTGGATTAAAACAAAAAATGCTATTATATATCCAAAGATTAGTGGGAGTAAGTTTATATTGTTGAAATGTATGTTCATGGTGTTTTGCTTGATGGAGTGATTCTTATTGTTTGCACTTAAAAGTGTTTCTCATGAACTTTTAAACTAAAGATTATATGGTCACATTGAGGAAGTCTGATGATCTAGAGTTTGTTAGCTACTCAAATTCATATTTTGGCTAAAGCGTTAATAGTAGAAAGTCTACTTTTGGTCACTTGTTCCTATTATGTGAAAGAACAAACAAAATTTCTAAAGTAACCTCATTGTTGCATCCAATATGATAGTTGAATTATGACATGCTTTTGAGGTTATATTTCAATAATTGAGATTGGGAAATGTATTTTTTTTTTTAGGATTTGGGGTTGTCGACACCATTACCAAGTCGTTAAGAGTTTATGTTCCACAACCATTTTCTTTTTCGAAGAAAAATTTCAGAAACAAAAGTGTTACTAAAGGCATAAGCGCACAACTTATGCTTGCAGATTCACTTTTTAAGGGGTTAGTGCAAAGACAGTTAAGATATATGCTAATACAATGAATCTAGCATACCTCATAATAGTAAGTACGGGCTGCATTATGATGACGACGTTATTTGACACTTTGAGAGATCTCGCTAATGTGTTTCTGATAATTTCCTATTAGGAATAGTGTATGTACGTGTATGTGTACGATGAACAATTACAAGAATAGTTTTTAATAAAAGATATGTTAAGCAATTTGCCAATGTTGTAGTACATGGAAGGGACTATGTTATTTTGGTGTAGAACCGCCATGACTCGCATTAGTGAGTTGTTTAGTCATAGTATTATGATTGTGACCAAATAAAGAAGGGAGGGATATGGACTTATGGGGTGTCTTATGTTTATCTTGTTAAATTCTACTTAAGTTATCATATGGGCCAAGTGGGAAAATGTAAGACTAATTTTTTTAGGCCCAAGATATTATTCTATTAGTCAAATGGAGAAGTTGTTTCCTAGCTATATGGGCTTAATTATAAAAGAGCGTCTAGGGTTCTATCAACTTGTGAGACTAAATGCTAGAAAGAGAGGCAAGAGCATTGAACCCTAAGGGGAAAACGAGTTTCTCTCTCTTGCCTTTCTTTCACACTTTGAACTTGAAAGAAAACGAATATTTTCTCAAAAGGCAACCTTTATCAAGCTCTAGTATTCAAAATAAAAGTAATGTGGTCCTTTCAATATGAGAAATTCAACTATTTAAGTTGAAGGGAACAGACTAAGCATGTGAATGTGAAACAAAAATAATTGATAATGCAAATGCTCATGACAATAGTGCCTTGAGTTAACAATAAGTCGACAAAATAAATTTTCTCCAAACAATAATAAATAGTGTAACGATGATCTGCCTTTGGGTTCATCTAATGTTACACTATTAACGGTTGTGGTGATCCCCTATTACCAATAAGCTAATCGATAAAGATTTGCAATTAAGTAGATTTGTTACCTTTGGTTATACAATCCAATTTCAATTGCGAATACTAATAAATTACCCGATTCCAATTCTCTAATCACTTCGAAGTGGTGCTCCTTTGGGCCTACCTTATATCCATGCGACGAGAGAATTGCAATTTGTAAAATCATTATTCTTAACACTTAAGATTAAGAATGGGAATAAGTTTCATATAATTTGATATTTACGAGTCATTTTGGTTAGGCCACTTTGATGACTGACAAACCATAGCATAATATGAATACCAAATAAATAAGTATTAAGTTCAGTAACTTTAATTGAAATCTACGAAACATTCCGGTTGGGTCACGTTGGCGACTACCAAACCGTGTCCTAATATAATTTTGAATCAAGATAATGACTTTTGCATGAACAGTAGGTGATAAAAATATCACTATTTTAAGACCTGAACATAATAGGTATTAAATTTCATAATTTGATTAACATCTATCAATAGGTCTATTAAGGTTTCATAATATAACTTGGTACCTATTAGCCATATGATTGGGTCACATTGGTGACTATTAAATCACACATAATATAGATTTAAATTAGTAACTTTCTTCATGGACATAAGACAAATAATCAATTATTAACAAAAAAAATCATGTAATATGGTGACTTGATATCTACGAACCATACTGATTTGGTCACTTTGATGACTACCAAATCTATCATAATGTTGATTATCAGCCGAAACAATCATTTTTCACATAATCATCATAGGGGAATAAAAACAAAATTTTCACAAATACATGGTCAATCTGATGATACATAATGGACTGATTGAGATAACGTTGCATTAACATACAAGACGAACACAATATCAATTCTTAAGGGCATAATAGAAAACCCACCAATTCATCCTCATTATGCCACCATATAAACTTCAGTCATACAAATTCACATAGTAATTAATGTGAGACACACATAACATACACATACATCATATATGCTCATTAATCATAAAAGCATGTGCAACATCCATGTATAACCATTGGGTAAATCGTACATACTAAGAGATTCAAACAATGTTTGTCTAAAATTGCCAAAATAGAGACCACCACACAAAAATAAACTGATTGATTTTAATCACCATTCGAATGGTCAACAAAACTAATACTAGACGACCAGCAGCCATTACCAGTAGCAGCAACAACAACAATAACGACAACAACAACAACAACACCAACACCAACAACAACAACTGCGACAACAACAACATCAATAGCACCAACAAAAGCAACAACATCAACAATAGCAACACCAACAACAGCAACAATAACACTAGCAACAACAACAACATCAGCAGCAACATCGACAACAATAACAACAACAACAACAACAACAACAACAACAACAACATTAGTAACAGCAACAACAACAACAACACCACCAACAACAACAATAACAAGAACAACAGCAAAAACAATAGCAGCAGCAATAACAACAACAACAACAACAACAAAAACAACACCAACAACAATAACAGTACCAACAACATCAACAGGAACAATAACAACAATAAAAAATAGTAACAACAACAACAACAACAACAAAATCAATAGCAACAGCAACACTAACAGCACCAGCAGCAACAACAACACCAACAATAACAACATCAACAGTTAAAAAACAAATTCAACAGCAACAACAACAGCAACAGCAACAGCAACAGACCAACAACAACAACAGCAGCAACAACAACAATCGCAACACCAACACCAACACCAACAAAACCAACACCAGCACCAACAGCAGCTATACCAACAGCAAACAAACAACAACACCACCAACAACAGCAACGACAACAACACCAGCAACACCAGCAACAACAACAACACCAACAACAACAATAGCAATTACAACAATAATAATAATAACACCACCACCATCACCACCACCTACACCAACAACAACAACACAACCACCACCACCAACAACATCAACAAGAAAAGCAACAATAGACAACACCAGCAATAGCAACACCAACAGTAACAACAAACAACACCAATAATAGCAACATCAGCAACACCACTGTAATGCCCCAAAAATTGGGTAGGTTAATTAATCAAAATTATACTTTATTTAAATAGAAAATCCAATTTCATTAAATTCCAAAGAAAACTTAATAAATTCTTTTAACGGAAAGCTAAAAGTTAGCTTTCTTATTACAACTCAGAATAAATAGAACTTTAACAATGTCTAAAAACTTTAAACATTTATTAGATATTCAACTGAAATAACAGGTAGAGCCATATAGCTAAAGATCTACTGGTAAAGCCACGACTCTGACACTTCATAACCTTCCTGCTACTCCATCCCCTCGAACTCAGCAAACGGCTCTTCCTCTCCTTCTGTACCTGGCGTTGGGGACGCCAGGGCCACAAAAGTAGTACTGTGAGTGGTAAAATTACACTCAACAGGACACCAAAACTACCCCTTTACGAAAGTATACTCATGCAACAGTTAAAACACATGGGACATTATTGTGACCCCAAACCGGTCACAAACACTTTCGTGACCCCAAACCGGTCACAGACACTCACGTGACCCCGAACTGGTTACAGGCACTTCGTGACCCCGAACCAATCACAGGGTACTTCGTGAACCCGAACCGATCACAGGCACTTTCGTCACCTCGAACTGGTCTTAGACACTTTGGTTATTCCAAACGGTCATGTCCCGGTGGTAGCCATAAGTTTGGCACATCATTTTATCCCGAAGTTGTCAAATTTCGAGTTGTCAAATTATCGAATCTGTCAAAGTCGTCAAATTGTCAAAGTTTTTCAAATTTATCAAGCACGGTAGTTGAACACCCCATTTAATGTCAAACACGTTGGCTTTACGCCTCGTTAAATGTCAAGTGGCGGCGGACTATACGCCCAGTGAAATGTCAAGTGGTGGCGGACTTTACACTCCATGGAATGTCAAGCGGAGGCGGAAAAATCAATTTGAAGTTCAAGATGGAAGCGGACAAGGTTCGGCGAATTCAACTGTATAAACTCGAGGACGAGTTTTTTCAAGCAGAGGAGAATGATGCAGATTGGAAATTTATATTACTTACAAATATAGTGTTTTAAGTTTTCCTTATTTTTATTTTATTAATTTTGTTAGGAAGTCTCCAATTTTAGAAATAAGTGTTCTAGAGTATTTTGATTCCTAGTTGGATTAGGGTTTGTTATTTGATTCCTAGTTGGATTAGGGTTACTTTAGCCCTATAAGTATCATTGTAAGCCTAATGGCAGAATTCGGTGATTGATGAATTAAAGAAAAACGAGTTTATACTCATATCTTGGTCGTTTAAGGAGGGAGTACCTCCGGGTCGATCTTATTGTTCGTGTTCCTCTTGCATGATCAGTTTCGTTTCCACAGGCTGCCCTGCATCACAAAGTCACAACCTAGGATAGCCGGGATCACACTATTAATTAGTACTGTAAGGACATTGTTTCAATATCATAAGCTATGTCATTGATATTGCCAATGATTTGTAGGACTTTTGTTGAGGTGGGTCACTAGGGTTTTACGGAGGATGGATTTTTCAAGAATCTTCTCAAGCATACCACCAGAGTGTTAAAGAGGAGGATTTTCGCATTGTCTCAAACAGGAGGATTCTCGACCTAAACGGGATGTAGTCTTTCTATAAGCAAAAACTATATCCATGTCACACCCAGAGATGTAATATTTTCAAAATTGTCAACACTTGAAGATGCGACATTCTATTTTGGAAAAAGTCGCGTTTTCTAATTTTTGTCAAATCTTGAACACTCACTACAACAAAAACTACCTATGGCGACGAAATGTGGTGAGGAAATTCAAATTTCCTCGCCAAATGGGTCTCTATGGCGAGGAAATTGATTTCGTTGGCAAAGAGTACTCTATGTCGACGAAATTATATTTCCTCGCCAAAAAGCGAAGATTTGGCGACAAAATTTATCTTTCCTAGCCAAAAAGCTAAGATTGGCGACGAAATTATTTTTCCTCGCTAAAGAGCACCCATTTGGCGACAAAAATTATCTTTCCTAGCCAAAAAGCTAAATTTGGTGAGGAAATAAATGTTTCCTCGCCAAAAAATCGAAGATTTGATTCTTCTCATGGTTTTTACCCGTACTGGGTGGGGCACACGCGATGCGTGTGCAAGTCAATTTTTGATAACTTTTCAACTCATATATGTCTCATATGGTGAAAATGGTTTAGTAGGCCATTTAGTAAACCGAATTATCAACATGGGAGCACGCAGTTTTTTTATGGGTTTTTTTTTCAACTACAGCGTGGGAGCAATTTTTATTGTGGGTTTTCTTTCAGCATGAGTTGTGGGCGTAGATGGTGAAAAAATGAGAGATACAAAAGGTGAGAGAGATGAGGGAGGATGTAGAAAAGGAGTGGGCAGCAGTTTTGGAATTTTCAAAATACTTGGAGGTTGCCTGTTTTTTTTGCTATATGGTTATATTGTGAGGAAAAAATAATTGAAAAATCTGAGAATTAAGGGATTGGGGTTTGGAGGCTTTTGAGAGCCCCAACTACATTGCTATAGTATATAGGATAGCGTTGAACTCGTGCTATGCACGAGCAAGATTTACTTGCACGCACAATGTTTGTACATGGCACAATAGATAGCATGTGGACCCTAATTATACATGCATAATATATGATGTAAAATGCCCGTGCCTATTGTGATCTCTAGTGAAATGTCACTGCCTTTAGGCACGGCGTGACGTATGATCCATGGTATTGTCAGTGCCTATTGTGATCTCTATTTTGAACCTTGAACCTTGAGCGTCTCTCGGAAATGTTTCTCAAGAAGAAGATATGTTATTACCAAGAGAAGATCCTACAATGATGAGGCAAAAATTGATATTTAAGAAATCAAAGTGATCGATTTTACACACCTAAATCGCAATAGCTTTCAGTTCAAAAAATAAATAGCAATCGCTACTATCAGTTACAAACCATTAGAATGACCAATATCATGTGATCTGGATTTAGGAAGTTAGAAACCGCTTCGAAATTCCCACGGAATAAAATACAAACCAATAACAACTTCTTCTTTTTTTCTCACAGATCAATCAAATATACAAATGGGACATGATGACATCTAGTCATCTAATTTTTGAAGGTATTCAGGATGCAACTCTAGTTTGCCACGGTGCATTAAAAATTTCCCTTACAGGATGGTCTTCATTGTTTCAAACACCTAGAAACAAAACAAAAAAGATCAGATACCATTTAGTCTATGAGATACAAAAAATATCCAAACGTGAAGGGAATAAGAGTCCTGTGAATTGTGAAAACAACAAATTGATATGGCCAAAAATTGATTACACAAAAAAAAAAAAAATTGAGACTACGCTAGCGTATGAAGTATTAATTTCTCAATTTTTTTTTTTCAAGAAGAATTACTAAACCAAAGTACAAATAATGAATGAAAACATCAAAGTGGTTTACCAATCTCATATACCGATGTATGTGCAAGTCGAATCTATTTGAGAGTGGTCTCCCTTCTATTTCATGTGAACGAGAGAAACAAAAGATTAAATGATAATCAATCATACACTCTTGATGTGCAAAAATATTTGAGTTATTTTACCCCAGGCTGTTATTTTATCCAAACCCAAATCAGTTTTCATGGTTACCCTTTAGACTAAGGATTCACACTTAACTGAATACATAATAAGCCAGATTTATGTGGGATAATTGTGGGAAAAGGAAAATTGAAACAATGACAAAAAATAGAAACATGATTTCGGCATGGAGTTTCTCTCTTTGAGAGAGAGAGAGAGAGAAGGGAACTACCTTGTGTTCGAAATTTTTAAAAATAAAAACTTCAGTGAAAACAAATAACATTAAAAGATTTAAGAAAAAAGTTTAAAGAAACACTACAAAGAGACCAAAATTAGACAAAAAGATTTTAAAAAATAGTAAGGTGAAAGGAACTACAAAAGGTTATATATTAAAAGTTGTTGAACTTTGCATTGAAATGGAAGTTGGTGTGGTGGATGGGGTGCGCGTTGCTTGAGAGGAGGTCGCTGGTTCGAATCCCAGCGGAGGCGGAGAAGCTGAAATGGGATTCATTCTTTTTTTAGTTTTAGGAGTTTTGGCGAGGAAATTTTTCCTCGCCAAATGGTCAGAATAGGCGAGGAAAACAATATTTCCTCGCCCAATGGGAAGAATAGGCGAGGAAAACTGTCCTCGCCAATTGTTCCGAATAGGCGACAAAAAATTTCCTCGCCAATTGGCAGATTAGGCGAGGAAATTTATTTTTCCTCGCTAGAATACCTTTTGCGACGACCTATTGGTGAGGAAACGTGGCGAGGAAATTTGGTGCTTTGGCGAGGAAACTCAATCCTCAATATAGACATTTTTTCTTGTAGTGACTACTGCAGTTTATTCTTCAATAAACCTTCTCAACATTTGCGTTGTTTAAACCTGTAAAAGTATGTTTTCAACTTACTAGTTTCCATCTTTTGCCCGGGAATACCTGAAAACAATGTCCTTACGAAAATGGGGTCCAACAAACATCAAGAAAAAATGGCCTTCACTGGTAGCACATTCAGAGGATCACAATACTAAAAAATGAGCATCGAGGATCACGAAAGGTGTTAAAAAAAAAAACAACACGAAGAAGACTCCTAAAGTGTCATTGCAGCATATGGATCATGGATGCTTGTATTTGTTCTAGGGATCGACCCTTCGTCTCTGGGACAAACTTTGCCACGAACAGAATGGTTGAGCCACAGATTGCAGCAAACATGAAGAAGACTCCTGAAGCAGCAATTCCAGAAAAATAAGATTGTCAGTACTAAACTAAACACAATCAAAGGCACACAAAGATGCGGCATGGGATCCCCAGTCCCTAATGTATGTCCTCGTGTCTCAATGTACTCTCAGTTGCATGACCCCTCTTAGGATCATTCCAGTACAAGGAACGGTTACCCCCTGTTTGAAAGTGTGATACCGTGCTAATACTGTGATGATGTTACAATGTACTTTTCTTCTTCTTTTTTATTTTTTTTATCGGCAAAAGAAAACTTCATTGTCATAAAGAAAAAAAATAAAATCACTACAATTGGAAAATAAATGCATTGAGAGAGTTTCGAAAAGACCAAAAGTCCTAAACACTTTTAGTGCTGCCACTCAAAAACTTGACCTACCTCTCAACCTCACGAATTTTTAATATAAAAAACTACATAACAATGAAATATGAAATAAAAGTGGCTAATAAGATACCAACCGGGGAAAAGGAAAAGAGAAAATAAAACTTGAACCCCATGAAATGCACCGAATACCGTCACACTTTGAAAACATAAGACCTTCATTACTGCGTACTTGTATGAGTGTCAATAATAAATGAAATGTCGTTTTGTTTTTCAAAATCATTCAGGTAAATCACGTTACCAAGATCATCCTGACCAATGTTTTTACACTCTGGAGCTCGATTTTATTTTCTTCCAAGAAAAAGTAAGAACATAAATACGAAAAAACTTGCCTTAGCTTTTGATATCTAAATTCACAGTTTTTTTTACCCAAGGTGTACCGTATATCAAAACGCGCCATCCAAAGCATAATTTTTTGAGGTATTAGAGTTTTCATGTGAGAGCAGGGGGGAGTTTATTGGGAGAGAAGAGGATCAGCGCGCCTCACAAAAGTACCTGGTTAGCTCCAGTCAAATAAGAAGTTAAAGCTATAGCTAACAATCCAAGAACTTAACCAATTGGCCAAAATCGCAAGGCTTCCAGCTGATCCCCTTATGTTTATGGGAAATATCTGGAAAAAAAAAAAAAAACCCAATTATTTACCCTCCTGAAAAGATTGATCAGCCAAATAAATTTATCGACCTACACTTACCTCCGATACAAGAACAAATGGTGTAGCATTCATGCCTGCTGAAAAAGATGCAGAATATACCTGATTGTAGAATCATATAAGAATTAAACCACAACCACGTAAATAAATCGTTGGACGACCCAAAAGTTTTATTGAAATCAAATAATAGAATTTTTTTTCATAGGAAATGCTAACCTCGGCCCAAATGGTGGAGGATAATAAGTAAAAAGTGCATAGATATCTAAGAAAAGTTTATTAATATCCGTGAAAATACATTGATATTCATGAAATGTGCATTGATATCTGAATTAATTTGTCATTAATATACATATTATCCTCTACTTATTGAGACTTTCTTTCTATTACAAGCCTGTGACAATCTATATATTAGGATGTGGTTCTAACCAAAACAAACAGAAAGACCTATGCGATTCTTAAGAGATTATTGTCAATGGCCGCATTTCAGAGCTCGAGCAAACAACCATAAATGTACATCGCGCACGTTTAGCTCCAACTTACGAAAGGTTAGCTAGGATCTCGACAAGTTATTGAAGCCTAAAACCAAATCTTTCAACAACAATAAAAAGAAACAAAAAGAACATAAAAGAAACAGTCGAGTATGTAATATTACCAGTATGCCACATAACACCAGTAGAGCACTGAGCTCTGTGGAGTAATGAAAACCCTGTTCATGGCAAACCAACATCTCAGAGATAACCAAAGCACGCAAAGCATTAGTATTTTGCAAATGAATGGATAAGAAAAATAAGCACATGGGTTCAGCTTTTTCTTCCAACGAACCTGAAAGAGAAATCCCAACTCAGCAAGAATGTTCCCCAAGCATGTTCCTGCTGCGGAAACCTACAAATTCTTGCAGCATAGGCTCATAGATCAACGAAAACACAAACCTTTTGAACATAATTTCCAGAAACTGACCATCAAAAGGGGTCGGCGGCCGAACTTATCCACTAAGAATACACTCAAAGCAGAAAAGGGAATCTACAGGAAAACAAAACGTAATTACTTCAAAAGTTTCTGGAGCTACATCACGTATGAAAGCCAATATTGTTGGGGTGCTAGGTTAAGGTAGAAGCAAATTTAGGGAGAAACTTGAGTAATTATTAATTGAAGGGCTAAAGGTGTAATAAAAGAGGTGGTGGAGACTTTTAGCTTTTACTGATTGTTTCTTTCGGAGAGTACAAGGGAGGAGTACGAGTCAATGGAATGTCTTTTTCATTACTAACCAAATGGTACAAAATGAAGCTCTATTTATAGAGCCCTTTGACCGACCTACTTGGTCTCTAGAAACATCATGATTTTGCACAACTCTGCCGACTCACTCCACCGGCATACTCTAGTCTAGAATTCTCCAAGATTTAGCACATTTTGTCATGTGCTTATTACAACGAAAGTCAACCTTCTAGAAACATTTAATTTAGATTTTTCCTTAGACATTTCTAGACACCTTCTTATTATTTTTTTACTTAGATATTTCTAGATTACAAATTACCTTTTTTTAACACTCCTTAATTTGTAATCTTCATGACTTCATGAAATTGAGAGAATTTTTCTGCTGCCACGGCTTTGGTCATAATGTCAGCTAGCTGCTCCTTGGTATTGACGAACTCGAGTTGAATTTCTCCATTCTGCACCAAGTCTCTGATAAAGTGATGTCGGAGCTCAATGTGCTTTGTCCTGCCATGAAAAACTGGATTTTTGCTCATTGCAATGGCTGACATATTATCGCAGTAGATAACTGTAGGGTCTTCCTCTTTATGCTCCATGTCTGAAAGAATTCTTCTGAGCCACACAGCTTCACATGTTGCATCTGTAGCTGCTATATATTCAGCTTCTGCCGATGAGAGAGCAATTGTCCTTTGCTTTTTAGAACTCCAAGCGATAATGTTAGATCCGATACAGAATACATATCCTGAGGTGCTTTTGCGATCATCCAGGGAGCCTGCCCAATCGCTATCTGTGTAGCCAATAAGCTTGCTGTCATTTTCTTTTGTGTACCTGATGCCGAGTTTCTTCGTCCCTTGAAGATAACGCATAATCCGTTTTGCTGCGGCATAGTGTAGCTTGCTGGGCTCGTGCATAAATCTCGAAATAAGATTCACAAAATATACAATGTCGGGCCTTGTATGAGTGAGATAATTGAGCGAACCAACCAATTTTCGGTAGGCCGTAGCATCGACTTTCTCTGCCCCATCATTCAGCTGCAGCTTGTCATTTAGAGAAAGTGGAGTAGAAACTGGCTTGCAGTTACTCATGCGGAATTTCTTCAATAAGTCTTCAAGATATTTTTCTTGTGAGATAAAAATCCCTTCTTTGGATTGCCTCACTTGGATGCCGAGAAAATATCTCATAAGGCCGAGATCAGTCATCTCGTACTCCTTCATCATGGCCTTTTTAAAATCTTCAAGCATCGCTGAATTGGTGCCTGTGTAGATTAAGTCATCAACATATAAGCAGATAATGAGGAAGTCCTGCGTACCTCCTTTTTTGACATAGAGTGATGGTTCGCTTCGACTTCTTTCAAAACCATTTTGACAGAAGTACTTGTCAATGTTGCTGTTCCACGCTCGAGGTGCTTGCTTCAAGCCATAGAGAGCTTTTCGAAGTCGGTACACCTTGTCTTCTTTTCCTTTCACAGTGTAGCCTTGCGGTTGCTCCACGTAAACTTCTTCTTCAAGCTCTCCATTGAGGAAAGCTGATTTGACGTCGAGTTGATATACTGGAAGCTCGTACTGTGCAGCCAAGGCAAGAACTGTTCTGATCGTCTCCATACGAGCAACTGGAGCAAATGTTTCATTGAAATCCACTCTAGGCTGTTGCGAGTAGCCTTTTGCCACTAATCGTGCTTTGTGCTTCTGAATTGATCCATCTTCTTTGTATTTTGTCTTATAGACCCATTTGAGCCCGATTACATCTTTGTCTTTCGGCAGCTCCACGAGATCCCATGTGTGATTTTTCTCGATAGTTGCAATTTCTTCGTCCATTGCTTTTTTCCATATTTCTTCACTTGCAGCTTCTTCAAAGTTTTGTGGTTCACAAGTGAAGAAGGCAAAATCACACGAGTCATATATGTCTTGTAAGGAGCGTACCTTTCTCGTTGGATTGAGATCCTCTGATGAGCTCTCTGGACCGGTTTGCAGACTTTGGCTTTGACTTGGGTCCGGAGTCGAAGTTTCTTGCCCATCTCCTAGCTTTACTTGAGAAGAGACTTTATCGTCAAGCTGCACAAACTTTTTCCGATCGTCTGTCATATGATTACTGCATCCACTATCCAAGTACCAAATGTTATCTGATTCTTCTTGAGCATTCATGCAAGAGAATAATTGTTCTGCTTCATTTTCTTCCGAAAAATTAGCTTTGCTTTTTTCATGATTGAACCAACAATCACGATCAGAATGATTAGAAACTTTGCATCTTTTGCATTTAAATCTGCAATCTTTGGATGCATGATTTGTTTTTTTGCAAATAATGCAAGAAGAGTTAGAGTTACCGCCATTGGGATTCCTTTGATTGTCGTATCCTTTTCCTTTGTTCCGGGCATTTTGGCCTCCACGTCCTTTCATGTCTCCTCCTCGAATTGAGCCCTTCTCTTGATTTGCTTGATTCTTTCCTCCAAAGTACATTTTGCTTTGAAATGCTTGCTCCAAGGATTGATTTGTGAACCTGCTCATTCTTTGTTCATGTGCCTCGAGAGAACTCATTAGTTCATGTCGAGTAAGTTTAGATAAATCCTTGGACTCTTCGATAGCGGCAACAATATGCTCAAACTTTGGAGGCAAACTTCTTAAGGCTTTTTCGACAATTCTTTTGTCCGTAAGGGTATCTCCATAACTTCGAATTTGATTGACAATTCCAGCAACTCGGGAAAAGAATGTTTGAACGGATTCATTTTCCTTCATTGCTAGATTATCAAAATCTCTCCAAAGTGTTTGAAGTTTAATGGAGATAACCTTATCATAACCTTGATATTCAACTTTTAATGTCTCCCATGCTTCTTTTGAAGTTTTTGCACCCAAAATTCTTGGAAAGATCGATTTGCTTACCCCACGTTGAATGTTGAGTAGTGCCAATGCATCTCTCTTCTTGTTCTCCTTGAACTTCTTCTTCCTTGCTTCCGTCCAAGTTGCTTCTTCTTCGTCATTTGCCGGTGCCTCGTATCCGCTTTCAACAAGATCCCACAAGTCTTGTGAGATGAATAGAGTCTTCATTTGAATGCTCCAATAATCTTAGTTCTCTCCCTCAAATATAGGGATGAGAGTTTGTGCATAGTTGAAAGTGGAGGAGTTGGCTTCCATGGCAGATGAGAGTTAGGAGGACAAGGATGTATTTGGGGTTCCTGCTCTGATACCAAAATTGTTGGGGTGCTAGGTTAAGGTAGAAGCAAATTTAGGGAGAAACTTGAGTAATTATTAATTGAAGGGCTAAAGGTGTAATAAAAGAGGTGGTGGAGACTTTTAGCTTTTACTGATTGTTTCTTTCGGAGAGTACAAGGTGTAGGGGGTGTATTTCCACGTTAGCCTGTATCACGTGCAGGCTTTGGCTCGACCCTAAATCTGCAAAACAAAGAAAGGGTTAGAGCACCCTTGCCTCTCGTTGGCAAAGGCCCTCCGATGCTTAAGTTAGTGTTGGGTTACTAATTAAGCCAAGAACACAATGTGTATAACTGGGTGTTACAGCGTACCTTTTGTCATGGTTACTGTCTTGTATTTATAAGTGTAAACATTCTCCACGCTAGGCATCTCGTGCCTCTGTTTCCTATTCTCTTTAGGAATCCTTTTCCTAATAGGACTTTGCCTATTAAAAGATAACTTTCCATATCCTGCTAGATCTCGTCTAGCAGATGTATTTCTTTCCATATAGGATTCTTTCCTATATGTGGTATACTCCTAATCACGTTAGGACTTCCCATATTAATCCATTTCTCAACGGGATTGCTCCTTATCTCATAAGGGGCTGCTGTGGAATATTCTGGAATGTCCCACCGCCTTATTCATGGTGGTGTCGTGCTTCCACGTAGCTCGGAATAACCCGTACATAGCCCAGCTCATCACGCCGAGCTGGACAATGTATTCCAGAATGCTATTTGAGCTGCATACGTAGTCTTCCTAGATCGGCCATACCAGGCCATCCCTCTATGCCTTTATGTCGAGCTAGTGCATCCTGATTTATTAGTCCACTTGATTACTCTGACCTTTCACCTGGCCAGTTCAGCTCGGCACAGAGATCACGGACTCCCTATGTGGTGCCGAGCCATTCACCCTCTCGTGGTGATCGATTGGGGCACGTGCTATGCCTAGTAGTAGGGTAATCAGATTTTACCCACTCCAATTGCTCCCCAGCTCTGCCATTGCTGTCATTCATCAGCGGTGCGCAGAGCTTCAACGGTCCTGATACACCTCTTGCACGCCTTCCCCCTCTCGTGGGGAACAGGGTTTCCTTCGCATTAAATGTGAAGTGACCCGTTGGGGGCTGGATAAGCCCAAAGGACGTTTTTTGCTGACGTGTCCTGACACGTCATGGCCTAACTTTTGGGGTTTTGGGCGGGATAATGATTATTCCTATTCCCCCAAAACCCTTATTCATCAGAAAATTCCCCTTCCTCCACTTCTACTTTACCTATTCCAGAAGCAAGAGAGAGAGAAAGAACGAAGAGAAAACCTCCGTCCGCCATTAACGTCGTCCAAGCTTTCTGTAATAGACCCGTCTCCGTTTCTCGTGGGGAGAACGCCTCCTACTTCCGTCGGGGAGCACCAGTTTAGGTTCATCTTTTCACGTAAGTGACCTTTCTGTCCACATTTCTTCTGTTTTCTCTCGTTTTTCTACCCTGTTCATCTTCCACTTCTTTCCCTGGGTTTCAACAGTGAAACCCTAACCTTTTAGAAAAAATGGGTAGACACAAGGCTCTCGTAAGCACCCAAGAAAAAATAAGGGAATTTCGCAGGGAATATGAGATCCCCGCCGATGTACGATTCCGGCTAGGCAGGTCTGAGGATTTAGTAGAAGAGGGTCGGGACGAAAACACGATTTACATCCCCCTAATCTTTATCGTGGAGGGTGGCCTTAGGTTTCCCCTTCATCCCTTCTTCCGTGAGGTCTGTTTTAGGTGCCAGTTGAACCCTAGGCAACTCTGTCCAAATTTTGTCAGGGTGGTCATGGGCACAGTGGCCCTTAATAGGCTGCTCGGCCTCCACCTCGATTGGTGGGACCTACATTATCTTTATAGTGTAGTCCCTACAGCCGAGAAGAATTATTACTTCAAAGCAAGGTATCCCAACCAGAAGCTCATCACTGATCTGCCGAACTCCTCCAAGGGAGAGGCGGATGACTTTCTCGTAGTCACCAACAATTGGGAGCCTAAAGATGCCGAGGGGAAGACCATCGGCTCGGCTTGCCCCAGGGCTGCAGGTGGACTACGTTAGTATTACTTTTTCCCTGGCTGGCTTACTCTTCGTCTTTCTAGAATCTGCAACTGACCATCTTTTTGTTGTTTTGCAGCGGCTAACCTCAACCACGGCGGTCGCATTATCCACGGCAAACTCCACCGTGAGGATATTGCCAAGGCCCTCTGGTTCGACGGTTTCGAACCAACTCCTGTGGGTCTCGGCCGTTCAGCTCATCACTTGCTAGGTTACATTCCCTCCTGTTGGGGCAATATCAGAAAAGTTGGAGAGGCTAGAACAAGACACGTTTGGCCGCCGCCTGTTCCTGTGATTGCCACAGCCCGACCTGCTGACCGACAAAGGACTCGCTCCCGCAGAGGCCGAGCTAATAGGAGGGTCACTCGGTCCCAAGCCCCTGAGGTCCTTCAGCGGCAAGTCACCTTTGCCCACATTCCTTAGATCCCAACTGCCATCCCCATCCAGGAAGCCAGCACATCCGGGAGGGCGAGAGTAGAAGAAGAAGAGGAATTTGAAGAAGAAGCATTTGATCACCGTGCAGTCATTCAGTCTCTGACCGAGCAGGGCACCCGTCTCGCAGACTCAGACGATTCTCCAGGCTACTCTCCTTCCCCAGAGAGAGAAGTCATGCCTCGCAAACCGATCAACCTTCTTGATGTGCTGACTATTGGCGGAGCTTCCCGTGCCCCACCAGTCTCCCGTACTGCCATTCCTTCCCAGACAACGCCCCCTCCTCCCTCTGACACTTCGAGGGACAAGAGGCCGAGAGAGAGTCCAGAGCATGCCCAGCCTTCCCCTACCAGAAGAAGGACTGGAGGCTCCAGCTCCAACCAGACACCCTGCGATGTTTCGCCCTTGGTTCAGCCTTGGGAACCCGTTCTGGCCCGTCCCAGTGGCGTACCCCTTAACAAGATCGACAAGATCTCCTCCACGGACGTGGCGTTCGGCGTGTCCAGGGCTGCCCTTCTTCCTCTTGACATGGAGAGAGAGAAAGGTAGCTCTTACGACACCCTTATGAAGACAATCTTCCAGTCGTGTGTTAAGGTAACAAATCTCTTCCCTCTATTCTCCTTCTATTGAACCTCTGCTTTGCCTTTACCAATTGTGCTTTGTCTTGTAGGTCATGCAGAAGGCTGCCGTTGGTTTCGACCGAGCGAAAGAAGCCGCAAAGGAGCTGGAAGAAGAGCAGAAAAGGGCTGAGACCGCGGAGAGGGAGAGCGTTCAGCATGCTGAGTCTTTGAAAGACGCTCAGGGGGAGGTGGAGGGCTTGAGAAGAGAGAATGCCGAGCTGAAAAGGAAGGCTGAGGAGGTCGAGCGGGAGCTGCGTCAACAACTCGCTACTGCAGAGGCTAAGGCTGAGGCCGAATATGACCGTGCTATGCTTGAGGTGACGGATAACTACAGAGCTCAAATGCCAAAGGTGCAAGATGTTGTCTGGAGCACGGCTTGGCAGAGATGCCTTACCAAGCTTGGGGTGGATCCGTCCTCTCCTCACTGGACCGATATGGAGCTTCCCAGCGAGGCAGCTGCTTCACAAGGCAATTCCGACACTGGAGCTCAGCCCAACCCTGAAGCACAACCCGAGCCCCACTCCGAGCAGATCCTGAGAGATGAAACCAAAGATACTTCTACTCCTCTAGGGAACGAGTCCACAGAAGGCCTTGGAGATGTCAATTCCGATCCCAATCTTGCCACTGATGCTGGTCATCACAGTGAAGAGGCTTGATGCCTGTTTTTATCTGATTTCTGCTTTTGACCCTGCGTGGTCCTGTTTGGCCGAGTGTGGTCTGTTCTGATACTTTGATATTTGTTTTGATGATGATACTCTTTTAGCTGGTCCTGTGTGACCTTGTTTGGCCGAGTGTGGCCTGTTATACTCTTTTAAATTTCTCGCACTTGTTCATGATTTTCAAATGCTATGGCATCTTTGCAGTTTTCATTGCAAATGTCCCAGTTTCTTCATACTTAGAGCAATTTGGCAATATTCGTTGCTCATCTAAGTTTTTTCGTACTTAGAGATAAGTTTGCATTACTCGTTGCAAATCCCTAAGTGTATTCATACTTAGAGATTTCTTGCATTATTCGTTGCATATCTAAGTTTCTTCATACTTAGAATTATTTGGCAATATTCGTTGCTCATCTAAGTTTTTTCGTACTTAGAGATAAGTTTGCATTACTCGTTGCAAATCCCTGAGTGTATTCATACTTAGAGATTTCTTGCATTATTCGTTGCATATCTAAGTTTCTTCATACTTAGAATTATTTGGCAATATTCGTTGCTCATCTAAGTTTTTTCGTACTTAGAGATAAGTTTGCATTACTTGTTGCAAATCCCTAAGTGTATTCATACTTAGAGATTTCTTGCATTATTCGTTGCATATATCCAAGTTTCTTCATACTTAGAATTTTACCAACATGGTTGGAATACACATATTCTCTGCTCCCCAATAGGAATCCAATATTTAAAGTAACTATTGGTTCATATTACGCAAGACCATGATAACGAAAGATGAAATTTTATTAAAGCTTGGAATAAAGAGAGAGTCTAAAAGATTGACGCTGGTGATTTTATTCGTAATCCCAACAAGGTTCTAAAAAAAGACGTGAATTTCCTGGGAAACAGATGTGACTGTATTCGTAATCACATAAATAAACTACTGGTAGAACTTCCTCAGATTCTGGACGTTCCATGGCCGTGGTACTGGGTCCCCGTCCAGGTCGGCCAAGCGATAGGCTCCGATTCCAGCAATTCCAACAATCTTGTAGGGGCCTTCCCAGTTCGGCCCAAGCTTCCCATCAGAGGATACTTTGGTGTTTGCCAAGACTTTCCTTAGGACGAGATCTCCGATCTTAAATTCCCTTGGCTGCACTTTCTTGTTGTAGCTTCTTCGTAGCTGCTCTTGGTATGCTGCCAGTGTGATAAGTGCACGTTCTCGTTTCTCTTCGGCCATATCGAGCTGCTCGGCCAAGGCTTTGTCGTTGCCACCTGACTCTACAAGAGTGGTGCGGAGGGTCGGCAGGCCGATCTCCAGTGGTATCACCGCCTCTGTCCCATAAGCGAGCGAGTACGGCGTCTCTCCCGTAGATCGCCGTGGGGTGGTCCTGTATGCCCAGAGCACGGCTGGTAGTTTGTCCGGCCATTTTCCCTTTTTCTTCTCCAACCTCTTTTTGAGGCTCTTCAGGATAGTCTTGTTTGAGGCCTCTGCTTGCCCATTGCTTTGTGGGTAAGCCGGAGTTGAGTAATAGTTTCTGACGCCGTACTCGGCACAAAAAGATTTGAACTTTTTGCCGAACTGGGACCCATTGTTTGAGATGATGGAGTATGGTACTCCAAATCGTGTGATGATTTTGTTCCAGACAAACCGCTCCACCATGGCTTCTGTGATCTTGGCCAGAGCTTCCCCCTCTATCCACTTAGTGAAGTAGTCAGTGCCAACGAGCAGGAATTTTCGTTTCCCTGTTGCCATGGGAAGAGGACCCACGATGTCCAACCCCCACTGGGCAAAAGGCCATGGGCTAGTCAGAGGTAGCAGATCCTCCGCTGGAGCTCGGATGAGGGGGGAATACCTCTGACATTTCTCACATTTTTTCACAAAAGCTTTTGCATCTTCTTGCATATAAGGCCACCAATATCCCTGTGATATTGCTCGGTGGGCTATGGACCTTCCTCCAATGTGTCCTCCACAAGTTCCAGCATGGATCTCGTGGAGGAATTTCTCAACAAGAGCTGGATGTACACATAATAGATAAGGTCCAAGAAAAGACTTTCTATAAAGCTTACCTTCTGGGGAGAGCAAAAAACGTCTTTGATTTGGTCTTGATTTTGTGAGCTTCCCTTTTGTCCCTCCGGCAAGGTCCCATCTCGTAGGTATGCCACTATTGGGTCCATCCACTTGGCCCGAACTCGTCTCCAAGACCATCTCTCTTTCGGCCGATATTTGGTTCGTTCGGATATTCCATGCCTCTTTGTTCGTCGGTATTCGTGTTTTTCGCCGATCCCAAGCATGCCGGTGAATCTGCATGTGCATTTCGTCCCGAGCCGATTTCTTTGGATGTAGATGTTGTCAAATTTGTCGAGCAAGTCTTTGGCTACTTCGAGTATGCACCATCTTCTCGCTCCTTGCGGCGTATTCCCGAAAAAGTGGTTAACAACTAATTGTGAGTCACAGAATACCCTTAACTTTCGACCTTGAGTTCTATGGCACTCCCGAGTCCGCAAGCAAGGCTTCATATTTCGCCACATTGTTGGTGGCACTTGAATCCCAGGACGTAGTGCTTGCTCCAAAGACCAATCCTTCGGAGAGAATAACACCACTCCCGCTCCCGATCCTTTGTTGCAGCTGATCCGTCGACATAGAGCCTCCATTCTTCTCGGGATACAGTCGGCCACTCTTTTTGGCGGTTTGGTGGGACTGATCCGCTCCTTCTCGTGAGAGAATCGGTGGTGGTGGAGCCTTTGTCGGGGTGAACTCAACTATAAAATCAGCTAAGACTTGCCCTTTAATTGCTGTTCTGGGTTGATAATCAAGGTCGAACTGGCTGAGCTCGATGGACCACTTGGATATTCGTCCTGAGAGGTCCGCCTTCCTGAGTAAGGCCTTTAGTGGATATTCAGTGAACACAGTGATGGGATGCTGTAAAAAGTAGTGTGGGAGTTTTCTTGCAGCTATGATAAGAGCGTACACAAGCTTTTCCAGTGGTAGATAACGTGTCTCGGCATCTAACAGCGTTTTGCTCGCAAAGTAGACCGGAGACTGCTCTGCCCCCTTTATTCGTAGGAGGACCGAGCTGACAGCGTGATCAGACTTGCTAGATATAATATCAACCGCTCCCGGCCTTCCGGAGTAGAGTAAGGGAGGTATCGACGGGTAGTGTTTCAATTCCTGGAATGCCTGTTCCTGCTTGGCTCCCCATTCATATCCCTCTCTCTTCTTCAGAAGCTGAAAGAATGGTCTACAACGGTCTGAGGACTTACTGATGAAACGGTTGAGAGCTGCTGCCATCCCTGTTAGCCTTTGGACCTCCTTCGTGGTTTTTGGGCTTTGAAGGCCTTGCAGAGCCGTGATCTGATCTGGATTGGCCTCAATCCCCCTCTTAGTCACCAGGTGCCCTAGGAACTTCCCCGAGCTAACTCCAAAGGCACACTTGGAGGCGTTCAATTTTAACTTGTATTTTCGAGAATGCTGAAAGTTACCTTCAGGTCGGCAAGGTGATCAGATTTCAACTTGCTTTTCACAACCATGTCGTCGATGTAGACCTCCATGGTTTTGCCGAGCTGATCTTTGAACATCTTTGTGACCAACCTCTGGTAGGTTGCTCCGGCATTTCGTAGCCCGAAGAGCATGACCTTGTAACAGTAGAGCCCTCTTGGTGAGATAAAAGAAGTTTTTTCTTGATCTGGCTCATACATAGCTATTTGGTGATATCCTCGATATGCGTCGAGGAAACTCATCCTCTCGTAGCCTGATGTGGCGTCCACTAGTTGATCAATTCTGGGAAGTGGAAAGCTGTCCTTGGGGCATGCTTTATTGAGGCTAGTGAAATCTACACAGACCCTCCATTTCCCGTTTTTCTTCTTGATAACGACAGTGTTGGCCAGCCAATCTGGATAGCTCACCTCTCGTATGGCATCCGCTTCGAGCAGCCGATCTACTTCTTCGATCACAGCGTCTGCGTGCTGTGGTGCCGACCTTCTCGCTTTCTGCACAACTGGTTTGTGCTGAGGATCCACATTCAGATGGTGGCATATTGTCTTGGGATCTATCCCAGGCATTTCTTGAGGAGTCCACGCGAAAACATCGATGTGGTCCTTTAGAAAGGCAACCAAATCTTCTTGCTCCTGTTCGGCTAGTGCCTCGCCGATCAGAAAATACCTCTCTTCGTCATCTCCCTGAAGCTGTATCTTCTTCAGCCCTTCTACTATCTTCTTGGTGGGGTCACCTCCGACGTCCTCCAACGTTGGTTGATCTGGAACTTCAACTGTCTGCACCAGCTCGGCCTTAGGAGATTTCTTTATTACCATGTTGAAGCATAGGTCGGCTACCTTCTGGCTGCCTCTGATGCACTCAATGCCGTCTGCTCCAGGATACTTGATCTTTTGGTGGTAAGTTGAGGAGACAGCCCTCATTTTGTGCATCCAGGTTCTTCCTATAATCACGTTATAGGAGGAGGGGATGTCTACCACAAGGAAATCAGTTTTTAGGACCACTGATCCAGCTCGGACGGGCAATGTGACCTTTCCCATAGGCCATACTGTCTGCGCACTGAAACCGATCAGTGGGACTAAACACTTTTGTAGTGAGCTCGGCGGGAGTTCCATCTTCTTGAAAGTATGGTAGTACATGATTTCCGTGCTGGCTCCCTGATCAACAAGAATCTTCTCAACGCCATACTCCCCTATTCGTAGGGTGATTACCAAAGCATCGTTATGGGGCACCACTACCCCGTCTAGGTCGTCGTTGGTAAAGGTGATTGGGATCTCCATCACTCCCTCAGTCCTTGGTCTCTTCATGCCGAGCTTCATGACCTGCTTTGCTTGTCCGTTGACTCTTTGGATGTGTCTGATCTCATTGTTGGTGTATGGGGCCACCAGTCCATGTATCATATGGATGGTCCCCTTTGGACCTTTCTCGTAGTCCATCTCTTCAATCAGCTCGGCGTCATGCTTGCTGTCAGCCAAAAATTCTTTGAGGTGACCCTCCGCCACCTTTTCGTCCAAGAACTTCTTGTACTCCGCACAATCTTCAGTCATGTGTCCCCAATCCCTGTGGTAGCTGCAGTGCTGATTGGTAGCCCTCCTCTTTTCTGGGTTGCCTGTCATTCTTGAGGGCCTCCTGAACCATGGTTCATTCTTAATCCTGTACAACATTTTGTAGGTCGGGATGTTGAAGGTCGCCATGATGCTGAAGTATGACTTGGGGTCTGGATCTGTTCTGTCCTTTCTCTGCTGCGTATAGTCTTTTTTCCCTGATGTGTACTCCTTCTTGTACACCCTTGGCTCTGCAGCCCTCTTTTCTGGGAGCTGAGGTTGCCCAGCCACAATCTTACCCCCAGCCTGTAGGATGTCATCCTCTACCCTTGCATGCTCTTGTATCCTCTCCATGAGTATGGCCACAGTTTTCACCGGATGCATGGTAAGCGATTCTCACAGCTTACTATGCATAGGCAAGCTCGTCTTGAACATTGCCAAGGCATACTCCTCGCTGCAGTTTTCAATCTCGTTGAAAGTCTCCCAGTAACGCTTGGAGTATTGCCTTAGAGTCTCATCATCCCTCTGTCTCATAGAGGTTAGTGCATCGAAAGTCTTTGGAGCGGCTCAGCTAGTAAGGAAACGAGCAGTAAATTCATCAGCTAGTTGGTCCCAGCACAGGATGGATCCCTCTGGGAGCTTGTGGTACCAGCTTAGGGCTATTTTTCCCAAACTGGATGGGAACATTTTGCATAGCAGGGCATCCTTCTGCTCATGCATGAACATGGCCTGTTGATAGTGTTGGATGTGAGTCACAGGATCCGTACTGGTTTCGTAGGGAGTGAATGTTGAGTGCTTCACCCTGCTCGGTGTCTTTTCTGCTCGGATCCAGTGGGCCAGTGGTGACTTTGAGATTTTACCTAGGGCTTCTTTAGCTGCTTCTCGTGCAGTTCTAGGGCCTCCATCAGCTCGGTGGGCTTCCATTCTTCTTGTGTGCTGATCGGGGTGGTGCTCGTTGGAACCAGATCTCTCGTATCTGTCCCTGGCATGCTTTCTTCTTTCTTTCTTCTCAACGGAAACGCTCCTTTCTCTCCTTTTTCGTGGAGAGACTGCTCGGTCAGTGGAGACATCGTTGGAGCGATGGCTCCTTTCCTTTTTGTACTGCACGGATCTCGTCCGTGAGCGTAGGTCCTTCTCTTTTTCTTGAAGTTGCTTTTTTAGGTCCTGAATCTCTCGCTCTCGTCGAGTGACTTCACGGGCCAGTTCTTCTGCCTCCTGCTCTTTTCTGTCCAGGCTATCCTGTTTCTCTTGATCTCTGGTCCTCCTACGATCGTCCCTCTTTGGTGGGCTTCTTCTCTGGTCTCGTCGGGAGGAGGCTTGCCCACCTCTTGGAGGCGTCTTTGAGCGTCCTCGCCGTTCGCCTGATCTTGGGGAACCAAAATTTATTAGGCGCGTATCCCTGAATTTTGGAATCTCGGGGATATGCCCTATATTGAACCTTCTGGTGGCTGGTTTCTTGCGAGGTGCTCTAAGAACCGTAGGAGTTTTGTTCACCTTCGTACTCTTTCTCGTAGTGTACACCAGGGTGGTTCCATCGTCTTCCACCTCCTTCCTTCTTGGAGTGCACAATAGGGGCTCTGAAACCACCATTGTTGACTTTTTTCAAAGGAATGAAGCTTTTTGTAAGTTTTCCCACAGACGGCGCCAATTGTAGGGGGTGTATTTCCACGTTAGCCTGTATCACGTGCAGGCTTTGGCTCGACCCTAAATCTGCAAAACAAAGAAAGGGTTAGAGCACCCTTGCCTCTCGTTGGCAAAGGCCCTCCGATGCTTAAGTTAGTGTTGGGTTACTAATTAAGCCAAGAACACAATGCGTATAACTCGGTGTTACAGCGTACCTTTTGTCATGGTTACTGTCTTGTATTTATAAGTGTAAACATTCTCCACGCTAGGCATCTCGTGCCTCTGTTTCCTATTCTCTTTAGGAATCCTTTTCCTAATAGGACTTTGCCTATTAAAAGATAACTTTCCATATCCTGCTAGATCTCGTCTAGCAGATGTATTTCTTTCCATATAGGATTCTTTCCTATATGTGGTATACTCCTAATCACGTTAGGACTTCCCATATTAATCCATTTCTCTACGGGATTGCTCCTTATCTCATAAGGGGCTGCTGTGGAATATTCTGGAATGTCCCACCGCCTTATTCATGGTGGTGTCGTGCTTCCACGTAGCTCGGAATAACCCGTACATAGCCCAGCTCATCACGCCGAGCTGGACAATGTATTCCAGAATGCTATTTGAGCTGCATACGTAGTCTTCCTAGATCGGCCATACCAGGCCATCCCTCTATGCCTTTATGCCGAGCTAGTGCATCCTGATTTATTAGTCCACTTGATTACTCTGACCTTTCACCTGGCCAGTTCAGCTCGGCACAGAGATCACGGACTCCCTATGTGGTGCCGAGCCATTCACCCTCTCGTGGTGATCGATTGGGGCACGTGCTATGCCTAGTAGTAGGGTAATCAGATTTTACCCACTCCACAAGGGAGGAGTACGAGTCAATGGAATGTCTTTTTCATTACTAACCAAATGGTACAAAATGAAGCTCTATTTATAGAGCCCTTTGACCGACCTACTTGGTCTCTAGAAACATCATGATTTTGCACAACTCTGCCGACTCACTCCACCGGCATACTCTAGTCTAGAATTCTCCAAGATTTAGCACATTTTGTCATGTGCTTATTACAACGAAAGTCAACCTTCTAGAAACATTTAATTTAGATTTTTCCTTAGACATTTCTAGACACCTTCTTATTATTTTTTTACTTAGATATTTCTAGATTACAAATTACCTTTTTTTAACAAATATAGGATTCAGAACCTGAATAATAGCCATTGCTGTTGTCCCAACACTAACTGAACAGCCTGCATTATTAAGCAATTGACGATAACTTTGAAACTTAGGGTGTGAATAGCATTAGTAGGCTTAGGGGTGAGTAGAACTACAAATTTAAAATTAGCAAAACTAATTTCATGGGTGCCCTTAGTGGTTGATGTGTTCAAGGTCGGTCGAGTTTTGACTTATACTGGTAACCGATCTTCTTCTTGTTCCTTAGTGCTATTTTTTTAAAGCTAGTTTTATTTCTACGATGGTCCATGGGTGCCCTTAGTGGTTGATGTTCTTAATTGGGATTTTCCTGTGTTAATATGTGTGAGTATGAAAATTACTAATATAATCGAAATCTGTGTGACAGCATGTGTTCATATAATATTCCTTTGCATATATATAGTGATCGTAGTGTGCATGTGTTGAGGACATAGGATATTATATTATTATAATCATTTTCCTAGTGTATTAACATGAGGCTGCCCATGGGTCTAGTTTAGGAGAGTTCATCCCAGTATCATTAATACTGCTATTAGATCTAGTGCTAAGTAAGTTCGTAGTCTGACATTATATTGATTTAGTATATGAATTCTTTTATTCAGACTAGGGCAAAGTATTTGAGCATCGCATTTTGGGGTCTATCATTTTGATCGAGGTGAGTGGTTAAACATGTGATCCCTTCTCTTGGAATCCTCTTGAGCCTATCAATTCTTGACAATCCTCTATTTTGTTCTGATTCTATAAATATTAATCTTGCTTGTTGAACTCAACGTATTTGACGATTGACATACCCTTTGGCATAAAAGGTTTATTGGTTATATTTCTGATTGATTGATTGCTTTTATTTCGCTTACTGTCTAATCATTGAATTCGTTATATTATTGAGATTCTGCAACGGCACAGGGATTATCTCTGTTGGTCACTCCCAATTGCCGTTGTTCTTATGTGATTGGGACCATGTATTATATTTGTGAAAGTCCAAGGAAAAGACCCGGGCGCCATCCTGTGGTGACTTTGGCCACTAGGGAAAAGACTTGTGAAATACCCTGTGGCTCTAGTGCTCAACGGATAGGGAAAAGACTTGTGAAATACCCTGTGACCCTATTCCGGACCGGCTTAGGGAAAAGACTCAGGCGCCATCCTGAGGTGACTCTGAGACAGTGTTGGATCCAACGGGCTGAGCCCTGAGAAAACATTTGGCATTTGGCAATTGATATTGTTAATATGGTTCCCACATAATTTGGTTGAGATTCCTACTTATTGTTGATCGTAGTTCTGGTATTCTTGGACAAGTTGATTGGTATAAATGCTTATTTTTGTGATTCGCTTGTTGTTTTTGTTATTCGTTAATCGGACATTCATCTCATTGATACCACTTGCTGATCCACCAACCTATGTTATTTGAAACCATTTCCTTACCGCCTCAATTATCTTTTGTTTAAACGTATGCTACATTGTACTTTTTACCCTTAGCATGCTTAACTACTCATTGAGCTGTGAGCTGACGGATTTATTCCACATTCTTTTCAGGTTTGTGATAGGCGCGTGGGAAGCTTGCTTACGAGCGCCTAAGTAGGGTGATTTAGCATGTTAGACGTGCGTTTTGAGCCTTATTTTCCGATTAATATGTGCACGTGGTGTTTTTGTGTCTCGAGTATAATTTGCAGGCATTCTAAGGTCGTGGGTGTAATTTCAAGATATTGGAAGTTCATGCACGTAGATCAAGAGTTGGAGGCGAGCGGATTATGCATGGAAGTGATCGAAACCCGTCGGGAGCGCTACCCCATTTTGTTAGAGCGCTCAACTTGGGCACAAAAAGGCCACAAAGATGAACAGAAAGTTTTTGAGCGCTACACCCAAAAAGGTGTAGCGCTACCGGCGTATTAGAGGTCATAGTCAACGCGATCAGCCGGTCAAAGCACGCCCGAAGTCAAGCGGTAGCGCTACCTACAAATGCTTGTAGCGCTACCGAGCGGTTATCCATGGCCACTAAACGCTGTCGTTTCGGTCGTTCCGCGCTGAATAGTTTCGGTTTTTCATTTGTTTTTCTCGAGGATTTACGAGATTAGTATAAATACTTTTCTTTTAACCCAGATTAGGGTTCCACGAATTTTCCAGACTTTTGACTCATGATTTCAAGTTTTCGGCTACCTTTCTTCTTCAGCATTCTGCGTTTCAAGTTTGCTCCAGATTTTCAGAACTTCATCTTCTGGATTGGTGTTGCGTTTAATAATCAAGTTTAATCTTTCCCTTGTAATCTTGCGGTATCGTTTTCTATTGCTTTCACAGTTTATTCTTTAAGCATGCTTAGATCTAGGTATAATTTGATTTCTGTAGTTATTATAATCATGAGTGAGTAGTCGCCTTGGGTGCGGCTGCGGGGCGAAGGCGCCCACGTCTAGCCTAATCAATGTTTCACCTCGGGGCCGAATTAATCCAATTTTCAAGCAATTTTGGGAACTAGAAACTTTTCTAACAAACAAACCCAGGCATTACCGGAATTCAAATGCGCACGGAGTCTGGTGACAGGTGGTGCGCATTTGTTAGGAAGCCTTTCTCGTATTCTAAAATCAGTAAAAGGAGTAATTGTGGCCCGAGTAAATATCGGTTAGATTAGGCGTGGATGCTAGGTTCCCTCAGCTGTGCTCTCTTTATTCATTCGCATTCAGTCAATTTAGCTTAGCAATTTAGTTAATAAAATCTCATCAAATCAAGGGGTGGCTACCTAAGAGCCAGTTAAAACTGCACTTTCACACTTTTGAGTCTAGCACTTAAGTCGTCTCTGTGGTTCGACTCCAGTACTTCCGGAATTATTGTGCTACACTGGTCGAGAGTCCTACGCTTGGGACGCGTCTTTATTCGTCTTGTTTTTAGTCACCTGGTCGGTCAAGCAGTTAGTTCGGGGAGCATCATAGTGAACTCTGAGACAGTGTCAGGACCCACTGTTTGGACCTCTAGGGCATTTGCATTTTTATTTCTTTTAGTTATGTTAACAGCTTCCACGCTTTTATTTATTTAGCTTTTATTAATAAATTTGAAGTTGGAATATTTGGGATGTTTGTACCCAATTTGCTATAAAAAAAAATGTTGGTTTGCTTCACATTTTGAATTATATAATTCAAATTTTAGTTAAACTAATTTGGGTTGTGAAAATTTATTATTTTTATTTTTATTTTTGTTTAGGCTTCGTGTTCCAAGAATTATCTCTTGGTTCACGGCCGGTCATGTTTCCCAATTTGGGGCGTGACAATAATCAAGGGCAGAAATGAATGAGATCACAAGCGGCTCCATGAGTTAAACAAGGTGTTCACTTGGAACACCATAAAACGACAAATAACACAGAGAAAATTTGACATACGGTTTAGGTTTGTGATTCTAACATACATTTTGAATACCCTAGAAATGGTAATGATAAACAACCTATGTATTATATCATTTACTCTGAAAAACAGTTGGCACACAAACTCCTTAGATTTCACCAAAAACCAATTAGAGAGCAACCCAGTATAGAACTCGTTCACAGTCACCACTCATCTCACGCTCTCAATAATGGTACAATTTGGGTGCGTCATTCAAAAGAAATGCAAGAGACTGCATGAACGAGACGAATCCTAGAGTGCCCCGGTGCCCTTGGCTCACAACATGTCGCGCCAAGCAAGTGGAGCTAACTATTTGGTAAATGCCTTCGAAAAATTTATACTCATCTTTCCAAGGCTACATTCTCGTTCTGAAAAATGCCTAACCTAACCAAATTAACTAATGCAAGATATGATTACATGTGATAATGTTTATGAAAAGCATACGCCTTCTGTCAATCAAAGGGCGGATTATCTAATCAAATAATTAGAAAATCTCCCAAACCCAATAAACCAAGAACAAATACAGGCTCCAATATTTTGGCAACATCCCGCAAATGCCAATAAACCTAACACACATACAATAAATCTAACATACGTACCAGCGGCTTCAAAAATTGAACTGGCATAGAACAAAATTCCGTTGTTCCCCGCAAATTGTTGCAGTAACATTGTTCCAACTCCAATCTACATAACATTTAAAGTTCACTGAGGTCAAAATAGCGTAGAAAGGTAGCATGCCAAACTTTTGATTTCTATGCCCTTACAGTAAGTGCATGAGCATATCGTCGCTCAAAGAAGTTTAGAATGCTGGTTTTGGAGAGCTGTTCAAATGTTTTTGTATAGTCCTGGCATATCACAAAAAAGAAAAAAAGATATCTGTTACAATGCCAATATCAAGTGATCTCATTAATATTTGAAGTTGGGAATTACCCTGATCTCAGTCTTTTCTGAATAAATATTAGCACTTTTTCCCCTAAGACGCTGTAAACTATCTTCCAACTCTTTTTCTCGGCCAATCTTCGCCTGTGTACATTTACAGCTACTATTGAGAAAACAGATCCCCGTGTGCATGTGCACACGCACAAAGGCGACTACCACATATTAGGAGAAGATGCAAGTGAATGCCTTGGTGTCAGAAGTAAAAACTGATGCAGGAGCATTGTGCTAATGCTTACGTGGCAGCTATCTGGACGCCTCTGTGGAAAATAAGGATTATTTTAATTAGTTTCAGGGTGTCAATTCAGTTTCTAGTCAAAGTGTCTGTCAAAATTCTAGTCAATATCTTTTAGTTTTTCGTCTTAGTATTTATTAGCCTAGTAATTATAGTTTGAAAGTTGAGTCTTGACTATCTAGTAAGTTGTGTATTTGTTTTAATCGTGTCTAGGTATTTTAAAGGTCAATTTGGAAATTGTGTATTCTTTATTAAGTCCTGGAAGTGTTATCTTTGTAATGCCTATAAATAGGTGATCTAATGAATGAGAAGGAGAGTTTGAGTTTATAAAATTATTTGCAAGTGCGTCTTGCTTGGAGTGAGTGATTCCTCCTACAATCAAGCGTGTGGCTTGGTCGCGTCGAGTGACATCCGCGATTAGTAGCGTCGAGTGGCATCCGCTACCCCCGATCGAGTGACATCTCAGGACTATCCCTACCCTTGCAGGTCTCAACCTGCATAAAAAACAAAGTCTAATGAATGCGCTACTGCTTCAAAAATCATAATGTCTCCACTGAGGTATATACATGTTAAAATAATAATTTGTACTCTAGAATTGTGTAAAATTTTATACTAAAATACCTAGGTAAAATTTTTAGAAGTGTGTAGACTGTAGAAAAATGTAATGATGACCCAAGGGAGATTTTTTGCAATGGCACGTGCAAAATCAAGAACCTTCCAGAGATGTATAAGTCGGTAGAGTGTGTCGGTGAAAATGCTCTATATAAAGAGCATGCCTTGTACAAATTTGTACTATCCAGAAAAGCATTCCAAAAGGCCGTCAACTTTCACTCCTTTATGACACTTTCAACCCATCCTTTATTCCTAATTCACACTCCACTTATTCAAATTCCCTCTAACTTAATCTAGCACCCCAACAATTTTGGTATCAGAGCAGGAACCCCAAATACATCCTTGTCTTCCTTACTCTCCTATCATCCACCATGGAAGCCAACTCCTCCATTTTCAACTAAGCACAAACTCTCATCCCTATATTTGAGGGAGAGTACTATGAATATTAGAGTATTCAAATGAAGACTTTATTCATCTCACAAGACTTGTGGGATCTTGTTGAAAGCGGATACGAAGCACCGGCAAATGACGAAGAAGAAGCAACTTGGGCTGAAGCAAGGAAGAGGAAGTTCAAGGAGAACAAGAAGAGAGATGCATTGGCTCTACTCAACATTCAACGTGGGGTAAGCAAATCGATCTTTCTAAGAATTTTGGGTGCAAAAACTTCAAAGGAAGCATGGGAGACACTAAAAGTTGAATATCAAGGTTATGATAAGGTGATCTCCATTAAACTTCAAACACTTTGGACAGATTTTGATAATCTAGCAATGAAGAAAAATGAATCCATTTAAACATTCTTTTCCCGAGTTGTTGGAATTGTCCATCAAATTCGAAGTTATAGAGATACCCTTTCGGATAAAAGAATCGTTGAAAAAGTTTTAAGAAGTTTGCCTCTAAAGTTTGAGCATATTGTTGCTACTATCGAAGAATCCAAGGATTTATCTAAACTTACTCGACATGAACTAATGAGTTCTCTCGAGGCACATGAACAAAGAATGAGCAGGTTCACAAATCAATCCTTGGAGCAACCATTTCAAAGCAAAATAAATTTTGGAGGAAATAACAAATACAATCAAGAGAAGGGCTCATCTCGAGGAGGAGGCAAGAGCGGAAAAGGACGTGGAGGCCAAAATGCATTCCAAGCCCTGAACAAAGGAAAAGCATACAACAATCAAAGGAATCCTAATGGCGGTAACTCTAACTCTTCTTGCATTATTTGCAAAAAAATCAATCATGCATCCAAAGATTGCAGATTTAAATGCAAGAGATGCAAAGTTCCAAATCATTCCGATCGAGATTGTTGGTTCAATCATGAAAACAACGAAGCTAATTTTTTAGAAAAAAATGAAGTTGAACAATTATTCTCTTGCATGAATGCTCAAGAAGAATTAGATAACATTTGGTACTTGGATAGTGGATGCAGTAATCATATGACAGGCGGTCGTAAAAAGTTTGTGCAACTTGATGATAAAGTTTCTTCTCAAGTAAACTGGGAGATGGGAAGCTGCAAAATGTGGAAGGAAAAGGAGTTATCACCGTCTACACAAAGGGAGGTAACAAAAGATTAATTTCTGATGTCTTTTATGTTCCTGGACTAACTCAAAATTTATTAAGTGTGAGGCAATTACTGCAAAAGGAAGATGCTCTTAAATTCGATAATGATGAGTGCATAATTTTTTCACAAAAAGAAATATTTTACAGTGGCCAAAGTAAAAATGACTGCAAATAAAAATTTTCCTTTAATGATGCCACTTAATGAAAATTTTGCCCTCAAAGGAGAAAAAGTTGATGACTCATATTTGTGGCATCTAAGATATGGCCACTTAAATTACAAAGGCATGAGATTGCTAAAGGGAAAAAATATGGTGAAAGGGCTACCAAATATTGATAAAGTTTGTGAAGGGTATATATATGGGAAAATCCATAGACTCCCATTTCCAAAGGTCGCTTGGAGATCTAAAGCGCCTTTAGAATTGGTGCATTCTAATATTTTTGGCCCAACCAGAATACCATCACTTGGTGGAAAAAGATATTTTCTCCTTTTCATTGATGATTATACAAGGATGATGTGGCTTTACATCCTTGATGAGAAATTAGAAGCCTTTCCTGTATTTCTAAAGTTTCAAGCCTTGGTGGGGAGACAAAGTGGAAGACTAATAAAGACACTTCGGACGGATCGTGATGGTGAATACATCTACACTCCATTCTTGGAGTATTGCAAGGAAAAAGGAATCAAAACGCAGCTTACAGTTCGGAAAACACCTCAACAAAATGGAGTAGCAGAGCGAAAAAACCGCACCATTGCAGAGATGGCTTGAAGCATGCTCAAAGGCAAAGGCCTACCTAACACATTCTGGGTTGAAGCTATCAATACTGTTGTTTTCATCCACAATCGATCTCCCATGAAGGTAGTACAAAATAGAACACCATATGAGGCATGGTATAAAGAGAAGCCACAGGTACATTTTCTCAAGATTTTTGGATGCATTTCATATGCGTTAGTTCCCCTCACAACAAAGGGAAAAATTTGACGAAAAGGGGGAGAAATATATTTTCATCGGATATAGTGAAGAGTCCTAGGAATATCGTCTCTATAGTCCAAACATTACTTCCAAAAGCAAAAGTTTTTTGAGCCTTTTGATGCAGGAAATGGGCAAGAAACTTTGACTCCGGACCCCAAGTCCAAACCAAAGCCCACATGTTGGTCCAGAGAACTCATCATCGAAGGATCCCAATCCAACAAGAAAGGTATGTTCCTTAAGGGACATATATGACTTGTGTGATTTTCCCTTTTTCACTTGTGAACCGCAGAACTTTGAAGAAGCTGCTAGTGAAGAAATATGAAAAAAGGCAATGGACGAGGAAATTGCAATTATCGAGAAAATCACACATGGGATCTCGTGGAGCTGCCAAAAGACAAAGACGTAATCGGGCTTAATTGGGTCTATATGACAAAATACAAAGAAGATGGATCATTTCCGGAAAAAAAAGCACGCTTAGTGGCAAAAGGCTACTCGCAGCAGCCTGGAATGGATTTGAATGAAACATTTGACCCTGTCGCTCGCATGGAGACGATCAGAACAGTTCTTGCTTTGGCAGCACAGTATGAACTTCTTGTATGTCAGCTCGACGTCAAATCTGCTTTTCTCAATGGCGAGCTAGAAGAAGAAGTTTATGTGGAGCAACCGCAAGGCGATACTGTCAAAGGAAAAGAAGACAAGGTGTACCAACTTCGGAAGGCATTATATGGCTTGAAGCAATCACCTCGAGCATGGAATAGCAACATTGACAAGTACTTCTGTCAAAATGGTTTTGAAAGAAGCCGAAGTGAACCAGCATTCTATGTCAAAAAAGGAGGTACGCAAGAATTCCTTATTGTCTGCTTCTATGTTGATGATTTAATCTACACAGACACCAATAGAATAATGCTTGAAGAATTTAAAAAGGCCATGATGAAGGAGTATGAGATGACTGTTCTCGGCCTTATGAGACATTTTCTCAGCATCCAAGAAAGGCAATCCAAAGGAGGGATTTTCATCTCGCAAGAAAAATATCTTGAAGACTTATTGAAGAAATTTCGCATAAGTAACTGCAAACCAGTTTCTACTCCACTTTCTCTAAATGACAAGTTGTAGCTAAATGAAGGAGCAGAGAAAATCAATGCTACGGCCTACTGAAAATTGGTAGGTTTGCTCAATTATCTCACTCATACAAGGCCCCACATTGTATATTCTCTGAATCTTATTTCCAGATTTATGCACAAGCCGAGCAAGCTACACTATGTTGCGGCAAAACGGATTCTCCGTTATCTTCAAGGAACACTCGGCATCAGGTACACAAAAGAAAATGACGGCAAGCTTATTGGCTACACCAATAGCGATTGGGCTAGATCAATCGATGATCAAAAGAGCACGTCTTGCTACAATTTTTGCTTGGGATCTAACATTGTCGCTTGGACTTCTAAAAAGAAAAGGTCAATTGCTTTGTCATTGGCCGAAACATAATATATAACAGCTACCAATGCAACATGTAAGGCTGTATGGCTCAGAAGGATTCTATCTGACATGGAGCATAAAGGGGAAGGCCCTACAATTATCTACCGCGATAATATGTCAGTTCTAGCAATGAGCAAAAATCCAAATTTTCATGGCAGGACAAAGCACATTGAGGTCCGACATCACTTCATCAAAGACTTAGTATAGAATGGAGAAATTCAGCTCGAATTTGTCAATACAAAGGAGCAGTCTGCTGATATAATGACCAAAGCAGTGGGAGCAGAAAAATTCTCTCAATTTCATGAAGTCATGAAGATTACAAATTAAAGAGGAGTGTTAAAATAATAATTTTTAATCTAGAATTGTGTAGAATTTTATACTAAAATATCTAGGTAAAAATTTTAGAAGTGTGTAGAAAAATTTAATGATGACCCAAGGGAGATTTTTTACAATGGCATGTGCAAAATCAAGAACCTTCCAGAGATGTATAATTCAGCAGAGTGTGTCGGTGGAAATGCTCTATATAAAGAGCTTGCAGCATTCCAAAAGGCCTTCAACTTTCACTCCTTTATTACACTTACCACCCATCCTTTATTCCTAATTCACACTCCACTAATTTAAATTCGCCCTAACTTAATCTAGCACCCCAACAGTACAAACGTAGAAGAAAAGCCAAGAGGGTGCACTTAAGCGTCAAGAGAAAGGAGTTCATGAGTTCAACTTCTCTTCCAAGATACTAATCAAACTATTCTAACAATATTGACTTTTGGCGGAAAAAAAAGAAGCAACACCTGACAAATACACGTTTAAACACCTCCATTCCATTTTATTTTATTCAAATCCTTCTTTTTCAAACAATGGTACTAATTAATGACACTTCCAATTTGCTTACGTAAGTTTATGTTGAACTTCTTGCTTATTGGACATGGAGAATATTAAGTGTTCTTTATTTCTCATTACAAAAGATGAGGAGCGAGCTGCTGCTCAAGTTTATAATTTGAATATAAGCATGATTCAGAGGCTGTATTCATCTTTAGGTTGAGAAGTTCTATTGAGCTTGCTGGTTTTATAAGTAGAGTTGTGGGTGTGGGTGTTTCAGGTGTGTTGTCGTTTTAGGGCCGTGGTGGCAATGATTTCCTCTTCGTGGTGGTTTGGGGTTTTGATCTGCTCCTTATTGTTTTCTAGACAGGTGCATGTTGATGGTGTTAAGCAGTTTATGGGGCTTTAGCGATCTTTCATAGGCATTTGGAGTTTGTTGGGGCGTTGCTAGAATTAGGAAGAAAGAAATCTCAGGCGACGTGTAGTTGCATATGTTACATGCATTGGGTGAGTCTTTGGTCGACGGTTTGAACAAGTCGTAGGGAAGGTCAGCGCAGAGACTAAAGTTGACTGTGTCAACAGTTGACCACCCTATGATATCGCGACGGGTGTCACCTCTAGCCACGCGACATGTACCTTAGCCGTGTGGGTCACTAGCACGGCACTATCCTCAGCAAAGGGTGGTCCACTGCGCGCCACTAGGGCCAAATGAAGTCAGTCTCATTTACATAAGGGCTATCCATGCATGGAGAAAATCCCATGAGCACCATGACTAGCGCGGCCCAGTGAAATGGGCGGAAACGAGAGAAGTTAGTCTATTTTAGCCGAGGTAATTATACCTGCTCCGGTATGAAGGCAAGACCCGAGGGGACCCCTGAGGTTTGGCTGTGGTATAGGCACTATCGAACAGGTTAAACGTTTCCCTAATGGGAATAGAAGGGGATCTAGTGGTTTGATGGCTATAAAATAATAAAAGGTTCTCCACACAAGGGGTGGAGTAACGAACCTGAGAAAAGCCATGTGCGTAAAAAAGTTGTTATTTTATGTGACACGTTTTTTGAGAAAAGATGCATTGACATGAAACGAGTTTCTAATCATGCTGCATATTCACGACACGATACGATACGATATCGGCATGACACGGTTCACGAGAAAAAGAATGAATAGATGTTGATGAGAAAAGAGATGAGAATGAGAATGTATTGACTAAATAAATGGAAAAGAAAACGGTAGTGCAACTTTAGTGCCACCCATCATGATGTTGCATCCATGATGTGGTTAGGGCTAAGGAATACGGTAGTGACGCTGTAACGTCGCCCTTCATGATGTTGCGTCCGTGATGTGGTTAGGGCTAAGCGTGTACAACAACATAGTGGATGAAACTTTGTATCATGATGTTGCGTCTGTGATACACGGCGGTTAGGTAGTATCATGATGTTGCGTCCGTGATACCATACGATTGAAGCTATGTTCGTGAGTGTCACGGGGGTGAACGGACTTTTGTATCATGATGTTGCGTCCGTGATACAAGGCAGACGTGACCTCGAACGGAAAGGTTGGTGACCAATAGAAAGGGGAAGTAGAATGGGCCAATAACTTTCAAGTGAACTGGACTGTGGCCCGGTGGTCAAAACAGTGCCTAACTTGATAAATTTGAAGAAGAATGCTAACACTGAAAAGATGATACGAGACACTATTTATTTGCGCACGATATACTCTGATATGCATTGACACTGACACATTTGTACTCATGAGATATACTGTTTTCGATAAACTCCTGTTTTACTTAACCAATTATATATGTTGTTCTAGAATAGGTAGTTAAGGTTTGGGTAGAATTGTCTACTAGGTGTTTTCGCTCATGATATTACACTTGTGTAAGCCTGACATAATACCACGATGTTGCTCTGTGACTTTGACGTATTATGCCAGACTATCAGTATGAACAGGAGGAGTATTATGGCTTGGAGCAATTCGTAGCCGGAGGAGCTGCCGAGATGGGAAATTACCAGACCAAGGACTAGGAGAATATGGTTATTCAGTCCCACCCTATTAGAATAAATG
The DNA here is from genome assembly GCA_016920895.1 of Vaccinium myrtillus. Taxonomy (NCBI): domain Eukaryota; kingdom Viridiplantae; phylum Streptophyta; class Magnoliopsida; order Ericales; family Ericaceae; genus Vaccinium; species Vaccinium myrtillus. Next base: position 20,698,626 of record CM029278.1, on the reverse strand, counting down.
TATTTTGGAGAATATGGTTATTCAGATGTATTCAGAATTATTTCTATTAATTGTAATATTATGAACGTTTCCAAAATTTGGGGCATCACATAAACTCCAATATTTTACTGATTGCTTTTGAGTTGCATATTCACTTCCTGATAACGATTATGCATAAAGAAAATGCATTAGAATCAAGTGGTATCGAGCACACAAAAGTTGAGAATTTATTGGTACAGACAAATATCACCCGGGAAGATTAAATGTAGGAGTACTACATAATCAACAATAATATTCAAAACAAAGATCGAAGTATTGCAAGTTTAAGAAAACAAAGTCGTCCAAATCTGCATAAATCGATCTTACTGTACCATCGAACCCCTATAACTAACCTAAATAACCATCGAACCCCTACGAAATCACTATAATCTAATATTTTGATTAAATTTTTCTTGCAAAAAACACTTATATTCACTCATAGGGTTCTTTTCACTAAAAAAAACCCTTTGCCAATGTGAGTTAGTTGATCATGTGAATTATTATAAGCAGAGAATTTATTTTTTTGACTGTTTCAGAAATTCATGCATAGAGCTGATTAACATTACTAAAAAAAATAAAACCAACCAATGTGAGTTAGTCGATTATGTGAATTTTTAAAACTCGAGAGTTTATTTTTTTGACTGTATAAAAAATTCATGCATACAATTGATTAACATTATTGAAAAAAAAAAAAACCCAACCAATAAAAGTTAGCACTTGTCTTGGTACCAAGCATTCTCACTAAGCACACCATTTTCCTTAATATATAGTGTGAATACAAATGTACATGTTTTTTTTAATAAAGAATTGCTCTAAGGTCCATTATAACTCTTTGTAACATTTCTTGTCCACCTCATATTTCCCAAGGTTCTAAAACTCGCTAGGCGCTCCCAGGTCGGTCGGGGACCTTCGAGCTTCCAACCCGAGTACTTGGCGAGTACTCGGCCTTCGAGAAATTACTCGGTTTTTTTTTTCTAATTTTTTATAATATATAGATCGACGTTGTAGACAATGTGGAGACATGTAAAATTGTAAAGTAAATACTACCAGGTACCAAACAAGTAGTCAATCCATAATAACTAGTCAATCTTCATAGTTCAACTTCAAACCAAATAAAACCACGTAGTAGCAAATAACTAGTCAATTACAAAGTTCAAAGTTCAAAGTTCAAAACTAAATAAAACTAAGTGGCACGAAACTAGTAAGCAACTACTCCTCCATGTCCTCTTCTTCTCCATATCCCTCCATAACAAGTCCTTCATCGTCCTCACACTCAAAATCCTCATCTACCTCCTCATCGTCATCGGCATCATCTTCGGACACAAAATCATCTTCATGTAGCTCTCGTACTCCAACATTTCTACCACTTCTTCTAGGTTCAAGGTATTCATCCGCTCCCATGGCTTCTCCAATCAACTCATATGAAAGTCCCGAAATTGGATCAATTCCATCACCTCTTTCAACAATCCATCCTTGTGCATGTGTTGCTTCATTAGCAAGTGAGACATCTCTTTTTTTCTCCTTCCTCCTCTTTTTATTGTTGATGAGTTGGGCATTGAATTGGACATAGACTAGATTGTTCAACCTTGTTGCATCTAGTCTATTCCTTTTCTTTGTATGTATCTACACACAATAGAAAAATCCTAAGTTAATATGCGTATATAGATTATAGAGAGTGAGATGCTTTCTAGTTAAAGAGTATATGTACTTACTCCCTCAAAAGTGCTCCAATTTCTTTCACACCCCGATGAGCTTGAAGTCAAAGAGAGAATTCTAGTGGCCATTTTTTTCAAATTGGGTGTATGATTGCCATAGTTAGACCACCATCCAACTAGACATGAAAATTAGCACAATTCTATTAGCACTAAGGTACTTGATAAAAATTAACAACAAAAAAAATACCAAGGAAAGTAATTATTCATTTACCCGGATCATAGTTGTCATGGTTAGAATCACATCCCTTTGCGGCTATAGCTTTTCCAAATGCACCCTCTTTGTTTTTGTACTTGATCAACTCCGCATTAATAACTTGATCTTGCATATCAAAATCATCGGGAAAGAAAGCTTCAACACAATCAACAACCCCATCCATAATACTTGCATCATCTTTCATTGTAGAATCCTTGAAGAAGTAAAAAGGATTCAAGAAGTAGGTCGTCAAATGCAATGGCCTATCTAACCGTTCAAAGGCTTTCTCATTAATGACCTCAAGTATCGGCCGGTAGCTAGCTTCATGTTGCTTGTATACCTCTTTGATATCTTCTTTAGCTTGTTTGAGCTCTCCATACACAAAGCCCATTGAGGGCTTCCAATCCCCATCAACAAGTCTAAGAATCTTAAATAATGGAGCGAACACTTTTAAGCATAGGCTTACGTTATTCCAAAATCACGGACTCGAAATGATTGCATTTGCCTCTTTCCCCTTTCCCTTTTTAGCCCATTTAGTATCCTCCCATTCTTTGCTACCAACCATATGCCGCAAGTCATGTTTCTTATCCATCAAACTTTGCAAAGTCAAGAACGCGGTAGCAAATCTCGTAGCACCCGGCCTCACTATGTCTCTTCTCTTTGTATATTTTCTCATCAAAGCCAATGTCTTATGATGAGCATGTGACAGCCTAGAATTTGCATATATTGCCATTTATAAATTTGGGGGTTTAGTCAGGTTCGAATTAATTAATTTGTGTGCAATATAAGTATTCGTGGCATTATTGTAATTTTAGATATTTTTGGGGCTGCTTTTGTAAATAATTCTTAATCCTCCTATTAGTAGCAAGTGGCTAAAAACGTGGGTTACGGTTAGTTTTCTTTCACGATCAGAGAATTATAAGTTTGGGTTTTGGAAGAAACATATTTGGAGAGAGAGGAGAGCCGTACGTAGTGGAGGAGGGGATTCTAACACCTTGCCTGTTTAGGAATGGCTACTTCGTCTGGTATGTAGAAGGCTATTCTTTCCCTACTTTATTCTCCTACCAAGTCAACAGATTTTCATATAGGATTCGGGCTTGTTACAGTAGAGTTTGTAGTTCGCTAGAGCGTTGGACTTGCTTAATCTCTGTACGTTGAGCACCCGATTGGGTCGGTGGATGAGTACTCAAATCTGGTTGGGGATTGTCCTTTTAATGGCGTGCATGGCGGGGGAATAATTGCCGTGGTGTTCGTGGTGGGATTGTTGAAGGTTCTGAGGTCCATTAACAAAAAGTGGTTCTTCTCTTAACGTAATATTAAATTTATAATTGTGTTTTGTAGTGGATTTACTGTGACGGAACCGAGGGTTCAATTTGTATGCAACTAGGCGTGTATCAATCGTGCTAGGGACTTAGATTTGGTGTATGAAATTTGGGTTTTGTAGTTCTGGTGGCTTGGGATAGTTTTAGGCTTAGTTCTTTTCAGGTAATCCTAAATTCTTATAGAAAAGTTATGCTACTTGATATATAGTTAGTGATTATATGTATTATTCTTTTTGTACAGGTTTGCCTCTTTTTGTGTATTCGAGTGCATTGCTTTTGGATGCAGGTGAGTGGTTAAACATGTTACGTATTTTCGAACTCGACGTGACCCTTGAATTATTCTTTTGGAAAAATTATCATTTGGTTATTGAAAATGTGAATTGTTATATTGGATCTTTTAATTGGCATGCGATAAAAAAAATATTCTTTTGGTGAGAACTTGGTGGATATTGATGGGAACATTTACTATTGGAAGTCCAGGGAAATTAATCCTCTGTGTGCGGGTGACTCTGGCCATTAGGGAAGAGACCGTGTCCTGGCCGGTGACCCTAATGCTCAACGGCTGATTTTCGCCGGATCGTTCTTAGGGAAAAGTTCCACGGGCTGCCTACTCGTGGTGACTCTAAGTTTCGATATTGGATCCAATTCTGAGATTTTTGTTCACTGGCACTTGGTACTATTTGATATTGGTTGTGGTTCCCCATTGTTGTTGGATATCGTATTGTGATCACCAAAAAGACTTGTTATTGGTAAAAAGATTTATTGATATAAATTGTTGTTTTGTGGTACACCTCGTATGCCAAATTATATTTACATGATAAAATATTTTATCCCTTCTTTAGAACTTTATTTATTATACATGATTTGTCATTCACTAAGCTTGTCAGCTGACGGATTTATTCCAACACCATTTTCAGGAAAATCGAGTCAATAGGTGAGGACTCTGGCGGCATCTTGGGGAATTCTTTGTGTCGACCTCCATAGGATATTGCATCCTAGTTTTAGTATTTTATTTATTCGCTTCCGCTCTTTGTTAAACCTTTTTGATAAATTGCTTTTTGTTATCATTGGTGGAAAATTTTATTGTTGGGTTCATGGGACGGTTTCTCCCCATGCTGATGTTGAGACAAATTTGGTTTTGATTTTGCTATTCAATAAAGAATGGTTATTTAGTTTTTATGATTTATTTTATTTTTAGGCTTCGTGTTCCATGGGTTTGCCCCGTGGCACACGGCCGGTCATTTCCCATTTTGGGGCGTGACAGAGCATACACAAATATAGTGAATTTTTTTGCCTTCTCAATAGTTTCTTTGAAACTCTTTTGCTTGCCAATTCCTTCAAGCATGAGATTTATAGTGTGGGTGACACATGAGGTCCAATATATGGTAGGTCTCTTGACCTTTAACAAATTCGCCGCCAACAGGAGGCATTGTCCATCACAACTTGAACAACATTTTTGGGGCCAATCTCATCTATGAACTTGTCAACATATCCAAAGATATATTCCACCGTGTGCGATGTCTCCGAATCTTCCTTGGAAGAAATAAAAGAAGTTTCTTGCTTGCAATTAACACATAAGTTCATAATGCTTCTCCTTTTTCGGTCGGACCAAGCATCGGTCATGATAGAGCAACCCGTTGAAGCCCACTCTTCTTCTTGCTTCTTGAGTATGGTTTTGGTTCTTTCTACCTCTTCTTTCAACAATGGCTCCCTTAGTTGGTATTGGGTTGGAGGTTGGTACCCCAGGCCAAATTGACCAACCGCTTCAACAAACCGTTTGAAACTATCATTGTCGATAGCATTGAATGGAATAGCCATTTCATACACCCATCGAGCCAAGTATTGACTCACCTCATGACTTTTCTTCTTTGAAATTGCATCATTTAAGTTTTGTTGCCTCATTTGCTTACTTGCACTCAAATTGGGATTGATGGCCATTGCAAATTTATCCATGGGACCAACATGATGGGGCTTCTTCTTTGATCCTAGAACTTCCATTTCATCATCTTCATCTTCATCTTCTTCATCTAGTATTTGCACTTCCTCCCTAAGATTCATTTCCGCCTCCTTCTCTCTCTTTTTACCTTTTGTATCTTCAAGAGCTTTCTTACACTTCTCTTGATCTTCCTTGGTTGACTTAGGGCAAGGAGCAACATTGCCCCTAATACGAGCAACGTGTTCTTTCAACCTATGAATCCCTCCACTATATTCCTTCAAACACAAGACATTTTGTTCTATCCCTATTGTTAGGATTCACAAGAACGGCATATTCCCATCCGACATTGCTTGAATTTCTTTTCAAAACACTACACTCGGAATTGGTAGAGGCCGCCAAAGATTGGGATTGAGCCATTGGTATTTGATTCTAGCCCTACAAAATAACACGCAACACGCAACAATCTTATACAATTGACATTAACGAGGTTGTATTATGTGTTTATGGAACTTGGAAGAAAAGAAAAATTCTTAGTGATTAAATCACATGACAGTTTTTTTTTTTGCACGGCAAAAGGAAAATTTTATTGCTCCATATAGAATAGATACAATAAAAGGGACATAGAAGGTTGGCAAGAGATCAACCAGCCTCACCCATACACACCTCAGAAAACCATACAAACCTCAGCAGATACATTTAACAAAATGGATAATGGTCAGAAAAAATGCAAGAGAACCAGCCCCCCAAAATATAACCCACTCACAAACACCCCCAAACACAACCCATATGGCACCCCCAAAAAAATAACACCCCACTCACCATTTAACCCTAGGCCCCCACTCCCCAATGAAAACCTCACAGCACTTCCAAAGAACCTCTGAAAAGATCTATGATTAATGATGACTATCAGCCCTTGCTTAATGTTGGCAATCAGCCCTTGCTTTGTTAAGAGCTTCCATTTCAGCTATCTTGCTTACAACCTCCTCTTCATCACCATCATAGCGTATTCCAAAAAGCTTGTCGACTTCCCAAATTGTTTTTGCTTCATCTAGCAAAATTCGATTTCTATTATTAATACCTTCCGAGGATAAAGAGGCAGACAAAGCAGCAGAGGCTACTGCAGATCTCAGCACTACACATTTGTTTTTATTCCTTCTCCCTTTGATGTTGTTTCCTTTTTCTACTTTTGAATATCCCAGAATATCATTGATGCTTTTCCTCTTGCTTTTCCCTTTAACTCCTTTAATTGCAGCTTGGATAGGAGCATGATTAACTTCAACCTCCTTTTGAAGTCCCTCCAAACCCGTGTCCTTTAATCACATGACAGTTGACACACTTGTGTGAGGAAAAAAATAATAATAATAGACAACAGTAAACGTTAATTACTAAAGTTAAAATAACAAAAATAACAAAAATTCTTATGAACATTTTTAGTGTGTTAAGTGTAATAGTGTGTTGCCTACGGTGTGAAAATTTCAATTTATGATGAACTAATTAAAGAACAGTCAACAGTAGCAGTCAACATCAGGTAAAAAATTAAAATTCCAATTTAGGAGTCAAACAATAGTCAACAGCAGTCAACAAAGTCAGCAAACAACAGTCAACCGACTCAACACACTAATTAATAAACACTGTGAGAGAAAGAAAAAAAACTAAAGAAACAACAACAGATGAACAGACTCAACACACACCATATAAACACGTGGAAGGTGGGACTGTGTGGAACTGTGGTAAACTACACCTGTGTGTGGCTATGGTATACATATATCATCGAGAGAGAGAGAGAGACCAATCCAGATGACGACGAGAGTAGTAGACGACGACGACGAGATCAGACGGCGACGATGACGATCGGAGTTGAGCCAGACGATCACCGACGACGAGGTGTGTTACTGATCGAACTTCAAAGGTGGAGAGGTGCCTCTTCGATCGCGTTTGATTTAGGTCAGCAGAGTGCACGTAATTTCTGTATAAAAGGTGTGTAGTTTACCACTTAACCCCCTCAAATTTGTAGAATTTCTATTTTAATCCCTATTTTTCCGACTTGTTCCCAACTCGCCGAGTCGTCGATTACTCGCGACTCGCCGCCTCACCGACTACTCGGCGACTAACGCCGACTTCTTTCCGAGTTGGCCTTCCACCGACTAGGTCATCCGACTAGGGTATAGTCGCCTCGGTGGGGTACCGAGGAGCGACTACTCGGCCGACTTATCCGAGTTTTAGAACACTGATATTTCCATAACACGTCTAATACACTTTTTTGCATTTTCTAAAGTGTAAGGTTCACTCTCCATTTTTAATAGACAAATATACCCTCACATTAAATTTAATACATAATATACTCTCGCTGGAAAAGTTTGACGGCGGCGGAAAATTTCGCCGAAAAATTTCATTAGCGCCGGAAAAGTCACCGGCGTAGATAACCACACCTGGAACCACAAGAGGTGGTTATCTGAACTCACAAGAGGTGGTTATCTGGATTCTGGACTCACAAAAGGTGGTTATCTAAACTCACAAGAGGTGGTTATCTAGATTCTAGACTCACAAGATGTGGTTATCTAGATTCTGGACTCACAAGATGTGGTTATCTAGATTATATCTTTTTTTTTAAGTCTACTTGGGATCAAATGTGGTTATCTGAACTCATAAAAAGGTGGTTATCTGAACCAGGGCTGGCCCTAATGATTGGGTTGCCCAAGCCCAATTCAAGTTTGGTTGCCCACTTGATATGAAGTCATAAAAAAAAATTAAAAAGATATATAAGTAAAAAAATAAAGGCTTAATTCCGAGGACACCCCCTAAACTATCACGTTTTGGCAACATCACTAGGGGTGAAATCGGTTCGGTTTCGGTCGGTTTTAGGGTATGTAAGACCGAAACCGATTGGTTCGGGGTGAAAATTTCATATACCAATCCCGACCGAACTCATCAGGGAACCGATATAGGTTCGGGGGAGGTCGGTTCGGTCTGGATTTTCGGGGTTTTCGGTCCAACCCGAAATTATTACTTCAGAGGAGCAAATGCAATGAAAAATTCAAAAAATGGCACATGTAGCATTTCAAAGCAGCAAAACGAAAAGAAAAAAAATGGAAGAAGAAGAAGAACACTTCAGATTTATAGATTTATTACTGCAAACACAAAAGATTACAAAACAATTTTTGCCTTGAAAAACCCATAGATCTACGGCTGTGGTATGATTTTTATTAACCTAACCTCAACACCATTTGCAGTAGCAACCACTCGAATCACAACAATACTCATCGACATAGAACTCTTTTCTCCAACTACCATCTTTATTCGTCGGAATCGTCATCGGCAGTGCTTCGCAGTTTACTTGAGATGGAGTAAAAGCAACAAGTGAGACCAAAACCCTCGCGGATTAAGGTCAGGATTAGAGATATCTTCTCTGAGAGGAGAAGAGAGGGAGAAGAGAAGAGAGGTCGTGGGGCACTGGGGTGTAGGGTGGGACGGTGTGCTGCTACTGATGAGTGATAGGAGAGAAGAGAGATAGAGATGTGTTTTAGGGTTGGGTTTTATATTAATAGATGGAAGGTGTAGATCAAAGGATGGGGCGGTGGGCTGCTACTGATGACTAATGGTTCGGTTCGGCTTAATTCGGTTCTGTTCGGTTCGGAAGTAATTACATTAAACCGAAACCAAACCGAGAATATATTTCGGTTTTTTCGGTCGGTTTTTTCAGTTTTATTTTAGCTTGTACCGACCGAAAACTGGACCGAATTTTCGGTTTTCGGTTCTGTTCAGGTCCCGCCGGTTTTTTTTTCACCCCTAAACATCACCCCCTCAACTAAAAAATTGGCCAACATGACCCCTTCAACTATCAAAATCAAGCAAGTTCACCCCTTTCGTCTAAATCCGTTTACATTTTTTAAGAAAGAACAAATTTTTTAGACAAAAATACATTTTTAACCCAAAAATTCCCTTTCTTTTGTGGGAGACACACACCCCATTCTCTCTCTCTCTCTCTCTCTCTCTCCCTCTCTCCTCCTGCCCACCTCCCACCGGCGAAAAATCATGCTCCGTCGCCGTCTTCTCTCTCTGCCTCCTAACATCCTCCCTCTCCTTCCCTTTCCCAACCGCCAAACCCAAGGCCAAAACCAGCAGCCCCATCAAAAGCCCTAGTTGTCATCGTCATCGAAATTCCAGAGCAGAGGCCACACCCATCAGGATTTTAAGTAAGATACCGAGATGTTGAACTCTTGAGTTGATCCTGAGTAGTCGAGCGATCCATGAGTTTACCAGGTCGCCTCTTTTGAGATCCACATCAATTGTGTCCAAATCACCCACTTGAGCAATGTATTCCGGCAAGATGGTGGAGGAGAGGTGGAGATAGCCACCGGCGGCGCCGACGGAGTGTTTTTCGGCGAGATGACGAAGGCGAGGCCAACGCCGATGGAAGAGGGGTTGAGGTTGGAGATGGAGAAGGAGAAGAACGTGGAGAAGCTCGCCGGTATGTGGGTCTTCGTTTGCCGAAAAGCGATGGTCTTGAAGTAGAGGGCTATCCCAGCGCTAGATTTATGGACGGCAAGGTCGCGAGTGAGTGTCGTGCTCCCGTAGTTCAAGTGGAGCTTCACTGGTTTTATTTTATTTTTTATCGCAGCTTCACTGGTTTTATTTACAAGGATGACTTTTAGAACAATCAAATCTGGAAAGTTAACAACCAGTGTGGGTTTCGAATGGAGTATGATTTCGAGTGAGATAACAGTTAAGGGTTTCTAGCCTGCATGGGTGTCGATTGAAGATGGAGATGGTGGGTTCAATCGACTAGTTCATGGATTTTAGAATTTTGATTCATTGATTTTTAGGGATTCGATATACGGAGATATCGAGACAGATAAGAGGAATGAGTGTAGCAGAGAGAGAGACAAAGAGAGAGATCCCTTTTTTGCCTGTGTGGAAGAAAAAATCTAATTTTGACCGAGGGGTATATTTGTCTTTTCTCTCATTGCCGTCCAAATTTTTAACGAATTTGAGGGGAGGGGGTGAAGTTGCTTGATTTTGATAGTTGAGGGGGTCATGTTGGCACGCCTTTTAGTTGAGGGGGTCATGTTGCCAAAACGTGATAGTTTAAGGGGTGTTCTTGCAATTAAGCCAAAAAAAATATCAACATTACATTGTGTGCTTTTAGATTGAACTACATAAAAAAAAAACAAAAAAAGTAATCCCAGTTATAGTAATTTATGATTAAAATGATTCGATTAAAAAAAAAACAATTTCCCCTTGAATTTTTGAAGCAAATATTCTTCTTGATTTTTTGGGTTGCCTTAGCCCTGGGGGTTGCCCAAACCGGGAGGCTTGCTGGGCTTACCCCAAGACTGGCCCTGATCTGAACTAACAAGAAGGTGGTTATCTGGACTCACAAGATATTGTCACGCCCTCGATTTTTAAACAATAAAAAGTAAACATTTTTAGAAATAAAAGTGCTATATTGCATACATTTTCTTCTTTTATCTCACCACTACGCTTCTTCTAAAAAGAGTACCCGTATCCCTTTGGAAAGACATGAATTGAAAAGATAAATTGATTACATTCTTCCAAACAATTTTTAAAAAATAAAGTTACAAACCCATCTTAGTTTTAATAAAAATACATGATCATCTCCCAAATGAGTACCTACTAAGTTTCAATAAGAAACAATGATCAATGATGCCTTCAAAAGATTTCATGCACTCCCAATGCACTTCACGCCATGCTCCTCATCGAATACCTGAAAATTGATAGGTTGAGCTACACTAGCCCAGTAGGAAAATCTCTAACACAAACTCAATATATGTATGCGGTGCACCATGCTTATGAGTGAACCTATAGTGCATAAGCCCAATTCTAAAAATCAGTATTTCACATCCACGTCTCAATACACACACGCACATACACACACACACACCCCGACACCTCGTATGCACACAAATACTCTTTTTAAGGTTTCAAGTTCATCAAAAGTGCCATTCTTGTTATTTGATTTCCATCACAACTGTCACGCCCTCATTTTTTTTCAAAACATAAATAAAAGAACCTCAAACAATAAGTAAGTTAAAAGATAAAGATTTCCATAAATTATATAAAGATTTCCATAATTAGAGTACATCCTTAGCCCAACGGCTATCAAATGTTTGGGCACCCTTGCTCCAAAGGTGAAGTCGAAATAATATCACATAAGTTATTACAAATCCACAGTCAAAAGATGGTAAAAGAAATTAGAGTTACATTAACATCTCCCCAAAAGAAAGTTTAATGCGTAGAAGATGAATAAAATAACTCCATGCCATGTATGCTCATCATCCAAGTCATGCATTCCAAACCATGCACGACCAAAGCTGGGTACCTGAAAATGATAGGGTGAGCACACTTGCTCGTAGGAGAACTATTCTACTAACGCTAGCTATATCAATTTGATGAATGCACATGAGGGTAAGATATGTCAAACGATTATTCATGTGCGAGTCCAAGTATCCAAGTCATGGAGGAAGAATTTAGAAAGTTTCAACGTACCCAAGTGATTTCAAGGTGTCCCAAGATACCCATTAATTCATTAAGTTTGTCAAAATCACCAACAAGTATCACACGTGTCCAAAATTATGTCCAAGTAACCAATGTTCACCAAAACACCATATGTACCTCAAAACATTTTCATTTCCAAGTACTCAACACCACCCAAGTTTCCATTTTTGTTTCACCAAGATCGCCCAAGTTACTCACACAAGTTTAAAACCAAGTCCACAAGTCGAGATTCGACAAAACACAATAAATAGTCCAAAATCTCATTTCTCATTTCTTTCATTGAAGAAAAACATCATTTTCATTAGTACTAGGGATTTAATCCCTCTGCCGGGTTCCGTAGGCCCCGCGTGCCTTTGTTGGGTATTTGCAGGCCCCGTCTGCCTCTGCCGGGTTCCATAGGCCCCGCGCGCCTTTACTGGGTATTTGTAGGCCCTGCCTGCCTCTGCCGGGTTCCATAGGCCCCGCGCGCCTTTGCTGGGTATTTGTAGGCCCCGCTTGCCTCTGCCGGGTTCCATAGCCCCCGCGCGCCTTTATCCAAAAAAAATTTTTACCAAATGATGGCATTGGTTTAAGAACATCTCATTATCCCAAACATCTCATCAAAACTTTCATAACAAGTCCGTTTTCCAAATTTCATTTCATTACTTCACATCTTTCGATAAAAAGGGTGACGCACACACCCACCCACGCTCTCTAAAAACCATCAAACTTTCATGTGATGTAAAATGACATATTTGTTTATAAAATCAAAGTTCTCGAGTCAAACATGGTTGAAAGTGATGCCAAAAGTCGATTTTATGAAGGTATAAGCGATCGGGGACCAAACGGACATCAAAGGGTGACCGAAAACCACCCCAAAAACAGGGGCAGTGGCTGGAAATTACAGAGGCAGCAGCTAAGAACAGTAAACAGTGCAGATTTTCACCCTTAGGGTGTGGAATTTCAACCCAATCACAATTGAGATAGTTTAGGCTCAAATTGGAAATGCTAGACAACAATTAAACATGGAGGGATGTCAATTTCACTCCCAATTTCACCAAACAATAAGCAAATTCATAGATCAAAGAATTAAAGTGGGAAAACCCACACAAATTGGGGAAAACATGAAATTCAAGGAAATTGTGGTCAAAAATCAAGTATATGCAACAAATTATAAGCATATAACTAGAGAGAGTAGACATTGTTCCCTTACCTCAAGGATTTGCTTGAAAAATGAAGATGAGTGAAACCCTAGATGTAGAAAATCTCAAATCCCGAATTATGTGCTCCCGGTGCGAATCCAAGGTGACCCAAGCTCCCCATGGTGCGTAGAACGTGAATATGGCCTTGGTTCTTGAAGAGGTTGAGTGGGGAGGGAGAGTTTTGAGCTTGAAGTGTGCAAAAATGGAGGAGAGGAGAGAGGGAGAGGGAGCCGATCGGTGGAGAGAGGGAGAGTGAGATATTTTATGTTTTTTGCAAATTTGCCCCACACACTACTTATTATAACCCCCTAATTACACCCACACCCAAATGTCACTTGTGTATATAATATGTGACCACAATACTTATTTTCATAAACCAAACTTAAGTAAAGACTTTCTTTACTTTAATTTATTTATGAAAATAAGGAAGTACCCCCCATTTGAAAACAATGGCATTTCCAAAATTTTGAAATTTTAATCACATCGAAATCTCATCCCCCCACTTTTAGTACAAAACTGAAAAACGGAAAATTTTTCTCCGAATAAAATAGGCGAAAGATGACTTTGCCTTACTAAAAAATAACTTCCAATTATACCATTGTGATTAGAAAAATCCAAGGAACAATTTTCTGGGACTTTTTATCGGCCAAATCGAAACTTCTCCAAAAAGTTTTTTTTTTTTACACAGGTCCTTACATTCTACCCTCCTTAGAATAATTTTGTCCTCAAAATTTAAAACGACAATGTTCTCTAAGCGACTACAAGCATGATATATAACGTGCACTTAACTTCATAAGCTTGTGAAATGCGAAAATTTAAACAAAGTATTCACATAGTTCAATTTGCAAACTTGTCTGTATACTAAAGGTTTCACAAGATCCTTGAATTTGTATTAACAGGCTCACGCAGTACCCGAATAAAACCATATGTCTACCTAGGTCCTTATACGATTTCTAAATTCTCAACTCGCAATTCCAAGAACTCAAACCAACTTACATCAACACAAAACTTGGATGATCTTACATGAACTCGACTTATTACAATCATATCAATTATCCTTGTTCAACTAGTTCAACGACACCTCAATTCAGATACACTTAAAATCGAATTTTCCACAAAATAAGTTCCACGATGATAGTCGTTAACAGAACAAAACACATTTTTTCATCATAACAGTTATTTACGGTCAAACCTTTCATGATGCACTAACCAATAACGTGCAACCCAGGCAGACTAACCATGTATGTAATCATATATGTAAGTACAAACCTAAGACATATAACCCCATGAACTTGAACACAAGAACAAAAACAACACAACGCATCATATTTAAGTCAATCAAACCAAAGTTCCGAGCTTATGCAAACCCAAGTCCAAGTGCATAAAAAAATAACATTTCTTTCCCTTTCTTTTCTTCTTCTTCTTTTTTTTTTTTTTTTTAAAAAAAAAAAAAAGTTGAATTGTAGTACTTTGAAAGTTCATAAAACAAAGACACAAGTCCAAATGTAGTTAAAATTTCAAGAAAAGAACTATCATGAATCTAGCAAAAAAAACAATGTAGCAACCCTTGCCCGAAAATTTAAGGATAGAAACCCCTACTTTTCTCTTGCTATACAATGCGAGTGAAACTAAAACAATATAAATAGGTACAAATGTTCCACATAAAAATTTATCAAAGGTTTCGATTAGCCACTAAGGCACAAAACACATCACAATCCTTACAAACTTAACCACAAAACGGTAAAAGAAGTTTTTATTTTGATTTGCGAAAGGGAATAATACTCATTCAAATACTCCTAGTGCAAGTCTATCATTATCATGACATGCACACTCAAGCGGTATTACTTTTCAAACCAATCCAAGTAGATCAAACACACAATTAATCTCAAATGTCAACTTCTTAAATTTTACACATGAAAATCAAGAAAATCCCAAAGCAGACACTACGCTAGATATCAACTCACATAAGGAAAATAACAAGGATGCATGTGCTCTTTTCAAGTATACAAATCAAAGAGTGGTAGTGGGAATTAGGCTAGATATTGAACTTGAAGTTGCGCCAGCCAAACGCACTTCAAATCAAACATCCAAGCTCAAAACCTTGACAAGGCTCAAGAGTACTAGAGAGATATCAATGCCAGCGGCCTATAGAATGAACCACACAAAGCTCAAGGAGGCTAAAAGATGAGCTCAATATATTTGGTTTTTAAAGATCCGAAGGATCAGAATAGCTATGGACTTCACAAGTCAAGGAAAGATGAATTTTTTTTTTTTTTGTCAAAAGAGAATTTTCAATATAGAAGACAAGTACTAGATACAAACAACGTTTGAATTGATAAGAGATCAACACAATGCAACACAGTCAAGGCAAGCAAAATATACAAGGCCAAAATCACAAATGGATGAAGCTCCGAACAAGTTGCATCTGAACAACATAGAACAAGTAATGTGCCTTAATAGCAAGAAACAATACAAGAATTTGACACCAAGGAACGCAACAAGGTCCCAAAAATAAATAAATAAATAAATAATATGAAGCACCAACAAATTGACACCTCGAATTTGACTCCATAAATCCTAACTCCAATAAACACCATCAACCATACTAGAACTTAAACAAAATCCCAATTACTAGCACTAAACCCCAACAGTCGAACACCAGTGAGAGAGAAGCAAAAACTGTCCCATGACAGTAACCGAGAAACAGTAGTTCTATTAGAGTAAAGGAGGCAAATGCCAACAACAAGCAATCAATAATTGTAGTGGAAATACCATATGATATTAAAATATCCTGGATCTAATTAGCAAAAAATAGTCTCATCATGGAAATGCAGTAACCACAACCAATACTTGGTAAAAGGACCCAGAATGCTTTCGATGAAAAGAAGATTTAGACATCAAATTAAGACAAGAACAATCTAGACCAAGGGAAAGGAAAAATCTTTAGGTTTATAGTGCAAAACCCACCCAACATGTTATCTAATTTTGGAAAATACACAACACCTAAGCAATTTATTTCACTTAAGCACTTTGTCCACTTACACATATTATTCATAGTCGACTTGCGCATTGTTCACTTGAACATAAGCATACAATCACACGATCTGAGCACGTGAGTGTTACAAATATATCTCCAACTTAAATTTCGAAAATAATGTATCTTTATAGCAAGGTCCAATCCAAATGCTAGACAGCTTGTTAGACTCCGTACATGATAAAATCTTACGAACATCTTGAAAGGAAGTGTTGGTTTAAAGAATTTTCTCAATAATCAATCCGATAGTAAAACCCAAGCATTTTACGAGCGATCAATGAGGTTCTAGTTGTAACACAGAATGAAAGTTATATGAATTGAGAACTCGCTCCACCTCAACAACAATGAACTTCTCAAAATACCCCTTCCTATGTACTTAAACTCCCTCAAGACAAGTGTCCGCTCTAGACATTAATAGTTTGAAATATTCACATTTTATAGAAAGAGAATATCCTCAAAAGCAAAATCCAATTCCTTCATCCACGTATCTCGATCAAAAGAAGAGAGCTCGATATATGTATATATATTTTGAAATAAGTTACACTCTCTGAAAGAATTTTTAATTTTCTCAATCAGCACAAAATCTCATAAATATAATAACTTTAAATTGCTATATAAAAAAAATATGCAAATATATGTGACGTTGAATCCCAAAAGTATGGTGTATGTTTCTCAAACACTAAACTTCCCTTCATTGCCCAAAGAAAAAAAAATTAGGTTATATAGAGTGAGTCGGAACTCAAAAGGAAACATGCTAAATGCGAAGACAAGAAATCGTAAGCAAAATGTACAAAACATGAATATACATTTTCGTCACTTTTCAAACAATCCCAAAGGAGAATTCTAAGAGAATACCAAGTAGCTTTTACTTCTCAGATATCAAGCCAAAATCAAACACAAATAGCCCGAACAGTTCAACACGATAAGTTATCAAACAAAACTTATGCTCATCTCAAATAACCAATGAAGATGTAAACCGATAACAATAACCATCCTAAGATGCATTCAAGAACTCACAATCCATATCTTGGGCTACTAATCCTAAGGATTAAGGACACTTACCCTACACTGGTTTCCAGAGTTTAACCAATTATAATTCCTATGGGCCACCAACATGCACACAGTAATACAACTAAAAATCAATAACTCAACTGTACCAACTCACAACCCGAGTCCCCAGACCAAAAACAGATTTATCCAAAATCTCAATAAGTACCGTACAATCTAGCAAATCTACCATCAAGCTTAACATGTCAAGAAGTCAGAAAGCAAAGATAAGTTCAGTCCCTTAAATGCGGTGTATAATTTACAAGAAATGTGTATAAATTTTCCCCTTGGCATTTTATCAAACATCTTATAGGCATGTAACACTTGCACATACATCACATTTAGTACACAAAGAGTTTCACTTGCAGGAACTATCTCATGATCTTTTGGACCCATTAGAACTCAGATCAGAAATCACGTTGATCAGGCGTGTTTTCTAATTAGATTTCTAGTTAGTCTATGGACCATGTCATAGTACCCTCGAAGTTCCACCACACACTCGTACAGAAAAACTTAACAATCACTATAATAAATATAGAATCACGCAATCTGTATAATTCAACTAAAGAAAACTCTTCAAGCACTTTACTCGCAAGTCATATAGTACTCAGACATCTTTATTACATATTCACAGATATCAACTTTCATACATCGGCATAACCACTACGCACGAACGCGACTACCTTTGTTTCCGATTTTACCCCGCCTAACACCATGTTGAGAAGGCACTTTACTACAAAAAGGTAAGCTACGAACAAAAATGACGACAATAGCAACAAGTGCAGCCACAACAACTACAATGAAGTCCAGGTCACGGATTCCCTCCAACAAAGGTCAATAATACTACGCCACTTTACATGAACATAAATGCAATGTCACATAGATGAATGAATGCTATGCACACACAAGCACACAATGAATGAGGAAACATGATTTTCATGAGAAAACTATGCAATGCTTTAAGCCCTGAGACCAAGGTTGTGAATCCCGTACCGTACCGGCCGGTACGTACCGGATTTATGTAAAACTGGTACCCTAGCCTTCAAGTTCCGTTCCGGTGTAAATACCGGTGGTTACCGGAGCATACCGCACTTTCCGGAAAATACCGGCCGATAAGATGGTACCGGAAGTTCCGTCCGAGATTTTGCAGGTCACTCTGAAGAAGATGATCGGACGATCATACGAGAATCAGTTCGGTGCGAGAGGGATTTTTTGCCGTCTGTTCAGATCTGAGAAGATATATACTTGAGAGGCGGATCTGAGAGAGAAAGAGAGAGATGGTTGTTGCAACTCTAGTCCTCAACTGCCATGGAGGAGAAGAGAGAGAGAGGGGGGATTCCTCTTCTGCTCTTCATCGATGGAGACTGGAGAAACCAGTTGTCTGCTGCTTATATTGTATATATGGTAGGGTTTATAAGTGCTACTGTAGCTTTCTAGTAGTAATAGGTTTGGGCCATTATTTTTTAGTTGGGCCATAATTTTGTAGTTGGGCCCTACTCTTCAGATACTTTAGGTCTTTAGTTACCTACATTTTTAAAAAAAAAAAAATTGATTATACGCTAAACAGAATACTCCATTTTTCATAAAATATGCCATAAAAGATACATTTTGTATGAATTATGCTATAAAAGATACATTTTGTATGAAATATGCTATAAAAAAAATATAGTTTGTGTATAAAATATGCTATAAAAATATATTTATAATTATTTATAATGGAAACATCGCTAAATCCGAAACGGTACCGGTACCGTACCGTACCAGTAAGAAAACCGGTACCCTGTCCGGTACGAGATTCAGAACCTTGCCTGAGACTCTAAGTCTCCCCACGGTCTGAAAGTTTTCGAGCCTAATGCTCTGATACCAAGCTGTCACACCCTCATTTTTTTCAAAACATAAATAAAAGAACCTCAAACAATAAGTAAGTTAAAAGATAAAGATTTCTATAAATTATAAAGATTTCCATAATTAGAGTACATCCTTAGCCCAACGGCTATCAAATGTTTGGGCACCCTTGCCCCAAAGGTGAAGTCGAAATAATATCACATAAGTTATTACAAATCCACAGTCAAAAGATGGTAAAAGAAATTAGAGTTACATTAACATCTCCCCAAAAGAAAGTTTAATGCGTAGAAGATGAATAAAATAACTCCATGCCATGTATGCTCATCATCCAAGTCATGCATTCCAAACCATGCACGATCAAAGCTGGGTACCTGAAAATGATAGGGTGAGCACACTTGCTCGTAGGAGAACTATTCTACTAACGCTAGTTATATGAATATGATGCATGCACATGAGGGTAAGATATGTCAAACGATTATTCATGTGCGAGTCCAAGTATCCAAGTCATGGAGGAAGAATTTAGAAAGTTTCAACGTACCCAAGTGATTTCAAGGTGTCCCAAGATACCCATTAATTCATTAAGTTTGTCAAAATCACCAACAAGTATCACACGTATCCAAAATTATGTCCAAGTAACCAATGTTCACCAAAACACCATATGTACCTCAAAACATTTTCATTTCCAAGTACTCAACACCACCCAAGTTTCCATTTTTGTTTCACCAAGATCACCCAAGTTACTCACACAAGTTTAAAACCAAGTCCACAACTCGAGTTTCGACAAAACACAATAAATAGTCCAAAATCTCATTTCTCATTTCTTTCATTGAAGAAAAACATCATTTTCATTAGTACTAGGGATTTAATCCCTCTGCCGGGTTCCGTAGGCCCCGCGTGCCTTTGTTGGGTATTTACAGGCCCCGCCTGCCTCTGCCGGGTTCCATAGGCCCCGCGCGCCTTTACTGGGTATTTGTAGGCCCTGCCTGTCTCTGCCGGGTTCCATAGGCCCCGCGCGCCTTTGTTGGGTATTTGTAGGCCCCGCTTGCCTCTGCCGGGTTCCATAGGCCCCGCGCGCCTTTATCCAAAAGATTTTTTTACCAAATGATGGCATTGGTTTAAGAACATCTCATTATCCCAAACATCTCATCAAAACTTTCATAACAAGTCCGTTTTCCAAATTTCATTTCATTACTTCACATCTTTCGATAAAAAGGGTGACGCACACACCCACCCACGCTCTCTAAAAACCATCAAACTTTCATGTGATGTAAAATGACATATTTGTTTATAAAATCAAAGTTCTCGAGTCAAACATGGTTGAAAGTGATGCCAAAAGTCGATTTTATGAAGGTATAAGCGATCGGGGACCAAACGGACATCAAAGGGTGACCGAAAACCACCCCAAAAACAGGGGCAGTGGCTGGAAATTACAGAGGCAGCAGCTAAGAACAGTAAACAGTGCAGATTTTCACCCTTAGGGTGTGGAATTTCAACCCAATCACAATTGAGATAGTTTAGGCTCAAATTGGAAATGCTAGACAACAATTAAACATGGAGGGATGTCAATTTCACTCCCAATTTCACCAAACAATAAGCAAATTCATAGATCAAAGAATTAAAGTGGGAAAACCCACACAAATTGGGGAAAACATGAAATTCAAGGAAATTGTGGTCAAAAATCAAGTATATGCAACAAATTATAAGCATATAACTAGAGAGAGTAGACATTGTTCCCCTACCTCAAGGATTTGCTTGAAAAATGAAGATGAGTGAAACCCTAGATGTAGAAAATCTCAAATCCCGAATTATGTGCTCCCGGTGCGAATCCAAGGTGACCCAAGCTCCCCACGGTGCGTAGAACGTGAATATGGCCTTGGTTCTTGAAGAGGTTGAGTGGGGAGGGAGAGTTTTGAGCTTGAAGTGTGCAAAAATGGAGGAGAGGAGAGAGGGAAAGGGAGCCGATCGGTGGAGAGAGGGAGAGTGAGATATTTTATGTTTTTTGCAAATTTGGCCCACACACTACTTATTATAACCCCCTAATTACACCCACACCCAAATGTCACTTGTGTATATAATATGTGACCACAATACTTATTTTCATAAACCAAACTTAAGTAAAGACTTTCTTTACTTTAATTTATTTATGAAAATAAGGAAGTACCCCCCATTTGAAAACAATGGCATTTCCAAAATTTTGAAATTTTAATCACATCGAAATCTCATCCCCCCACTTTTAGTACAAAACTGAAAAACAGAAAAAATTTCTCCGAATAAAATAGGCGAAAGATGACTTTGCCTTACTAAAAAATAACTTCCAATTATACCATTGTGATTTGAAAAATCCAAGGGACAATTACCGGGACTTTTTATCGGCCAAATCGAAGCTTCTCCAAAAAGTTTTTTTTTTTTTTTACACGGGTCCTTACAACAACACAGTCATTCTCAAACAATCCACTCTTTCCTCTTCATACAAAATCAAATACAGTACATCTCAACGCCCCATTTCAATGCCCCCAAGTACACTATTCTTTCACATAACTACGCATTTTAATTTCTTCGTTAATCATTTCCTCAACATCGAGATACCTCTCATAAAATGTAGAACGAATACCACACAACTCCCAACTCCACGAACACAATCAAATCAACGAAGGAACGTTGGGAACAATACACAACAAACAACCACACACAACAAGCAACACACCACAATAACACACAACCAACAACACACCACAACAAACAACACAACATGTCCAACTCCATGAACCAACAACTCAATTAAGGAATGCAAAAGACTAAAGGATTAGACATTCAAACATCCCACCGACCGTCTCACTTACCAAGGTCTCAACATGTCAAACCTTCCCAAACTCATATGATTAAGGGCATTTTCGTAATTTCACCACGGTCAAAACCGTAAGCGTATCCGTCAGTCCATGCCTCAAATACACTCATAAATATCCCCATTTCTTTACTAGGAAATCAATTTAACATATACACATGAATATCACAAAAGCCCCAATTTTGGTTTAAGCCATAAATTAGAAATTTCACAATACAACAACATCTACGAAAATTGTATTTAGAAATCAAGAGTTTATTATCTAAACACATATATAGATATATAGAGAGAGGAGAGAAATCCTTACTTGACTGGGTTTTGCGCAAAACCCCAACTTCCGAAACTCAAGCTCCAAGCTTTCATGTGTCTGTGACGCATCTCACGCGCAATTTCAACCGATACACCAACTTTAAATCAAAAGCTGCTATTTTTTGTAGAGATGAAGCTTGGGGAATGGAGGTGATGATCGGACATGGTGATGGAGGTGGCCGGACTTGGCGGCAGCCGGCCCTCTCTCTCTCTCTCTCTCTCTCTCTCTCTCTCTCTCTCTCTCTTCCTTCTCCTCCTTCCTTTCTCCTTTTCTTTTCTTCTTCTCTTCTCCTTCTCTGATTTTTGTTCCCCAAAAATAAAAAAGGGAAAGTGATGGGAGTAGGTGTAGTGGTGGGGAGCAGGCGTGGGGTGGGGCGCAAAGCACGATGTGATATAATGCAGTACAATTTACTCTGAGCGGTGTACAAACTGTTTGGGTTTCGATCTCAGAAAAATACCAAAATATTCGCACTGACTTAGAAAATCGTGGGCAACGTCACCGTGTGCTTAGAATTGTCTGGAAAAATACCAAAAATTGGACACGCATTACGATGCAATCCCGAGTGACGTCATTAGATAGGTATAAGTCTTACCACCGCAACAGGTAAGCTAATATCATCCACGTAGCTAAAAAAAAATATCGTATTCCACATATTTATTTTATTTAACACAAATTTGCGGGTCTTTACAGATATGGTTATCTGGACTATATCTTTTTTTTAAAAAGTTGTTCAGAAAATGCCAATCACATTCTGCCAACACAATATAATGTCAGGTGATTGTCCATCAATGAGCTACCTTTGAAAAAACAAACAGATCTCTAACTCTGTTAGCATTTTCGTCTCTCTCCTTAGCATCATTTGAGGGTTGAGCTTTTTATGAAAGTAACGTTGTTTTCGAAACAATTTAGGAATCTACCGTCGTTTTCAAACTATTTATAAAAATGCCGTTGTTTTGTACTTCTCATTTTGAACCTGAGATCTTTAACCACTTCTCAGTCTCAACCTTAGAAGTCTCCCAAAATTTCATCCGACGTGTCTCCGTCCAGCGTGGATGTTTGGCCAGCGTGTCTATATATATTTCTCATGTCTAAAATCTGAAGTCGGTTTTATTTGAGTTTCTCTAACTTGGAACATACTTCCCGTATACTTATTGTATACCATACATACTTCCCATTTCTAAAATGAGAAGTCACTTTAATTTGTATTTAGAACACTTATTTTGGGGAGTATTTTAAACAACCCATTTTGGACCTGAGAAGTTATTTTACACATCTCATGTTGGACCAGAGAAGTTTAATTAAAGATCTCATTGAGGACCTGAGAAGTTTAACTATCTGCCAAACATATTTTGTTGTATATTATCCAAGTACGTCTCATTTTGGACCTGAGAAGTATTTAAAGTATCTCTCTCATATTGGACTTGAGACTTTTTAACCCTCATTTTTACAAACTTCAATCGTCTCATTTAGAGTTTGGGGTGGATGGGCTAATATGCAAGTCTTTAAAAAAAAAAATTCTGAAATATTTTGAAAATGTGATAAATGTTTTGAAATCTTTTCAATACATACTACTATTTTCAAATGTCCAAAGATGTTTTGTACACTTTATTTTCTTTACATGCCCCTACCAATCAATATGAATCTCAACCCTACCACTTCGTTACTCAGACAAAATAAATGTAAAGTTTTTTAAACAAGAAATAAAAAACGAGACCAAATATTTATTAAAAGAAAAACTCGTTATTTCTTTTTCGCTCTAGTAAAAATAAATAAATAAGTGTGGATTACATATTTAATTGGCATTTTTATGTGCTTCTTCCCGTAGAGGAGCAAATGGAGATTGATGCTTGCTTAACTAAACCACGAAAAATAACAGTTGGAGTTAAATCTTCAAGTTGCATTTAATGAGACTGAAGAAGCAAAGAAATCAGTGTCCTCAAAGGGAAGCTGAAAGGAACATTGCGAATGCATCATTTGAGAAGGCAATGTTGGAGCTTCGACGAAGCTGTAATGTGCTTTTGTAGATGTAACTTTATAGTTAAGTGTGACATCAAATTGTTGAATACTTTGTAAATGTAAGGTGTCGATCCTCTCTCTCCCTCTTTTCCTTTTCTCTTTGTCAAGAGTTATGGCTTGCTACAATATTATGTATAGTCGCTACTAATTTCCTTTGTTAAGTGTTGGACCCCTTATTTGTCGAATAAGTCTATCTTTATTGCCTGCCCACTCCCACCCCATTTCTCTTCTTGAATCTATAAACAAGAAAACCAACAATGTTGCATATTTTGAAAGGTATATGAGTCTAGTTTCAAAATCAGGAAACGGTGCGCAATTTCGATACTCGTGCTAAAAGATATGACCGTTTTCCCAAAGTGTGACAGTGCAGAATGCACATATCCGAGTTTGACAGCAATTAGGTTAAGAATTTCTACAGGGCTCAGCAATTCAAATTTCTTTCCGAAATTTTAACCATATACAGGAGACACACAAATGAACTCTCAGTTAAAATATCAGAAATTTAGGAGTTTTAGAAGTATCTCAACAAAAATCAATAAAATCCATCAGATATAGAATCCCAATTCTGCAGATTTCCAAGGCTAAGTAGTTTCTATAAAAATTGACATGATTCATCAAGAGTTCATCATGAATCATCACAAAACCTCATGAACAAGGGTTTACATGGTCTCTAAACTCTAAACCCTATCTCAAAGTGTGAAATTGAACATGTAAACTATGAAATTAAGGACAAGGAAACAAGTATTTCTACCTATTGAAGCCTTCAATTAAATCAAGCTAGGAACCTCTTGATTTCTCATCTTCCTGTCTTCTTCTTCTTCCTTCTTCTTATGGTTCTCTTCTCTCTCTCTCTCTCTCTCTCTCTCTCTCTCTCTCTCTCTCTCTCTCTCTCTCTCTCTCTCTAGCGGTGTAAGGGATGAGAACAGAATAACGTAGAAACCCACCCCCTTTTGTTTTTATCAGGCTATAAGGAAAGTTATACAGTGTTGTCGTCCCCATGTGCCAACGTATACCCAATTCCTTATATCATAAATTATGCTAGCTAGTAACTTAAAACACATACATAAAATCAAACACACAATTTAACTAGGCTAGTTAATTCGGTAATCTTCGTGGTTAACTAAATCTCGGGATATAATTAAATTATAAAAGCAACTATGGGTCAAGGATATCACATAATCAGTATGTACCCCAATCTGAAACCCACCAGTATTACCCCAATCTGTTGAGTGGAATGGTTTTGGACCGCAAACATCTTTTCAATATATGTTACTTTGCCACTTTAGGGCCCGAAAACTGAATTTCGGGAGTTTGGGTATGTTTAACATTTTAAGGACTTGTTTGAGGGCTCTATGTAATGTATAGAAGCGGGCGTGGGCATATCTCGAAACAGCAATAAAGCCACCAGTGGACTGCATATCATTCAAAACACTGAAGAATTGGGATATCTCTGATGGATATTGCATTTAAGATGAGGCCCCAGTGCAAAAAATTTAATCTGAAGCAATTGAAAATATATATTGTGTAATGAAGCAATCAGTTCATTTTAATGCCCAGGCAAGAGGTATGTCTGTGTGCGATGGTGAATAAAACCTCTAAGGAAGTGCTTTAAAATTTCAAGCTGTGTGGCCAAGAAATATGGGAAGAGAAGAACACCCAATTCAAGTGAACGAGCAAAACATTTTCTTGTCTGGGTTCATTATATAACTAGTCAGCAAAAGCTTTTCACTTTCTAGAATCTACATGTATATATCATTTACTTGAACTTCACCTGTAGACACCCCGATTTTGAACCCAGGATGCGCTCGAGCATTCCCGATGATGAAATAGACCAATCGTGCATACCTCGAGGCTAAGAACAAGGCTTGAACTCACCGAACCACCCTAAACCATTCTAAACCCTCCTAGAACAACCTTAAATCAACCAAAATGACCAAAATACCCTTCAAACCATCCATAAACCATATCAAAACAAACCCAAGCCTACACCATCTTCTAGTACATTCAAAACCCAATTTATTGATATATAATACGTCTCAATCCATTTTGAAATGAGGGAGATGTGTCTGTTTTACCAAAATGACTTGTTTTCCCGACCTTCTGAGGGTAAAATGGTCACATACTTGGATGTACAAATTATCTTGGGTTCAAACCACTTGGGTTAGAAAGTACACTCGACAAGCTTTCCAACGCTTCAAACCACGCACGAAACGGAGTTCGGTAGCACCCGGGGCGGCCCCGCAAAGTTTTACCTTTTGAGCAACAGCCTTGAGCGCTCAAGCCCTGGACCTTGAGCGCTCAAACCCAAAAATCCCACCTTGAGCGCTCAAGCCCATGGCTTTGAGCGCTCAACTCTGATCCAGATCAGTTTTCTGCAGAGCATCTAATCATGATATTCTACTGCAAGAGGAGCGTCTACCTACGTTTTCTACTGCCTAAATACATTTCCTAGACCCTTGAACATCTCCTCAATCACCCCCCAAACCCAATTCAAAAATTAAACCCATTTTCCTCCCATTTCTCTCTCTATATAAACCTCCTCCACTCCCTCACTCACAAGGTTTTGGCTGCCCCTACTGCCATTTTCTCCCCCTATCGATCAAACCCACTCTCTCTCATCACTTCAATCACGTTTTAGCCTCTC
Source organism: Vaccinium myrtillus (assembly GCA_016920895.1). Lineage (NCBI taxonomy): Eukaryota > Viridiplantae > Streptophyta > Magnoliopsida > Ericales > Ericaceae > Vaccinium > Vaccinium myrtillus. Next base: position 20,672,007 of record CM029278.1, on the reverse strand, counting down.
TCTCCTCCATAGCCACCATCCTCCATCATCTTCAACCTCCAAAACACCCAAAAACCTTCTTTAAAAGGCCTACAACACATGGGTTTTTGAAAAACCAACTACAACAGCCCCTCTCTCACTCTAATAAGCCATTTTACAGCCCATACATTCCATCAATTTCGTCCAAACCTAGCTCTTCCATCAAAACCCACCTCATCCAAGCCAAAATCACCATTTTAAGCTCAAATACTCCATCATCCACTCAATCAATCATTCAATCAGCCCTACACCCACACTCCTCTGTCCAAAATACTTCATCTATAGTTCATAAACACAGCCATTACCCATCCATTCATCAAACCATAAGTTCAAGCCTTGATCATAGCCGAAAAGGTAGAAAATCATGTGAAAATCACTGTTTTGGTCTTGCTGAGGGAGACCAGTGGGCTCATTCAAGTTCCTTATACTTGAAATGAGCCTACAAGGTCTGAAAAGTGTCAAGAAAAGCATTTTTAAAACTTGTTATTTTGGTATTCACTTTCCAAAATTCTTCAAAGTCCATGTTTCTGTCCAGTTTTGGGAAAATAAAGTATAATCATTCATTTGGGGTTGTTTGATCATCCAATGTCATGTTATAGCAGAATTTGGCGACCTGGAAGTGGCTTGAGCGCTCAAGGCCTTACCCTTGAGCGCTCAAACCCCAACAGAAAGTCAGTCACAGTGTTTCAGCCATAACTTTTTACTCCGAACTCCGTTTTCAACGTATTATATATCAAAACGTAGATAATTTGAAGGGCTACAACTTTGTAGTTTTATGTTCTTCTCATTTCTATAATCATTTTCCTTGTTTATACCATTCTGTCATCGCATTGTACACTTCACACAAGCATACACCATCACTTAGTTTGTGTTTTAATATTCATTTACGTGTTTGCCATTCCCGTATCCCCTATTTCGTGTTTAAAATCAAATTTAAACATTTCCACAATCCCACAAAATGTTGAGTAGAGACCGGTTCACGGACCGGGCGAGAGGGGTGCCGTAAAACCCTTCCCCTCTCGTAACCAAACCCCCGAATCCGAGAAATCTTTGGTTCCGCCATGATCAGTGAAATCTTTTTCAAATGGGCAAACGAGTCATGTTTTTATCGGTTTCTCGGGTTCGGACCTCAAATCCGGGTGGCGACTCTAACAATCTTCAATCTTTTCAAACGCCAAAACCGAACCGTTTTCCAGTGGGCCGTCCACATCACCCAGCTAAATACCCCAATCGAAACCCTAAATATCCTAACTCTAATCACAAACCCTAACTCTAATCAGAAACCCTAAAGGAAAGGGAAGGGTTAATGAAGGAGATGTAGAGAATGAACAGGGTTTGATTTCTCCGGGTTCTCCTGGTAGTGGATTAGGAGCCGATGGGAGGAGCCAGAAGGACAGAGTTGCAAATAGAAGTTTAGAGAGAGACAGAGACGTACTGAGAGAGAGAGAGAGAGAGAGACACGAAGTGCATGCGTACCTTGGTGGAGGAGAGAGGAGCAAGATCAGTGAGGAAGAAGCTCTCCGTTCGCTCCCCGTTCTTCTCGGCTTCAATCTTCCTGAGGACGCTAGTTTGAGAATGATCGACTGATTTCGTTGGAGAAGGGGAAAAAGGAGAGTTAAAAGTACTTCTCAGGTTCAATATGAGTTGTATAAAATACTTCTCAGGTCCAATACGAGAAGTATTATCTCAATTAGTACACCCGAAATCTCTTATACTTCTCCGGTACAAAATTCATATAAAAACGACTTCTCATTTTGGAAATAAGAAGTATGTATGGACACGCTGGACAAACATACACGCTGGACGGGGCACGTCATATGAAATTTTAGGACACGTCAGATGAAATTTTAGGAGACTTCAAGGTTGAGACTGAGAAGTGGTTAAAGATCTCAGGTTCAAAATGAGAAGCACAAAACAACGGTATTTTTATAAATAGTTTGAAAACAACGGTAGATTCCTAAATTGTTTCGAAAACAACGGTATTTTGATAAAACGCTCATCATTTGAGAATATTCTTCTCTCTTACTTTACTATCTCTACCTCTCTCATTTCTGAGTTTTTTTTTATATCAAAATATCGTTCTTTTTGAAATAATTCAGCGATCTACCATTGTTTTCAAACTATTTATAAAACTACCGTTGTTTTGTACTTCTCACTTTCAACCTGAGATCTTTATTTACTTCTCATTCTCAACCTGAGAAGTTTCTTTAAATTTCATCCCGACATGTCACTGTTCAACGTGTTTATTTGGCCAACGTGTCCATACATACTTCTCATTTTGGACATGAGAAGTCGTTAAACATCTCAATTTGGACCTGGAAGGTCTTTTTATTTCTGGTTTATAACTGAAAACATACTTCACGTCTCGTTTCTAGTTTCTTGTCTAAAAACTTGACATTTATTTTGTTACTAGCGTAATTGGTGAATGGGGTCTCTTCTTTTCACCATTTCTAGTGGGCTACTAGATTAACGCAGAGGCGGAGAATGAAATGATAAAGTGTCTTTGTAAAGCCAGTAAATTTTCTCGTGCAAGAGGTGTCTGTCTATTTGATACCGCTTGATGTTTTAAAGAATTTCATATGAATGAGTGACCGGGTAATGGATAATGGGCGTGAGATAGGGTTGGGATTCATATGGATTGTTAGGGGCATATTATAAAGAAAATAAAAAAGTAGAAAACATCTTCGTAAATTTAAAAGTAGTAGTATAGATTAAAAATATTTTTTTTAAAAATGGACAAGGAAAATGTGTTTTTTCAAGCAAAAAGTATTCAGAAAAATATTTCAAAACACGCTTTTAGCATAAATACCCAAATGGGCCAAAACATCACATACAAGCGCATTTTTAAAGGTCCCTTTTCAAAAATATGTTTAGAAAACACGCTTTTTAGGCGAATTGCGAATAATCAACGTCAAAAGCGTGTTTGGCAAACACAATTTCGTGAAACCATGATTGGTAACCACATTTTCACGTATTTCGAAAATAAAATTTAAAAAGTTACATTTTAATTACGTAAGTTATAAACCCAAATTGGTTATTCGCTCATAGATATTAACGCCCCAAACTATAAATGAGACGATCGCAGTTAATACAATGAGAGTTAAACATACTTCTCAGTTCCAATATGAGATGTCTAAAAGACTTCAGGTCCAATGCGAGAAGTATCTTGACAGCTAGTAAATGAGAAGTTAAAAATTAACTTCTCAGGTCCAATATGAGATGTTTAAAATACTTCTCAGATCCAATACAAGGAGTATGTTTGCAGTTAGTAAATCAAAAATTAAACCAACTTCTCAAGGTCAAAATGAGAAGTATGTATGGACACGGTGCATGGATGAAATTTCAAGAGACTTCTCAGGTTGAGAATGAGAAGTAAATATGTAATATCCCAAATTTTAAAAAAAATAAAATTTGTGATATTTGTAAATATAAATTTTCCTAATTTAATTTTACCCAATTTTTACTTTAGTTGACCATTTGCGGGTCTCTTATTTATTTATTTATTTCGTTATTTTTTTTTTTTTTCCTTTAGACGAGTTAGTGCTCGAGGTGCATAGAATGATTTCAACCGACTTGTCACCAGTGGGCCCGGGAGAATGGCCAGAATAATGTGCGTAATGCGGAGGATGATTTTGAGCTACACAGATGACACAAGCACGACTACTACAGTTGTGGGACCCGAGTCAACCAAATACGCTCACCTGGCGAGCGCATCGTAATGCGTGTTCTACTTTCAAGATTTTTCCAAACGATTCTGAGCACACGGTGACGTTGCCCACGATTTTCCAAGTTCGCACGAATATTTTTGTAATTTTCTGAGACCGAAACCCGGACAGTTCGAACACTGCTCGGAGTAAATTGTACTGCATTGTGCCGCATCGCGTGCCGCGTCCCATGCTACCCGAAACCCCCCAGCCAACACCCCATTAACCATTAGTTTACCATTAACCTCAAATCACATCCCTCATGTCTAATATGTTTACCCACTTTTGGATTGCCCCTCTTTCCTAGCCAATGGCCACCCAACACACCTCTAAAATTCTTTCCTCTATCCAACAAACAATACCCCCTCCCATGCACTCTATTACCTAAAGGGTTCAAGTCTATATCAAGCTCTCCATAACTTCATTTCCCCTTCCCACTTTCAGCAGAAAAAGAGTAGAGAGATCACACCACGTTTTCCTTTTCTCGTCCATAACACGCATCCATTTTCATGGCCAATTTCCTCCTAGGTAAAGTCATTTTTAGGCTTAGGTTTCTAAGCAAAAGTTGTAGAGGGCGTCGAGTACTTCGATGTCGGTATAAGAATCATCCAAATCGGTTGAGTTTTGAGTGAGTTATAGCCTTCCAAAGTTCAGTAAAAATCTCGGGTACATTTTCCAGACAGCTCTCTGCTCTTCCGTAAATCTCCATTTTTCTCCTCGTTAAAGTGGATTTCGGGTTTAGATTCCTTCACGAATATTGTAGATCACTTCAAGCCCTTCGTTTTAGGTTCAAGATTCACTCAAAACGGTTGAGAAATGACCACGTTATTGCGGCCCGAAGTTTCTGGTCTAGTCAAACCGAGCAGCTCACTGAACCCTTACAAATCTTCATTTTTCTCATTGTTGGAGTGCATTTTAGGCTTAGACTTCTTCATCAACGTTGTAGAGCACTTCGAGATCTTCGTTTTAGACACAAGAATCGCTGGAAACGGACGAGTTTTGAACCCGATATCGCAGCCCAAAGATTCTGTTCGCAATGGAGTTCTTCATTGCCACTCGAAATACCACCGGACTTTACCGTCCGGACCAAAGGTAGAAACTCGTACCCAACCTATTCCAAGCTTTTGAATGAGTTAGAATAGTCTAGGAGTAGTTTATAGTTGATGGGTTAAAGCCCCAAGTCAAGGGTTTCACGAAACCCGAGCCAAAACACACGCTGTGTTTGGTTGAGAGTTTTGAAAAGAATATTTTGAAAAATATTTTTGAGATAGTGTTTGGATGAATTTTTAGAAAAAGTAATAATTAGAGATAGGTGTAATAATTGGAGAGAGATAGAGAGAGAAATGAGAATAATGATTGAATATAGGGGTATGAATAGATAGAGAAATGTGATTAATGATTGGAGAGATGAGAGGTGGGGAAAGAATCTTTTTGGAAAATTTTTTGGAAATATAAAGTGAACAAATATGACCCTTTTTACCCGAAACCGGGTTTTCGTGCTTAGTAAACCTTAGATTTATTGTGGTTCATGTTTTTAACTATTCCAAGCATGTTTAATACTTTACTAACTGTTTATGTGACATTCTCCATGAATTTATTGTGCTTAACCTTGTTCTTGATCGTAGTGTTAAAGTTAGGGGTTTAAAGTGTAATTTTGTGAAATTTGGCGTGCGTACTTGTGTATCCTTTACGAAACCTATTTTTATCAACTAAATGTCACTACTGGAAATTTAGGAGTTTAACAAAATGACCAAAATGCCCTTCGGGTGTAAAATGACCATTTTGCCCTTGTGTGTGTAAATTGCATAATGTGTAGTTTTGTACTTAGTAAGAAAATCAAGGAATTGCGTTTTGTGACAAGTTAGGACTTTATTAACTAAAATAAAGTATTTTTATGTATTTACCCTTGTCGGTGGCAAAATTACATTTTTGCCCTTGTATTATGTTAATTTACAAAAAGGCCCCCAGAGTTTGTAAAATTACACTAAGGACCTTAGAGTCGTGAAATTGCATCGAACACCTGTGTACTTACTTCAAATGATGTTGGTGACCCTTACTTTCTTTAAATTATGTTTTGACCCCAATAGTTTAGTAAATTACGTTTTGGCTCTGTAGTTTGAATTTATTACGTTTAGACCCCTAGTTTTCGATTACTTGAATTTCGTGAACTTGTGAATCGAGATATTTGGTTGTGACCCTTGTGATATCGTTATCGCTTTTCTTTTACCGTTAAGTGCACTTTTCATAAACGTGTTGAATGTTAGAATGGACAACTAGGTTCCCGGGTTGGGTGATCATACGCGGATATCACATAGACGATGAGGTTAATGGAAAAGTGAATTGGAATCGATTATTGGGGAGTCACCCCGAGATTTGTTGAATGACAGTCAGCCAAGTGATTTCGTTTTGGAGGAATATTTGGCAGCCTGCCAGGATTTCGAAACCCTAGGATATGACAATCTGTGATTACTTCATTTGAATTCTGAGGCGTTAAAAGGATGGATGTATTATAGACCGAGTCACGGCTATATACCTACAGGAGCTGACAGTTGTCACTCGTAGCCCAGTGGTACAGTCAGTCTCTGGGAAATTCATCCTTGTGAGGCGGCTGACGGTCGGATTAAGTAAGTAACTTATACCTTCCGTCGGGGCTCCCAGTCAGGGCAAGCAAGGGGGGAGTATATCACGGATTGGTCATAGTCCTTAGTGGTTATTTGGGAGGAAAGTTCTCTAGGTTGAGAACTTAGATGAACATGTAAGTTAATGGCTAGTAATGAAATCAGCTATGTGTTTAATTTCTGCCTTACGATTTATTTCTTGTTTATTCCTTTAATTACTGTTTTTCAATCATATATGTGTACGTGTATGTTAAGCAAGGGTTGGGAGGGTTTGAGTAACTATTGAGTGATTTATCGCTCACGGTGTTACACTTCGTGTGACCCTGGTATAATACCATGATGTTGCTTCGCGACTCGGACGTATTATGCCAGACTGTGATCAAACAGGTACTGTTGGTGTCGAAAGAGACGGTTATTTCGGAACCGAGGGTTATCCGGTAGACCAGGCTCAGGAGGAGACGTGGAATCCAGAGTTGAACCTTAATCTGTAGAACCCACCCCTTTATTTTTTAATGTCGGATCTGTATTATTAATTTCTCAAACCGTACTAAGTATTTTGTAATGGGTTGCACTTCACGTTTTCCAACGTGTACTCTGATGGAAACTCTTTTTATTAAATTAATCCTAATTAGTTATCTTAATTAATGCTTCTGAAAAATCGGGGCGTTACAAAATAAAGATCTCAGGTTGAAAATGTGAAGTACAAAACAACGGTAGCTTTATAAATAGTAGTTTGAAAACAACGCTAGATTGCTAAATTGTTTAAAAAAGAACGTTATTTTGATAAAAAGCTCTCCCATTTCCCACCAAATGTATTCTCTCACACACACACCAAACCCAAAATCTCAAAACCCACTATCTCCGTTAAATCCCTTCTTCTTCGTTCTCAATCTCATTTTTCTCATTCATCTACAAAGAACCCATTATTTCGAACATAGGATCTAAAATGGTACTTCCTTTCTAATTTTCAAAACAAAACCTCAATCTGCAGTCCAAGTTTCTGGCATAAGTTAGCAAAAAACAAGAGGTGCAGCTTATCAACACGACAGAGTTCGGCAAGTTAGCAACGAAATGAGGATAGTCGACGATGGTGTGACCAGCGCAATCGAACGTGGACTTAGTTGTCCCCAACTTCCACACACCGAGCATCTACTTCTACTAGCCCAACGGCTTGCCCAACTTCTTCGTCGCCAAGACGTTCAAGGTGGCGCTCAGTCGTGTCTTGGTGGTGTTCTACCCCATGGCTGGGGGCGGTTGGCAAGGGACGAGGACGGCCATATAGAGATCGATTGTAATGCTGAGGTTGTTTTATTCTTTATATACTTGAGATGTAAGTGAGAGTATTGTCATATTTTGGATGCGTGAGTGGACTGAATGTGTTAGGAAAATGTTAGGTGACTAAAAGTGTCAGGAAATAGCTATATTGGACTAGGGGAAGCATTTGGCCCTTTTTTTTATATGTTTAAGCAGTTATGACAAACCTCTGCAACGGTAAGGTCAAGATCCTCCCTGATACCAGATTCAGCAGCTGATGAGTATCCGCCCTACAAATTAGCCAATCATAAATATTAAAAATTGTCAAGAACATTGCTTTCATTGATGTGTCTAAAACGTAAGCCTAACATGCATTTGTATACGATGTAAGACTTGATGACCAAGAAACCTAAATCAACTAGGAAACATGCATAACATAAATAAACCTAGACTAACTAGGATGCGTGATAATAAACTAACTAGTAATCATGAAAAGTAACAGAGAAAACATGGTAATATATTATCGTCGTTATATTATTCTACCAACCTACTTGAGTTTAAAAAGAAATCAAGAAAGGTCTAGAAAAGCCAAAAAGGAAAGTAGGATAAACTAGAAAGAGCTAGGACCAGAGAATTCGAGGTGGAAAAGAACCGCAGAAGCCTGGATGAGAAAGCATAAGGGAGAACACGATGAAGAGGGGGTCGAGAGAGACTAGTTATAAGGAAAAGTAGATTACGGCTTGAAGGATCATGGAACAATGAGTTGATTGAGAGACCTGAAAGTTTGACCAAGTTACTATGAGTGCCCAATGGACGACAACAAGACTATGGCCACCCGCCGATGAGTTAAAATCATATAGGACTTAAACTTTATTATTATTATTTTTTGAACGGTGAAAAAGAATTTATTAATCTTTGAGAACAAATTACAAAGATCAAAAAGACCCTAAGCACAACATCACATCATGGCCACCCGTCGATGAGTTAAAATCATATAGGACTTAAACTTTATTATTATTATTTTTTGAACGGTAAAAAAGAATTTATTAATCTTTGAAAACAAATTACAAAGATCAAAAAGACCCTAAGCACAACATCACATCAGAGCACGAATATTCAAACAAAGTTAGACATCCCGCACAGGGATGGAGCCAGAGGGGGGCCAGTAGGGGCGGTTGCCCCTGCAAGGAAAAAAAATCCTCTAGTATTCCATAGGAAAAATAATAATTTTTCTTCTGAATTATATAGGCTTGCCCCTGCAAAGTATTCTAGAAAAAAATTCTGCCCCTGCATAGTGATATTCCTTGCTCCGTCCCGCACTCCGATATCATATGCCACCTAGGACCCGAAGGTGTACATTATATGCCACCTAAACTTGATTATGGATCTAAGACCATGTAAGAAAACTAAATCATGAAAAAATATTGTTTTCATTGATGTATCTAAAACATAGGTTTAACATGTATTTATATAAACTACAAAACTTGGATAATTAAGAAATTTAAACAAGCGAGCAAACATGCATAATAAATTAGGAAACATGAATAGTAACACAGAAAACATGATAATATAACATTATCCTCATATTATTCTAACAATAAAGTTCCATCAAATACCCATCCCTCTCTCTCTCTCTCTCTCTCTCTCTCTCTCTCTCTCTCTCTCTCTCTCTCTCTCTGTGCGTGTGCTAAGATCTCCTCTCGCATGTGTCGATCGTTTGTTTTGATTTTGTCATTAAGGGGGATTTCACAAGACCAACTGACCAAGTTTTCTATAAATGCATTATATATTTCACATCTTGCATTGAGATTATTTTCAAATACATCCTATCAAAAAGAATTTTTAAGAATAAACTAAATAATTCAGAATTCGAAAATCATTCATCACAAGTTTTTTGAATTCTAATAAATGATTTTTTCGTTTTTTTTTTTTTTTTTCCTTGAGTACATGCAAGAAACCTAATCTATCCTACACTAGGAGGTGGGAAGCGAAACTCCACAATGAGAATCGAACCAAGTCTAATCCCTGGTAAATGGAAACCTTACCCAAAAAACAAAGTTTTTTGAATTCTTATTATATTTGCACTGAAATATGATTTCATAAAATTTATTATGCGCATATAATTTAAACACTTTTACACTCATTGTAATAATGATGTAATCTATCCATCCTTATTTGTTTGTCCATTTTCAATAACCATGTCAGTTTCTAATTGCTTATATCTTTCATTACGGATCTCCAAAAATATGCAATATAAAATATATGGATCTTATTTGATAGTTTTCGATTAGTTCTATTACTCAAATTAAATTATGAAAATTATGAAAAACATTTAAAATTGAAAGATATAAGAATTGAAAAATGGCAATGGTGAACATCGAAAATATATGGACAAAAAAAAAATTGGGATTGAGAGTATAATTTTAAATCATAATCTAGGATTTTAAAAAATATTGGTTCACAAATACTCTCTAAATCTCAGTTGATGATACGCGGAACACACATTTGCTAAATGCTCATTGTACAGAAGTACAATTGTGAAGATAGCCTATTCGTTTTGCGAACATGTCAGAACTGGATTGTTGTCCAATTCGAAAGTGTAGGCGTGAATGCCTTGACTTCTTACGTAGAGCGATTGGATACGGACCATGGTGATTCTAGCGTTGCCTCGACGAGTGAGGTACTTAACAATTTCTCAACCGTGTGGAAAAACAAGAATACGAAATAAAAATCAAGCCAACTCCATTAACGAATTAACAAAGTTGATTAGAAAATGGAAACGGGATTAGAAACAAACAAGGCTAGGCTAGATTTAAGTAAACATAAACTCAACGGATTGAGTGAATTGCGAACTGAAAATGGAAGTACTTTTCTAAAAAGTAGATTGGATAAAGCGCTAAGACTTAATTGGTGTTGAAACTCTTTCTTCTGCTTTGGCTTAAAAGCCAAAAACTGGATTATTGGATTATTCGTTGTCTTTATTTAATTTTTTTTTGCATTTGTTAGTTTTGCGTCAAGATTTTGTGGTTTTTGGATTCCTCTCGTCGAGACGAATCCAAAGAGTAGGCCAATAATCCACCTATTTTGGCTTTATTCAAAAAAAATTGAGTTTTGACCACAATTTTATACTCTTTGGATTCGTCTCGACGAGAGGAATCCAGAAACCACAAAATCTTGACGTAAAACTAACAAATGCAAAAAAAATTTGAATAAAGAAAAAACGAATAATCCAATAATCCAATTTTTTGCTTTTAAGCCGAAGCAGTTACTTGTCGAATTGATAGGCCCTCGACCATGAGCTTCAAACTACAATTGGGTTTCCCGCCTTCACACAAAGCCGCCAAGTGTACCGTGTCCTGCATTTAACTTCCATCCGTTGCAAAACAAAATGGGATCATGGGGCCAATCCCATAAACTGCTTTTCCTCTTTTCTTGGTATGTCCAAACTCCAAATAATGGGGCCATTCTGACCACGTCAAATGGTCTCGAGAATTCTTATAGAAAGTATACCATTTAGCGGGAGCCAAATGAAAGCAGCCGAAGCAAACCCAAAAAGTGATGTCATCCTTAATAAAACGTTTATTGCGAAGGTCGGACCTACACCATTTCAACCACTAGGAAGAAGGGTAATGTTTACCTTTTTTAAGGAGGGTGAACAAAAATGCAAGGGGGTGAATAGAATTGCACTATAATTAGATAGTTATACATCAAGTCGTAACAATTTTCGACATATTTTTAGTACACTTTCAGATTTTTTTGTAAAATTACTGAAGAGTGGTCCCTGCAAATTAGGCAAAAATGACGATCCTGCTTCCGCCACTAATCATAAACATAAAAAGTATGGTTCAGGAACACTTACAGCGCATCTAGAAACAAATGAACCGGTGACTGCAACAAAGGTTGCGAGGAGAAGAACAGCCATCGTGGTGGTGTTAGAAGAGGAAGAAGAAGAATGTTCACTTGCCGCAGGCTCAGAACTATCATTAGCATTAATATTTTCATGACCATTCCCACCAACATTGTCAAGCCTTCCTTCCACAAGCAGAGGCCTCGTTTCTTCCATTGTGAGATATCCTCCTCAAACAATAGAAAGAAAAAAAATGGAGAGAGAGAGAGAGAGAGAGAGAGAGAGTATGAATTTGTGTGTAGTGGAGAGTGAGTTAGGTGTTCCCTGTACCAAACTCATTTGATTGAGAGATAAGAACTATAATTGGTTGGAGGGTACCATTATAACACTTATAATTGTCACCTGTCCATTCATCATCCAATTATTCCATTTTTAGCCATGGCTGATGTCAGCAAAGAACTAAAGCTTGGTCGACATGTCTAGTTTGAGAAAGCATGAAATGGAAATTGCTTGACCGATTTGGGTGGTAAGAGAATCTCCGACGGTCTTAGTCATTTTTCTAAAAGCTAAAGTTATTTTTTGATTTGTTACAATGTTATTTAACTAAAATTTGATAGCAGTATTTCAATGGTGCAAAAGTCGTTATTTAGCGGGAGTCGTTAGTTTTATTTTTATTTTTTGCTTGGCAAAACAAGTTTTAATAATCTCTAAAAGAGAATAAAGATTAAAAGGAACAAGTGCTAATAAGAGCTACTCGAGATCCTAGAAGACGTTGGTAAGATACCAACAAAAGTAAAAGAACAACTCAAAACACCACAACACCAAAATAGAAACAGAAAGCTCCCACGGAAGAACATATAGCAACTGAAAAGTTCACTGAAAGGAAAGCACCTTCCTCTCAAAATGGCTAGTCTACTTATATCAGAAATTTCAGTGGGAAAATAAAATTTTACTGTGAACACCCCGCGGGATATGTCCACGAAATTGATGGCGGTTTTGAAAAACGGTTTTGATTGATTGAATGGAGTCGCCACCCGGGTTTGAGGACCGTACCCGAGAAACCATTTGAAAAGTGACTCTTTTGCCCTTGGATTAGAAAATGTTTTACTGGTCTGCTTTTATTGAGAGTTCTCGGGTTCGGAAGCTAGGTTACGATAGGGGAAGGAATTTAAAGCACCCCTCTCGCCCGACATGATTACCGGTCTCTACTCAATGCTTAAGGGATTTTGAAAATGTCGTTTTAATGGACTTTATTCACGAAAGTATGCAATAGTATATAAATGCACTTGAAAATCAAAGCGTGGAATGCGGATACTTGTGCTGAGTGTCATATATGCATAGCGATTTGATGACACACAAAACAACACAAAATGCATCAGATCAACACTGGAAACTCTCAAGACAGATTCGCAAACAACGCACGATTGCACCCGGATTACATTATGTGCACCTGAACTAGGCAGATCCAGGCGCCTAGAGTAGATGTGGGCGCCTGGAATAGGGGAATCCAGGCGCCTGGAATGACTATGGGCGCCTGGAAATTAACAGTGCAGGCGCCTGGAATGTATGACAGGCATAAATTTCTCTAATCCAACCCTCAAAGCAAACAATAAACACAAGCTCTGTAACTTGCTTCCACATGCTCATAATGATGTGTAATGATGTTTCAGACTAGATGAACTTCAAAACCTGATCCAAAAGGTGATTTATGCACTATAAATCATTGTTCTTGAAATGAAATGAATTGCACTTGATGCACTCTTGACTAAATACACCATTTACCACATATGAGATGCACTGATTAGAACAGTTTGAACATGTGATAAGGAAAGATGAAATGAAACT